>JAODJW010000046.1:6085548-6104306 GCA_026777045.1 Hyperopisus bebe
GTGACCCCAGTCTACGCCAGTACTGATGGGATCAGTGTGTCCCGCGTGGGCCGGACCTGTAAGTGCGTCCTCAGCGTGATATCACCCGATCTTGTCGACTTACACCAAGGGTCAAGGATTTTTGTTATTGTGAAATGGGTTACACAAGTACCATGAAATTTACTAGCAGCCTTATGTTGTTACTGGCACAATGACAAATTAAAATCCTTGATCTTGGATCCTTGATTTCAGATTGGGTGAGGGGTCAGTTATTCTCATGGCTAATTTCGGGCCTCTGTGACCAGTCCAATGTCACTGAGTGTCTGAGACTATGTGCTACTCTACAGTACCGCTTATGGCACCCAAGAACCTGAGGGTCTCGGAGGAATGGTACAACCGCTTCCGCATCAGCTGGGACACACCTCCATCACCGACCATGGGCTACAGGGTGGTCTACCAGCCAATCTCCAGTAGGCACCGACTCAAGGCGGCTCTGGTGTAACTTTGTCCAATCCCCGATCATTTAGAGCTATCTAGTACTTATCAGCAAGATTTCAGCATCACCCAAAAGCTCTGATTAGTCTTGGCCACATGGTAATGCTGTTGGATGGGCTGTGGGATGACTTTCAAAGCTTTGACTGGGTTGGTGTTGGGGTGGAGAGGGCAGGCTGTCCACACTGATGGTCAGGAACTTCTGTGGCCGGGCCAGTGTCCTGACAGACCATCCCCACAGCTCCAGGACCAGCCCTGGAGACATTTGTGGGGGAGGATGTGAACAACATGCTGATCCTGAACCTGCTGAGTGGAACAGAGTACAGCGTGAAGGTCATCTCCACCTACACCACAGGCTCCAGCGACGCCCTGGCTGGAAAGGCCAAGACGTGTAAGTCGGAGTCATCGCTGGGCCAACACCAAGCGTAGCGCCTGCTTTTACAGACTGCGGGAGCAAGTGTCTCCAAAACCCGAGACTTAGACCTATCACTCACGGCACAACCTCCATTCCGAGTCAAACATTCAGTCTTGGGGAAACATTTTATTCACTAACGCAATGTTTTTAGAGAAAACAGAGAACGTAAAACGTGAATGCTCAGAGACTTCAAAGGCTGTCTTTTTAAGACTCACAATTACCCCTGATGTTGAAGCCAGGAATCGCACTAGTGAAATATTCAGCTGCATAAATAGGTAACTAAGAAATTGTAATTTTAAGGTTTAATCAAAACAGTTAAGGGACTATCCAGGGAAATTTATTGATAATCCCATCAGTCCTCAGTTATGATGGGATGGTAGAGATGAGATTGTGTATTGCATGGTGGGTGGGCTTATATTACACTGTCAGTCACCACCTGCATACTTCCTATTGGTTGTTTAAGGTTCCCTTGGTTTAAACCAGGCAGTGACTGACAGGTATCTCGATTTTTTTATTTTTTTTCCCCCCAGTTTCCAGATGTTCTAATCCCAGCAGACCAGAGTGTATTAAGTGCTGAGTGTGGTCTAACGTGGGGTTTCACAATGGATCAGCTCCTGTGTTATTATTGTTAGCATGAGTCAGAAGCCTCTGTATGTGTGGGGCCAGCTTGTGTAGCCCGCTAGAACCAGATGTTTGACGTTTACAGCTAGGTCTTCACTGCCAAGGAGCATCTGGAGTTTAGGCAGTACTGTTCTCTGGGATTTAATGTGCAAGATCTGGGAGGGAGGGGCCACGAATCATATGACCACACTGGTTCCCACAGCCAGAACACCCTGGGCCTGTGTGGTAATCACGTCGCACATTCTGTAAATTGACCTCCATTCCACTGTTCTCCAGTTTTCCGTGGGTCTCTGTTTAATAATAATAATAATAATAATAATAATAATAATAATAATAATATAATTTGACTTTGTTATCAACTGCATACTACAAATAACAATGAATACCAATAATATCATGCCTGGTACATATTTAGCCACATGGGATTTTATGATCTATCCATCTATCTTCTGAAACTGTTTGTTCTATTCAGGGTCAGGGGTTCCAAAGCCTGTAAACAGAAGGCAGGGAACCAGGAACAGGGTGGGGCCCTAACCCATCACGGGGCACACTCACACACATCGATGGGCAATTTGGTAACTCCAGTTAACATCAGCATGGTTTCAGATTAGGGGGGGGGGGTTTCGAGCAAAGTACCTAGAGAAAATCCCACAACAACATGGGCAGAACATACAAACTTCACACAGTAGAGACTCAAACCCTGGTCCCTGACGTATGAGGCAACAGTGCAAACCACTGCACCACCATGATGCTCTGGATTTGATTATTTTTTTCTCAATTAATTGTAACTGCGCACTTTGTTTTATAGCTGTGTTTTTTTAGGCTTTTTGGGGAATACTTACCATAAAGTTGTTACCATCGCTTCCTCTCCAGTGTACCTGGGTGTGACCAACCTGAACACCTACCAGGTTCGGATGAAGAGCATGTGTGCGCAGTGGCAGCCCCATCGGCATGCCAGCCGCTACCGCGTCGTCATCGAGTCCCTGCTGAGTGAGTCGTTTGCCGTCTCTCAGTGTCCACGTGACTGTTAGCTGGAACTGCCCCTGGGCAAAAGTGGTAACTCCTCAGGTCTCACCAGAAGGGTGCAGGTTTTTACCCCACGCAGTGTCTTTTTTTTTAATATTTACATGTTACATTTAGCAGACACTTTTATCAAAAGCAACATACAACTGGGAAAGTAGGGTCAGTCAGTCGGTCTATGGAGCAGTTGGGGTTTAGGGCCATGTTCAGGGGTCCAATGGTAAAAATCACTTTGCGGACCCTGGGATTTGAACCAAAAACCTTCCGATCACAGGTAGTGTCTTGGCTCACTGAACCACACACCAAACCTATTTATATGGGCTACCTCTGTTTGCAAAGGTCTGTATGTCTGTAGATCCGGATGATTTGATGCTTTTTAAAGTCATCTAACTGGTCACTTTGTTCAGACGCCCTGTGTAGCTGCTGCATGTGGTTGTTTGGCCCTCAGGTGTAGAAAGGAGTTGGATTGATTTCTCTATTATCCCCTTTGTTTCTGTTGCCCCCAAAAATGTCAATATGGCAGCATGTGTAGAACTCTGGGGCCCTCCGTGAACTCTGGGGCCCTCCGTGAACCCTGGGGCCCTCCGTGAACCCTGGGGCCGTCCGTGAACCCTGGGGCCCTCCGTGAACTCTGGGGCCCTCTGTGAACCCTGGGGCCGTCCGTGAACCCTGGGGCCCTCCATGAACTCTGGGGCCCTCTGTGAACCCTGGGGCCGTCCGTGAACTCTGAGGCCCTCCATGAACCTTGGGGCCCTCCATGAACCCTGGGGCCCTCCGTGTCGACGGGGTCGGCAAAAACTTTTCCGCAATCCTGTCCGCGAGCAGGAGGCGCTGTCCTGAGAATTCACCAGCATGTGGCTTTAAGCCTAGGCTCCCTCCCCTCCGCCATCACCTCAGTACCCCCCCCCCCATCTGTATTTCTTCACTCCCAAAACTTCTTCTCATTTCCGTCTCTGTGCACGAGGTTGTGGGTCCGCGCTTTTGTGTTTTTGTGTTTCTATGCTTTCTTTCCATAAGCGGTTTAAAAGATAAGAACATGTGGAGCCTTGACAATAGGGGGAAAAATGAAAATTATAGACTTAATGGTGCAGGATATATTTACTGTCAGCGTTACTGTAATTATATTTTATTTTGCCTGTTCAGGAATGATAAAGGGGAAAAAAAACTAGAGTCTTCTTTGAGGTGCTGGATTCTGACCAAACCTGTAAGTCAATTGGTCTGAAATTCATATTTAAATGCGAAAGCGAACTCAGAGCGGTATGCAGTGATGTAACACGCTGGAACGTAAAGATGGTTCGTATTGCGGGAAGAGTAATGCTGTGCAGACTGATGTTTTGGTGATCAGTGCTCACTGTGGGCATCTCTGATTATTTCAGACGGACAGAAGCAGGAAGTGAGCCTGTCTGGGGGGGCCACCAGGCATTGCTTCCACAACCTACACCCAGACACCCAGTATAAGATCAGCATCTACTCCCAGCTCCCGGATCTGGAGGGGCCGGCCGTCACCGTCATCGACGGGACCTGTAGGTGGCGCTCAGAGGAAGGAGGAAACACCCTCTCACTCATTTTTGTGACAATGTGACAGTCTGCTGGTAGAAATAGGAGCATTTAACTCCTGATAAAATGTGCCGAAATAAATTAGGGGTTGGAGGGGAGTTGTAGCTGTATATCTAGGGTCAGCTCACATTAATTTTCATAATGAAGCAGGATAAACTTAGATTTATCATTTTGTATGGACTCGCATTAAACCTAAAGCCTTTATGGATGACTGTGCAATCTCCCAGGCAGCAATGGCTGAGGTTGTTTCCAGCAGAATTCAGAAGCACCTCAAGCCAGGACTATTTTTAGAGTTAAGACTGACCCAGAAGCAGTGTATTCTCGTCTTAAGCACGTATGCATCAGCCTGGGGCTATGGCTAGCACCAAGCTTCCGAAAGAGAGCCAGATTAGCTCATGGCTAATGCTAGTACCGAGCCTCCGGAGGAGAGCCAGATTAGCTCATGGCTAATGCTAGCACCAAGCCTCTAGAGGAGAGCCAGATTAGCTCATGGCTAATGCTAGTACCGAGCCTCCGGAGGAGAGCCAGATTAGCTCATGGCTAATGCTAGTACCGAGCCTCTAGAGGAGAGCCAGATTAACTCATGGCTAATGCTAGCACCAAGCCTCTAGAATAGATCCAGCTTAGCTCAGGGCTAAAGCTGGCATCGAAGAGCTGCACCGCAGTGATCTTCCAGAAAGGCAGCGTAGCTCAGCGCTAATGTTTCTGTTACCCCACGTTTGAATGTACGTAAGTGTGAAAGGTCATTTAGCCTAGAGCTACGAGAGGCCTCATCTTATTGGCATTAATGTTCTTCCCTTCTGAAACGGGACTGAATTATAAACAGTGATATCCGTTGCAGTCGTGGTGCATTGTGGTCCTGATGTGCTGACTGAAATGTGTTGTGTCACTTCTCAGTGCCTGTCCCCCCCCAGCCGACTACCGCGGCCCCGACGACCACGCCCCTTCCCACAATCCCTCCTGCTAAAGAAGGTGAGCACTGGCTCAGTGCGCTCTGTCTGCAGGGCATTTGTTTTAGCAAGTGGAGGTTAACACTTTATATATCTATAAATTCTGCTAAATATCTTGCCAGAATGCCTGAATATAGCTGATTAAAATCCCGGTAAGAAGGGGATCAGTGCGCTATCCTGCATAATAACTATGAAGTACTGAAATGTACCTGATCTACTTTTTCCTTAGACTAACAAAAATATGTTATTCAAAGTCTGCGAACTATAAGAAAAAGCTTAACAACGAAAGCTTCTCCTAGCTGGGCTGGAAAGACACTTCCTGTAAAACGTCGCTTGGTTTCCCTGATACAGATCTTTCCCCTGACAGCCCCCGTCCCTCCCAGCCCACTGACCCTTTGCTCTCTCTCTGCTCTCAGTCTGCAAAGCAGCCAAGGCTGACCTGGTCTTCTTAGTGGATGGGTCCTGGAGCATTGGGGATGACAACTTCCAGAAAATCATCCGCTTCCTGTACAGCACGTGCGGCGCCCTGGACAAGATCGGCCCCGACGGCACTCAGGTGAGGTGTAGGCCTTCATTACAGGGTCAGTCCGACTGAGTAGAGGAGAGCTGGGCGGGTTCAGGCAGGTGGGGCCCCAGAGACAGTGTGCAGTGCCGCAGACTCTTCAGACGAGAACCTCAGAGGGCAATGAGCTCTGTTGCTTCCTGGCAGGTGGCCATCGCTCAGTTCAGTGATGACGCCAGGACAGAATTCAAGCTCAATGCCTATGTTGACAAGGAGACATTGTTGGCTGCCATTCAGAGCATCTCGTACAAGGGAGGAAATACCAAGACAGGTAGGAGGAGCATCTGAACACCGTTTCTACATAGTCCACAGTGAGCTCAGGCCTGGGGTTTTGCACCCTACTTACACGCCAGGTTCTTCTGTGCTGTGTGTGCCATAGATATTTACAGGCTGAACTCAAGGTCATATCGGACCAGGTTTCTTGTTGGAAATAGTGCTCTTGTGGACTTAAGGATGACCCTCAGCTTGCTTCTGGTTCAGGTCGGGCCATAAAGCATGTGAAGGACTCCATCTTCACCCCAGAGGGGGGAATGAGGAGGGGCATCCCCAAAGTGCTGGTGGTGCTTACTGATGGCCGCTCCCAAGATGACGTCAGCATGGTGTCCAAGGAGATGCAGATGGAGGGTGCGTAGCTGGGAAGGGGCATCACTCTGGCATGTCAGACGCTAGTCCACCCTTCATCTTTGCGCCTCCCTGCAGGCTACGTCGTTTTCGCCATCGGCTTCGCGGACGCCGACTTCGGTGAGCTGGTGAGCATTGCCAGCAAGCCCAGTGAACGACATGTCTTCTTTGTGGACGACCTGGATGCCTTCAAGAAGATCGAGGAAAAGCTGGTGACGTTTGTGTGTGAAGCTGCCTCAGCCAGTAAGTAGTGTGCGTTGAGTTGGGATTAGGGTTAGGATTAGGGTTAGGATTAGGCTTAGGGAGCTGGGCGGCATGCTAGGGAAGCACATAACCTTTGGAATAATCCTGGTGAATTAGGACAAAGCCCCTTGGAGTATTCTGACCTGCACACACTGTCCTTTCAGCTTGTCCATCTGTACGGATGAAAGGCGGCGTCATGGCAGGTAAGATGTGAACCGGTGAAGACCCAGGCATGAAGAACATACCCAGAAATCTGCTCCCCACAGTTTTATCTGCTCATTATTTTAATGGACTTGGAATTTGTATCTTACTGTTTTTTAAACTACTTTAAACCGTAGTCATGCAGGTCATGGGAACAGTGGTGTCCATGTTTGGGCCTGTAAGACATTTCATGACATCAGTGCATCCAGCTGCTTCCACTGTGTCCAGACTCTGGTAAGTCTTAACCTTTTGCAGACATCCCTGATCCACTCAGGCTCTCCTTTTGTCCACAGGCTTCCAGATGATGGGCATGTTTGGACTGACAGAGAACCAGTACGGGAGTGTCGAAGGAGTTTCCATGGAGCCTGGAACCTTCAACAGCTTCCCATGCTATCGGCTGCACAAAGACGCCCTCATCAGCCAACCAACAAGGTATGACATGGAGAAGCCAATGCGATGAAGGAAGTAATGAGTTTCTCAGAGGGCTATAATATATTCCAACCTAGAAATCGGCGACCGGAACACAACTGAAATGCCGTACCAGTGAGATAGTGACAAATATGCCCTTTCAGGGAGATTCTCACTGCCGCCTGGGGGTACTGTGTAAGAGGTGTATCATAACTCCAGAAACTGACACGGTTTTTCCTATGCTACAGGTTTCTTCACCCTGAAGGCTTGCCCTCCGATTACACCATCACAGTACTGTTCCGCCTGTTGCCCGACACTCCCCAAGAGCCCTTTGCATTGTGGGAAATCCTCAACCAGGCCAATGAGCCTCTGGTCGGGGTCATACTGGACAGTGAGTAGACAACCTGTTTGTTAAGGGTGTGATGACAGTGTTGTGGCGCTTTGGCTTCCTTGCCAGGTTAATGCTCATGGATAACATACAAGTCAATTGATTTTGCCATCCATGGCGGTACATTTGTAGTAGGTGTTAAGTAGTTTCTAAAATAAATTAATCTTATGTACACTGCTATACGAAAGCTTTTGCACATCACAGGTTTTTACCACTTTTCCATTTATTTCATAAACTGCAGATTTTTTTATTTGTGTTAAGCATTGGAAAGTTGAGTGAACAACTGTGAATGAAAATATATTAAATAAAATAAGTTTCCTTTTTAACACTGTATGTGCAATGCATGTCTGACATTCTATTGTCATGTTGTCTGGTGATGACAGTTAAATTCTAGGTGTATGCAAAAACATCTGACTGGAATTGTACATGTAAAAAACCAATAACCAAAATTACAGAAAGTTTTTAATGAAACAAGATGATGATCATCATCATCATGTCCCATGTTATTTAATAGTGTTGCACTGTCTCTATAAATGCAGATGGTGGGAAAACCCTCACGTTTTTCAACTATGACTATAAAGGAGACTTTCAGACTGTGACATTTGAGGGTCCAGAGATCAGAAAGATCTTCCATGGCAGCTTTCACAAGGTCAGTGCTATGTGGGTGATTTTCACGATGCACCTCTTTCACGGTGTGTTGCATTCACAGTGTGTGGCTTTTTCCCATTGTGGCTCAATGATAGTGTATCCCTTGCAGGGTGTTGATCTCCCATGCTATGGATCTTTCACGATGTAGCTCTTTGAGGGTGTATCTTTCACAGAATTCCTCTTTCACGGTGTTCCTCTTTCACGGTGTGGCTTTTTTGTGTTGTGGCTCATTCACGGTGTAGTTCTTCTAGGGCGTAGCCCATTTTACGATATAGCTCTTTGATGGTGTTGCATTATGCTAGCTGGAGGCAGTGAGATGGTCTCTTCACTTGGCCATGATTCCTTCCATCCTTTCCTTCCATCCTTTCCTTCACACAACCCCTAACACTCCGTTAATGACACAATTAAACCCTTTGGCTGCTGTCTGTGTATCGCTGTCCCACCTGGTAGCCTAGAAGCTGATAAATTACTCTGAACTGACTCTTGAAACCCTCCAGTGAGTTACTTCACCTAATGAAGATACCCAGCTGTAGACAGGGACGTACTGAAGGTGTGTGAAAGTAGGCTAGTGCTCCCATCAGAGGGAACTGTTGTCGTTGTTTAACGTCTCATCTTTCCAAACTGCCGCTATAATTCTGACATTCGTTATTGCGCCCTTGAGCCTGCTGAGTTTTTAACGAATTCAGTGGTTTCAAAAAAACTCATTTTGGTCTGTTCCATAAAATCAGAAAGTGTAGAGTTTCGAATGTACCAAAAACGTCCGGCAAATTCTATTTATAACCCAGACAAACTAGGAGGATAACGTAAAGCACATATTTCACGTTAAGGCTCATTACCATAGAATCTACACCATAGCTAGACATGCACCTCCCCAGAAACATAACATGTTGCATTACATATTGGGATGTTTATAAAGCAAAAAAAAAGGAAAATAAATTCATCGCAAATGTCTTACTGTCCATGAGTGATTTAAACAGCAAGGATGAGAATGATTATGTGCATTCAGAGCTCATGCAGAACTCATTAAAATTGCAGTGATTGGTAAGTTCTGTTTTATATGACATATTAAAAATGTTTTAGCAAAACTTAAACCTCTCACGCTCAGCCAAATAGCACTGAGGCAGAGTAATTGCAGAGCAACATAGACACACCAGCACACAATTATGAATGCTCCCGGTGAGCTAGGCCACTTGAATAGGCCATGACGTAAGCTCTGCATAGACTCAACCCAGAAGTATAAATCAGCCTGTTGCTACCTTTGTGACGATTACCTGACCTGCATCAGCACTGCCAGGGTTGCGAAGATTTTATTTTGGATCGGCGTGAGGTATGCTGCCGATGAGGGTCTCTTCAACTGTGGGCTCTTAGGAACCGAAACAATTTTAAAAATCAGATCACCTGTTGAACTTACGTAATACCTCACCAGGGGGCAGTGTGATATTGTCTGCAGCATTTTTTAATGAAACTGGCTAATTCGTCATGTTGGCACAATAATTACACTGATGGAGTTCTGACCCATTTGGACATCTCCTTGCCATACCCCACGTGCTCACTGAGGATCCTCATCATCTTTACAAGGCCTTGCTTACATCGGGGGTTATTTACACACATGTGTGAAGCTGGTTTTGCTTTTCCTCGTATGTATTGCCTGTGGGCTGGCTGATGTCACCTGTTCAGTGGAGACCCTTGTTTCCCATCGTCCTCAGCTCCACGTGGCTGTCAGCAAGGTCACCGCCAAAGCATTCGTCGACTGTAAGTTGGTGGGGGAGAAGTCCATCAGTGCAGCAGGGAACATCACCACGGATGGGCTGGAGGTGCTGGGCAGGATGGTCCGGTCCCGCGGGAGCAGAGACAATTCGGCACCCGTAAGTTCCCACAAACCCATCTCTGACGGCCCCATGGCCATTCCTCACAAACATCATCAACTCACTAAAGGTTTCAATGCAACTTTCCTGCACGTTAGCTATATTAATGCCTGGTGTGGCATTCGTCCTCAGTTTCAGCTCCAAATGTTCGACATCATCTGCAGTTCTTCGTGGGCTAGCAGGGACCAGTGCTGTGAGCTTCCAGGTCTCGTAAGTACCAGTGTAGCTAAGCCTCCTGGGTGCTTTCGGGGGAGGTGGGGACCCGAGTCACTGACTTGCGACTGGACTTGGACTTCAGTCACAAATTTGATGACTTGTGAATCGACTCAGCAAAACTGATGGAATGACTTGGACACGACTTGGACTTCAGGGCAGTGGCTCGAGACTTGGACCCGACTTGGACCCTATGACTCGAGAAGACATGAAGTTACAGTCCCCCTCTGGATACCATAATGTTAATTTTATAATTTCACTGTATATTAATTCTCTGCTGTCTGCATTTCCAATTGCCCGAACGCAAGGTGTCCTGGGATAGGCTGACAGATGCATCACTCTCTGCATATACATGGACGTAAATACTGTGTGAGGACAATCGTGAGTGAACACACTCTTTTCAACCTATCTCTGCCTACATAGAATGCATTCTACAACGTACTGTGATGTGTATTTGCTGGAGCAAGTTTTAATCACTAAAGGTAAAATAAACTGACATACGTAGGGACTCAAGTTACATGACTCACAATTAGACTTGGACTCGAGTCACAAATTTGATGACTTGTGATTTGACTGCAAAAATGATAGAAAGACTTGGACTTGACTTGGACTTGAGGGCAAATGACTCGAGACTTGACTCGAGACTTGACTCGGACTGCGATGTTTCGACTTAAGACTTGACTCCAATTCAAGGAATGATTTGTTCCCATCCCTGGCTTTTGGGGTTGTGGGGGTCAAACACTGTATGGGCCATTATTACATTGTCAGCCATAACTATTTGGAAGGGACAGGGTTTGTCCTTCCAGAGACTGGGCCGGCCTGTTTTGTTGCACAGGTCTGCGGTGTGACAGTCGGGTGATAAAGGCTGGGGGCAGTGCCTAGACACGTGGCCCAGCTTCCGCTGGCATCTGGAAAATGCCAGTCTGTCTCACTATGACCAGACAGTGACACACCAAAGGATTCCCTGAGACAGGACAGAACACATCTTAAGGCCGTGTGCAGAAATAATGTTTGAGAATGGGTTTGCCCTGGGTTTGTTTTTCCAAACTGATGCCTCTGAACTGGGAAGTATGTGTGTTTGTGCATGCGTGTGCAGATATGTGCAGCTTCATTGTTCGCTGTGTCGTGTGTCCCAGAGAGATGAGGAACAGTGTCCAGCCCTGCCTCACGCCTGCACATGTTCCCAGGACAGTAAAGGTCCCGCAGGACCCCCAGGACCCCCGGTAAGAACCCCCACTTTCCCTTATTTACATTAGCCTGTTACTTACTTGGGCTCATTGTGTTGAGTAGATCAGTGTTTCCCAATCGGGGTCTTGGGGACCCGCTGACAGTCCACATTTTTGCTCCCTCCCAGCTCCTGGTAGGAAGCAAAAATGTGAACTGTCTGGCAGGGAGCTGGGAGGGCACAAAAACATGGACTCTGGGTAGCCAAGGACCGGGCTGGGAAACACTGATGTAGGTCATTACTGTTTATCATGAGTACATAGCAGGGCTGGGCAGCTGAAGGGTCATCCCTGAATTTAATGTATGAGGTTGGAAGCTTTGGATTAGGTTCGGATTCATCTCATCTTCATTCTAGAACAACCTAATTCATGTGAGATGAATCCTTCAGATATCAGCATCAATATAAATAAATAAGTGGAAAGCTGCTGTCATGTGATGGAATGGAGGAGGAGTCTCTCAGAATGGTTGTCTCTGAATGTAGGGAGGTCCAGGGGCCAGAGGTGCTAGAGGAGACCGAGGGGAACCAGGGCTGGTGGTAAGTAGGTTCTGCGTAAGAAAATCGGGGAAGCAATCCTAAACAGCAGGCTAAATGTGTAGGGCTGTGTTTGAGATAAGTAGCGGCTTTTCTGAATCCAGCCTGTGCTGATTATGTGCCAGTTCTTATGAAATTGTGATTTGGGTTCCTCCGTCTCACAGGGCCCACAGGGTCTAGTAGGTGACATTGGACCACCAGGTCCTCAGGGACTTCCGGGACCCCAGGGCCCAAGTGGCATGTCTATCCAGGGACCACCGGTAAGACTGATGTGGCTACCTGTCACACTTCTGGTTTCCCATGATGCAAAGTTGCAATATTAATGTGTCATCAGTCATGTCGCTTAAACTGAATACATATAGACAGGATGAAGAGATTCAGTTACTGTTCAGCCGAGCATTGGAATGGTGAAGATGCCTGATCTGTGTGGTTTTGAACTTGATATGATTGATGGAGCCATATGTGGTGGATTCAGCATCTCAGCCACCATACGCCTTCGCCAGCCTCCTGGGCTTTTCTCATCCTACGGTGTCTAGAGTTTACTGAGGAAGGTGTGATGAACGAATAACATCCAATCGGGCAGTTCCTTGGATGAAAACACCTGATTAATGAGAGAAGTCAGAGTAGGATGGCCAGCCTTGTTAAAGCTAGCAAGTGCAAGAAGGACAGCTCCGTACAATAGTGGCATTCAGAAAAGCCTAGCTGGACATTGTATGGTTCTGGAGATAAAAGTAAGTCCTACCCAGTACTAGCTAGGTGTACCTAATAAAGTAAGTTCTACTGAGTACTAGCTAGATAATAAAGTGTCCAGTTACTTAATAAGGTTTCCATTGGTTGTACATGTGCATTATATAAGTCAGAAAATACAGAATGGTTGCTGAAGATGTCAGCAGCAGGTCCAGGAAAGGTAAGTTCTTGTAAGCTCACGTGAGGAGGTCCTTGTTAAATGTTTGAGGAGCCAGCGAGCAGTCTGCTGTAGTTATGCTTGATGGCGAGGTCGGGAGGGGAGCAGGCGGGGGCTGACTGTAAGGAGAAAATCACACTTTTTACCGGTGACACATTGCAGGGCGCCGCGGGAGAGAAGGGCGAGAGGGGAGATGCCGGTTCTCCGGGCCCACAGGTAAGCCAGTCGCTAATTACTACTCCTCCACAGAACAACAGCAGATCTGGTTGCTGGTTGCCCTGAACGGAGCATAGCCAGAGAGGCTGAATACTTTCTGTTACTGGCTGCTCCGGTCTGCCCCCTGGAGGCTTGAGCGCGTAATCAAAAATATTATGAGAAATGTTTCCCACTGAAGTGCCTGATGCCTGACCTGTGATCACTCTGTAATAAGGTAGTGTGAATCCCTGGTAAGTGCACAGTGTGTGTGTGTGTGTGTGTGTGTATAATTAAAGGGCCTTTTAAGTCCGCCCCCCAGGCTCTCCGTCACCTTCTGTATGAGGTGCTGTTTGTGTCTTAGCCTCTGTAATCAAAGCTAGAAATCCTGCCAGGTTCTGGAGATAAAAGTCGCCTGTTTATGTCTAGGAGGATTAATAATAATTTTCACTTGACATGAGTTATACCTACAACTGACTCTTACCCGGGTAGAAGCTTTTAAAAATGACACCTCTTCCCTGGAAATGGTGATTAAACCGTCCAAAACTGCCGGACATGTGGCTGCAGTAACGGTGCTGCATTTACCTTTGATGTCTCGCCTTTGAGAGGAATTTGCATCTAGCCTCAGAACCATGAAGCTCTCCAAGCTGCGTTTACAAAGTGCATTTTTACAGGCAGTTTTAATCATAGGAAACAAAGCTTTAAAACTAAACCTTCTTCATTTTAAAGATTTCTGGGGCTTGTTAAATAATGTTAGTTATTAACCCTACTATTATCTGTTAAGGCTCATTGAGTATCAGTGCTGGTTTATTGAAGCAGTTTGTTTTTGTGGTCATGTGATCTCTTAGGGGATACCGGGACCACCTGGCTCACCTGGGCGGGATGGACCAGCGGGACAAAGGGTGAGTCTGTTTCTGAGTGTACGGCTCACGGGCAAGTGCCCTTACTGCTGGAAATGGGTGATTTCATAGGCTAGTGACTCCTGAACAGCTGATGCAATTTACTCACTTCTCAGGCGGGTTTACCTCCCCTGAGCCTCAGGGGGGGCAGGCTGCCTCTTTTTAAAGTTGTACCTTCTGCTTTTAAATCTGTGCACAAAACTATATTTCCAGGAGATAGAGCAGAGCAGACTTGGAGATTCAGAGCAATCTGCTGTAGCCCTGATTCTGTGGTTCCTCTGGTATATGCTCACGCTAGTCCCCCCTCCCCACAGGGACTGCCTGGAAAAGATGGTCCCCCCGGACCCCCTGGCCCCACAGGAACCATTGTGAGTGACACATGACTCTTGGGACCAAGATGACTGGAGCACTTTTGATGATACACCAATTCACGTTGCACTGAGTTGTATCGCACTGACTCACATTGCACTGACTTGCATCGCACTGACTTGTATCTCACTGACTCACATTGCACTGACACATCGCACATTCCTCAGGACTCAGGCCCATTGTGGGTCTGGCTTCATCCCTTTACTGACAACAGACATGCTAAAATCCCCTTGTGCTACTGCAGCCAAGGGCAAGAATATCGTGGCGTCATCATGCAGGTGTGGGGGGCATGGCACTGACCGGGTGTTGATGACCCATCTAACCTGTCATCACTCCAAAATAACAGGGACCACCTGGAGCTCCTGGACAGCCTGGATCAAACGGACCTCCTGGACCCCTGGGAGATCAGGGACTACCTGTGAGTCACTGGCTAAACTTTCACTACAAGCTGCTCGGCTGGGACGGGACGGATTAGACCCTATTGACCTCTGGTGTCATTTTTAATAAGAAAAATTCCAAGTGTGAGCAGAATAGGACACAGTCAGGCATTTTAGTGCCCTTGATGTGTCTTATTCTAGTGCAATGACTGTACTTGTTATCGACTGCAGGGCTCTCCTGGAGTCCGGGGAGAGAAGGGTGAACGGGTAAGTCTGGCCCAGCGATGCTTTTCACGACCTTTTGGCCTTGTTGCCCGCATCTGTGGCTGCCTGGATCTGCGAACTCTTGGCACACAGGCCCGGTGTGTGCGGCCATCGACTCGGGACCTGTGCTGCTGAAGAGAGTGCCCCCTCGTGGCTGTACAGTCCCCCCAGGGGGCCGTGCTAATTAGCAAGCAAGGAGCCGCCATCATGGCTTACCTGGAGAGTAGATAATAATTAGTTACTATATTTGGTTACCCCCCCCGGGGAGCGGTTGATTACTTCCTCCCATGGGGGGCGGCCTTGCTCTCTTGCCTCAGGCTGTCGTGCATGCTCTTTGTTGCAGGGAGATGCGCAGTCACAGGCAGCCGTGCAGGCCATCGCCCGGCAGGTGTGCGAGCAGCTCATTCAGAGTATGTCCTGCACATGTGCTGACACGTCTCGCCTTCTCGGGGGGATGTCTGTGCATCACCTGCCCTAAAAACTTAATCACTTTCCATTCATCTTTTGTGAGTTTTTGCCGTTGGGGGTTAGAGGTCATTAATGGCCATCGGCTTGAAGTTCACATGCATTCAGCCGTGCACGTAAGCGTGTGTGAGTGTGTGTGTGTGTGTGTGTGTGTGTGTGTGTGTGTGTGTGAGAGTGTGCATGCAACTGCCCTGTACGACACCAGTTTCACCAGTGTTTCACCACTTGCACATGCTAAGTCCATGGTTTGACCACAGAAAGGCTGAGATTCAGAGATCCAGCTGGGGGGGACAGGGTGTGAGATGTTGACCTTTACATGGTGGTTGAACCAGCATCCGATAGAGATCCGTAATTATTTGACCATTTCCGGACCAGGTCACATGAGTCGGTACAACTCCATCCTGAACCACATCCCCAGCCAACCCGTCTCCGTGCGCACCGTCCCGGGGCCCCCGGGAGAGCCAGGGCGCCCGGGCTCCCCGGGGCCCCAAGGAGAGCAGGGCCCCCCTGGCCGACCCGGGTTCCCAGGGAACAACGGGGAGAACGGGCAACCGGGAGAGAGAGGTATGTCACCGCGGGCTGTCCTGGCCCACACTGGGAGGTGGTGAGATTCGGGGGGTCTCAAGGTCGGCACCAAGTGAACAGCCAGGCCTTTGTGAGTCAGTGGGAGCTTTGCCCGCTTCTCAGCTACATTACAGTACAATTACAATGCATTAATTAGCTACTCTGGTAGCTAAGTGGGATCGTTGATTATTTCATCTGCCTGTTTTAAAATCCCTAAAGGCTGTATTTTGCTATGAACCCACAGAGAGAAATATAGTTAAATACGATCATTTATAGTCACAGATTCAACCATTACCTTCCTGACAATGGACATAATGGCAACAAAAAAGAGAAAGCTGTGCCAGACCAAGGGTAACCATAGCGATTTGTGGCAATTTAAGGGTGCCATGGCGTTTAAAGACCTCTTAAGCCAGCCACTGGATGACTCTCTTCTTTTCATCATTTGTGTCTCCTGCCAGGTTTGTCAGGAGAGAAAGGCGAAAGGGGGAGTCCAGGGGTGGGAATCCAAGGGCCCAGGGGCCCCCAAGGGCCTCCAGGTATGACCCCACCTCAGATTTCAAGAAACAGTTCACTGATTGACTGGGGGGCAGTATAATACAAATGCAAATAGTGACACGTTCATCATGGGTGCCCTTTGTCTTTCAGCCATGATGGAATTCTGGTAACACTGATAGGCAGATGTTAAATGAGGATATCAGTGGGGGGGTGGGGGGAGACTGCTGGCCTTTATACTGACTGCAGTAATGTACCGGTTGCTCTCACAGGGCCCCCCGGAGAGGGCCGCACAGGCAGCCAGGGTCCCCTCGGTCGCCCTGGCAACCCTGGAACCCCTGGCCGACCAGGCATCCCCGGTCCCACTGGTCCGGCTGGCCCACCTGGATACTGTGACCAAAACTCCTGCCTGGGATACAACGTAGGAGGTAATTATCAATGGGCTGCTCTGACCTGACAGCTAGTGGTTATGTGGTCTCTGCATGTGCAGTAGTTATGATGGCAGCAATGTTCCTCATTGTGTTGAGCCTGCAGCCTTGAATTCCATCAAAACTTTGAAGCTGTCTGTTAAGCCCAAGAAACAGAGGCGAGACACACTCCCTGTTTTTTTGGGAATGGCAGTAAGCTCAAAGTTTTGAGTCATTTCTCTTTGTGTCTTCATAGCACTTTCATTCTAATCTGTAGCTCAGTGTTTCCCAATCTAGTCCTCAGGGGCCCACAGCTGGGAGCTGGGAGGGAACAAAAATGTGGACTGTCTGTGAGTCCCAGAGGACCGGATTGGAAACACTGCTGTAGACATCTATGCATGTAACTCACTGTTTTTGGGTGCAGAGCTGACAGACGTTTCTATAATGCAGCAAGGACAAACCATATCACACTGTTTTCAGAGCCCAGGGGTAGCCAATCTTATCCGCAAAGGGCCGGTGTGTATGCAGGTTTTTGGGAGAACCTGTAGGTCAGCTGTTCAAACCCAGGTGTGAGGACTCTTTCAGCCAATCAGTCCTCTAATTAGTAATCTAATTAGGGAGTTGCAGCGAAAACCCACATACACAGCGGCCCTTTGCGGATAAGATCGTCTACCCCTGGCGTAGCCCATCTGTTGCATTATGGTTATAGTTATACTTCATTATTCCAGCGATTTAAAGGCATTTCCTTGATATCTCTAAATGCACTGAAGATTTAAATGTAAATAAATCCATGTGTAGTAATCCCTTGCTTAGTGCTGGAATTAAAATGTTACAGAAAAGCTTTACAAAGAGCACCCTGTTTTCTTCTTGTAACTCGGACACGGTGTCTCTGTGGTCCGGTGTGACATGTATGCATCATTAATGCATGACGGAGCCTCACCACATCAGGCTAGAGTGTTTCACCATGTCCAGGTCATGGTGTTCCTGGGATCACCGACCCTCGATGCAGCACTCTAACTGCATGGGGTGTTTGTTTTTGTTAGACAGGTTGTGATTGGCTGATGCTTAATGTCACACGGTCAGTAACTGGGACGCATGCCGGTGTCTGATTGACGGGTCATCTGTGTCTCTGTCTGTCTGTAAATGGTTCTAACTCAAGGCCGACGTCAGTATGAGAATGACTACTGAGCACAACCCCCCCCAGCACCAGCCACACTCTGTCCTGAAAGACAAAAACGGGGACCGGCAGGGGAGTCGGCTCAGGGTTGTGTCCAGAACCACTCATGGACACCCGTTCATGTCCACCCCGCTCTCAATTTACCCAGCAGCCTCGATGACCGAGTATACTGACCTATGTTAAGATCTTCAAAGGAATACTTCAAGACGAAAAGAAAGAAACTGATGGACCCTCACCAGTTAGACTTGCAGGCGCTGTCGGCGGCGGTGTTTACCGCCATTCAAACCGCGCATTTGCTTTGGGCGCCCGCTGGCCACAAACAGTCAAAACACTACATATTAAATTGACATGTTCCTTATTTAGGAGATGCATTCGCAGCATGTTCTGCTAACCAGCTACGATCTCCTGACCCCAGTAGCTACGATCTCCTGACTCCCCTAGCTACAATCTCCTGACCCCAGTAGCTACGATCTCCTGACTCCCCTAGCTACGATCTCCTGACCCCCCTAGCTACGATCTCCTGACCCCCCTAGCTACGATCTCCTGACCCCAGTAGCTACGATCTCCTGACCCACCTAGCTACGATCTCCTGACCCCAGTAGCTACGATCTCCTGACCCACCTAGCTACGATCTCCTGACCCACCTAGCTACGATCTCCTGACCCCAGTAGCTACGATCTCCTGACCCCCCTAGCTACGATCTCCTGAC
>JAODJW010000046.1:6104406-6115726 GCA_026777045.1 Hyperopisus bebe
CTCCTGACCCACCTAGCTACGATCTCCTGACCCACCTAGCTACGATCTCCTGACCCCCTAGCTACGATCTCCTGACCCCAGTAGCTACGATCTCCTGACCCCCCTAGCTACGATCTCCTGACCCACCTAGCTACGATCTCCTGACCCACCTAGCTACGATCTCCTGACCACGTTCGCTAGTTGCTTATTTGATCTTTGAAACATCTGAGGTGGTGTGAAGTGACATTTTCAGTGTTGCCCCAAAAACGGCAAACCCATGCTACATGCTAAACGGCAAACCCATGCTACAGGAAAGACCATAGATGGTTGTTCTATCTGTGGCTGCTGGTATGTTGTTATTAAGTGTCCTTTTGTGTTCATACTCACTCCTCTGTCTGTCATGCTAACCTGGACAATGGGTGGTGATGGTTATAAGATGGATATGATGGTTACCCAACTTACTAAGATGTTCCCATAGTACAATTGGCTCCTGAGCCCTACCAGCCCTATGATAATGAGGAGGACCCATATGAGGGGTACAGAGGCTACCCCCATGAGTACTACCAGCCCAACTACCCAGCCCCCCGTCCCGTGGAACCCGAGTCTGAGTCCTTTCCCACAGAGGACGCAGTGGAGGTGAGATCTCCAGGCATGCATCGCTTCTCCAGGAGTCTGTCTGGGAAGAAGGTCCCTGTTGCTGCAATGGGGAGGAGAGCGAAGAGGGAAGACGGGAAATTGCCGATGCCCAACTGAAGTATTCGAACATGCACACGGCCCTGGAAGAAAGGAGAGAAGGACAGAGAAAACGATGGCCAGAAGAACTGTCCCATCACGTCAGGTCCAAGTCTACAGGTGGCTGGAGCGAGGACTTGTACAGAAGTACAAATGTGGTCAATTTTAATGTTCACAAAGGTGCGTGGGGTTTGGAGGCAATGTGAAAGCTAATTGTATAAATGGGGTGTTCATTGATGTGTACTAAACTTTTGTAAATGACCAACAGAGAGCATTTGTACAGCTTGTGTAGTATTATGAATAATACCCTCAGTATTTCCCTGCCGTTTCCTCATTTCCAGGTAGGCAGAATAGATGAGGCTTTTATTTTGAAGCAGTGTTGCATTATGGGCGTCCGTTAAACACAGAAAACCACAGTACCTTCAATTGCAAGCAGAGTAGTGGGCCATAACAAATATTTTTTGAACTATTAATGAAACAATGTTATAACACGCATTTGTAAGTATGAAATACAGTTTTGTATAACGGGAAAATAAACACTTTTGTCCTACCTTAAGGGCATATATTTTGACACATGAGAATTTGTTTGTCATTTTGCCTTTCCAGGGAAAACAGACTAAAAGATGGAAGAAAGACATTTAAAACCAGACAGTTTTGTGAACTATAAAATACAGTGGTGGGTTATTACCTATTTCACGTCATGTGTTAATGAATCTGTGTTCTGTTCAGTAAAGGATGCAGAGTTAGTCATGGTCTCCCTGCTCACTCTATTCTTATGTTATTTTTAAGCAAATAAAATGGAAGTAAAACTACAAGGAATGCATTGATCTTTGCTCTGTGTGTGTATATGCATGTGGATTATATTTATATTACATTGTGGGGACCAGATGTCCTCCACAATGTGATAAAATCCTATTATTTTGACATTGTGGGGACCATTTTTCAGGTCCTGACAAAGATCTGTGAATGCAATCAAAAAACTTAAAAATGCCAAAAGTCTCATATTTTGTTTGGTTACTTATGGTTAAGATTAGGGCTGGGTAGGGCTTAAGGTCATTGTATTGTGAATAGGGTTTTCCCCATAGAAATGAATGGAGAATCCCCACAAAGATATCAGTACAAACCTGTGTGTGTGTCTAAGGGCTAAAGGGCAATAAAACTGCACAAAATCATTCCTGGGGGTGAATATGACCTGATATTGGTATGAATGTACAGATTTGGAGCCTCCGATTACGCCACTGGGCCTGGGCTTGAAGCTTAGTAGCTGTTCCAATCACTCTGCTTCCTGCTCACTCCCAGGCAGTGAGATGATAGCAAACCCTCCGCTTATCAGAAAATTAGATCCTCTACTTTGGCTGCCAAGACAAACTAGAAAACAAAAAGGCTATAATCTATTTGTAATACAGCTTTATGATATTCAGCACTGTAAGAAGATTCACTTCATCTATGTAGGTTATACTGATACAGACAGCATTAAAAAAAAACAGAACTATGCAGTGTAATTTTCCTTAATTTTATCATCTGTAATACAAAAAAATCACTGGCTGATGATTAATATGAGTCTAATTTAAGTCATGATCTGGACATTTCTTTTTCGTGATCCTGCTTTTTAAACTTGGTTCATCGAGACGACCGTCAAAAGCACTGAGGGACAGCAGCTGAATGAGGCCAACTGTACCGCGAAGTGGTGACGTTGTACAGCGACGCATCCGGCTTGCGTCTCCATACCAGCCGAGGCTCTAGAAGCTTTTGTTAGGGGGTCAGCCCAGCTACTGGCCCCCGAAACACGCCAGGGGTCCAGGGCAGTGCGATTAATGGCGCGAGCGAAACCACAAAGCAGCCCGATTATCGACAGGCTTGCATCGCTCTTCAATTTAAGCACGTATCACAACTGCAAACAGAGTTGAGGAGCTTCTCATCTGGCTCTATGTACATATGATTATGAGTCTGATACTGGAGAGATTTGGGCCATGGGTTTATTTAATAAAGACACGCTCTAGCATATTGCCTTGTGTTTTGGGGCAACTTACCATTTAGGGATGAGAGCCTATCAATATATTTATTCTGCAGTCTGTTCCCTGTAAGTACACTTCGGAAAAAAAGTGAAGTATGAAATTAATACTTAATAAGGTTACAGAAAGACCACATATGAAGGCATACAAGGGGTCACTGTAAGGAAAACCAAAGAGAAGCAAGTTCAATCAAATGATGGATTTCAAACATGACTCATCCCTCCCATTATAGCGAAGCAGAGGCATCATATGATTGGCTTTGAAGTGACTGGCAGAGGTGTGGTCCAATGAGCTGTCAGAGCTTGCCCCACCCAAAAGTCCAAACCTCCCTACCTGTATGGCACCTGACTTTCTCAGTGGAACACAAAAGCCCTGTCCTCTTTCCAGACAATTCTGGTAATGAAGTTACACAGCAGGTCAGATAGATAGATAAATAAATAAATAAATAAATCCTTAGACTCATGAAGTCAGATGGATTGAATAAGAAATAAATGCACATGTATGATAAGTGCATTTAAGAATCATAGTTTTGGTGTGCTGTTGCATAACCCTCACACCCAGAATCCATATGAATTTGAGAAAATGGATGGATGGAGATATATATATATATAATGTACTCATTGTCTGTTGCATTAGTTGGAGTGCCTTGGGAGTGCCAGTAAATGCAAAGGGAGACAATGCCCCCTGGGGGCATATAGCAGGTATAATACAGATTAAGATAAAACTGAACTTTATTGATCCCTATAGGGGGACGTGTATTTCTCCAGTAGCACAAAGCATGAATAGAACTGAAGATAATAAAGACATACAACATAAGGATAACATAAGTAAAAATATACAATACTGTAAATATGTAAATGGAAATCAGTAATAAAACATAAAAGTAATAAGTATAGAAGAAGGAATAATGGGATTGTGCAAAAAATGAAGCCATCCATCCATTTATTTTCTGTACTTGTTTTCCCTGTTCGGAGTTGTGGGGGTCTGGATCTTGGAAGCTATTGGAGCAAGGCAGATATCCCAGGATGGGGTGCCAATCCATTACAGGACACACACATCATGCACACCTATGGACAACTTGGTAACTCCAATTCACCTCAGTATATTTTTGGACTATAAGGGGAGAAACCGGGGTGCATGGAGGAAACCTCATGATGACATGGGGATAACATGCAAACTCCCCACCCGCAGAGCCAGGGTAAAAACTCAAACCCCAGGCTCAGAGGTGTGAGGCAACAGTGCTAGTTGATTGATCTGTACCACGATAAATCAAAAGCTTATGGTCTAGGAGATTTAAACAGAGTCAGGCTCGTTACTACACCTTCCTGGAGATCCTCTCCATCATTTGCTTGACACTACACACTTTAAAACACCAATAAAGACAGGAACTGTGTCTCACTAGGTCCGGTGAACAAACAGATCAAAATCTGGAATTTTCTGCTTCACAGGCTTCTTGGGTGATTCATTACCAGTCAACACGCCCATTATACAGGACAGAACACACACCAGTGGGTCAAAGGGAGGTCAACGTCACCTTGGACCTCCAGGTCACTGATATACAGCAGCTGACCTGGGCAGGAGATAAATAGCTGCACATGAGGTGGTGCACAATGGCAAAGTCAGGCTCTCCAATCTGAATAGCTTTCAATATTTTTCTAGATTCAAATCTAATTTTTATCACCAATGTGCTAATAACAATGAAGCAAATGACACACGTGAACACTCCTCGATCCGTCACTGCATTCTTGGCCCCGGAACGAAGCCTGCTTAGCCTCAAATACTTCAGATAAACAGATCTTCCTGCCCCGAGGCTGAGATATGCCAACTGACATACAGACAGGGGTGTGAAGAGGGCCACTTCAAGTTATTAGTCTCCTTCTCTGGTGTAGTTAACTTCCAATTTGGCCCCCATTTGGGGACAGGGTAGTTAATAAATTAAAGAAAAAGTTAAAAAAAAACAAAGATTTAAACAAATACCACCCTGTACAAAATATATTTTCAAAATCTCTAAATAATGCATTGAAGAGACAAATTTACAAAATGTTAGAATAAGTAAAACATAAATGTAATACAGCTACACACAATGGGTTATAGTAGCTACTAAATGGGACAAAATGAAGTCAAGCTAATTTATTAAAAGGAAAAGTAATAAGACATTAAGAACGTTTTCATCTAAGCATCTCATCTGAGTGGGTGTTGATTTAGCAATCCGCCAGTGAAGTTTGTGTTGGGGGCCAAATGGGCTTCAACTGGCACTGCATCTGCCACATCGATGTAAGAAGAACAACAGTAGACCCACAACCCCTTAGAGAAGAGACAAGAATCTCTTAATACTGCAGTTTCAGGATCTATGATAGGTGGCAGCGTGTTAGAGACCCGTCCCTGTTTGGATCAGATGTTTTGTTCCTGTTGATGTGCATCCGCTTGGTCTTGAATGAGATAGTATTCGTTATGTTCCGAATATAAAAATCCACTGTATCGCAAATGTATTTATTTATGTTCGTTTTTTTTCTCCACCAAACTCTAGGGATGAAATGTTTTCTCAACAATGTCTTTGAACGTTGTGCATTTAGCACAACAGATGGGTACGTGTAGTAGAACACAAACATGTATCAGTATATATCACTATCCTTAAGGCAGCAAGAGGAATAAAGTGGTGAGTGGCTCAGTGGACTGAGTCTCTGTGTCTGTGATCAGATCATTGCTGGTTTGAGTCCTGGTCTTGACAGAACAGTCGCATGTCCATAGTCCCCTGAGTAAGGGCCACTACTCAAAGATCCAGGGGCACTGTACGTTAGCTGACCCTGCACTGTGACTTCCAAGCTATCTGTTTGTTTCGAATATGATTAATATACTCACATGTGTCTACAGAACATGGTAAAGACAATCTCCCTATAATCAATTAATATGCAAGTGTTATATTAAAAAGTTAAACATTACAACTCAAAATCAAATTACCCATAAATTCCTCATCCGACACAGGGTCCAAGTGGCTGGGGCCTGTCCAATCGAGTATAGAGTACATGGCATGGCCACACCCTGGACATGATGCCAGTATGTCAGAGTGCACCCACATTCACAACTCTAGGTAATTTAATGAGCGCCACTTAAGCTAACTGGAAGTCTTCGCAGTGCGGATGGAAACCCAAGCAACAAAAGGAGTACATGCAAACGCCACATCAGGGCGGCTGCGTGACAGCAGGCCCTAAAAATTACCCAATAAAACAAACCATACCAAGGAAATAATCTTAATACAGTACTATCATCACTGAGCGGTAGAGGTCGCTGTTGGCCATGCATTTTCATTCGGTCAGCCTTTTCCAGTGGTTGTTTGAAATTCTTATGCAATGTAGTAACGTAAACAGTACAAACGAAACCATTTCTTGATCATTTCTTGATGTATTTTTTACTAATTATATTAAATGCTGGCTTCTCTTTCGAAGTCCGTAGTAGAAAGGTTGCGTACGGACCGACATCTGTTTGCAGTATATGAATAAATACTATTTATTGACAGTTATGAGTCGGATCAAAATATGCGATATAACCGAATTTCATTTCAGGGGTTAATTTGCTTTGCAACAAAAATACATTTAACATTGTATAAAATTTAATTAAATCATACATTATAAACGTTTAAATTTCAGGTGTATATTAATACACAGGACAACTTTCTAAGCATGTTACATTCGTTTTAAAATGTCTTTTTGCTATGTAAAATAAATAAATATTGATATACAAACTGTGCCTCTTTGCGCTGCCAACAGCCTTTTTAGATATCCTTCGGTCCAACTGAACAGACAGCATGCAATTACCAGATCAATAATTTAATATGCAATTACGCCGACTTCACTGCTGGCGCAACGTGACGCCAAAGCCGCAGTCTCATTCACTTTCGTGGGGAATTGTTTTGGGGACCCGCCAGTCTGACAATATATTGTGTAGTTAAGATATATGTGTACATGTTTTTGATTTTGTTGTCTTTTTACAGGCATTCCCTTACCAAAGCAAATAAGTATATCTGTAACTGCAATGAAAGTAACTTGGGCATCGTATGCAAATGATGCGCTGACGTCGCGGGTCACGTGGTCCTCGGCGTAGCTCCCCCCGTGAAGGTCCCCCCCCCCACTGTTGTCTTTAGGATTCAGTGAGAATCTTTAGAATTAATCACCGTATTTGTTTTTACTAGCCGAGAAAGTCACCGCTTTCTGGGGGGAGTCTCCCGCTAAATCGCCCACCCAGCACCGCGTATGTAGCGGGGGCAGGTAAGGAAACTGCCAAAGCACACATTTCCCTTTTTGTTGAACGGAATGGTTTAGAGGCTGCCGACAAAAAAAGAAAACAAGTTAGAAAGAGGCTGCCTTTTCTAAAGTAAAGTTAAAAGCTGCTCGCTCGGCTAGGCTAGGCTAGGCTAAGCTACTCCAGGTCTCTTCCATCACTCGCGGTGCTTTGGTAAGTTAGCTGGCTAGGCTAAGCTAGGCTAAGCTAAACTAGTGCGTGAACTTTGGTCGTCCCAAATCGTGCGGAGAGCTGGCCCAGCTAGGCACCGGACTGGGTAGGTTAAACACAGCGGCGGGCTCCCGTCCCGGGGGACCGTTAGCCGGCTATCTTTGCAGTGTTTACACGCGTATGTGTCTCTTTTTTTCTTAACTCAGAGAGCCAAAAGTTTCAGCGCGCGCACTGCCAGTGGTTAGCTTCGGTCGGCGGTGGCGCGTGTGGCAGCGCACTCCACTTTTTAATAATGTCGAAATAATCACCGAAATATGGCTCCCGGTGTCGAAATGGCGTTGTGTTAGCTCGCCTTGCTAACCGGCTAACATTACGTCGCCGTGAATAAAACAAGCCGTTTGTAGCGGGGGGCTGGCGGGCTACCTGTCCGTTACGCCTCGCTGTTTACACGCGCTGGGAGGACGCGGTTCGCACTTTTACTCACTACTGCCTGGTTAGTGTTTTTTTTTTTTTTTTTTTTTGAGAGGGGAGGAACTAACTGGTTAAACGCGTGCTTGAGGTAACTGTGCGGCGCTTTGATTTGTGGCCGGCGGCGGCGACGCCTTCCGCAGCAGGACTGTCTGGCGACGACTCGGAGAATCACCCAGTACAGGGAGTACCGCGGAGAAAGGGGGCACGAGCTGGCCACCCCCGCCGGAAAACAGCTGGAGCCAGAGACTCTGTGACTGTAACTTACCGAACCCGTGGCGGTTAACCCGAACCTTTATACGTGTGTCAGTCGCTGGAACTGTTGGGTCCTTCGGCCGTCCGTATCGAATCGATCGGGGTATTATTATTATTATTATTTGTTATTATTATTATAATTATTATTAGTTCATAGTTACCAAAGAAACGAAAAGGAGGCTGAAGCGCTATTCAGCCCGCTGCCCTGTGGAGCTGTCCGCCCCTGTCCGTTCCCCGCCCAGTCGACCCGCTTTTCGCCGAACCGAATATTCGCCTTTTCCTCCCGCTGCACGCACATATTCCTCTTTTTTTCCCCCTCCATACCGTCTAGATGAAGGTTTCCGTCTGTTCAGGTAACCGTGTAAATATAGTATGTATCATATTATAGTTTTGTGATTACTGTGTAACCAAGTGAAACCTAAATTGTCTTCAAAGATAACACAGGAACAGTCTAAATAGGGGCGGCAGAATCGATTACCTTTCCAACTTGTTTATTGACTTTAAAGTGAAATGCTTTTGCTATTTAATTTCTTCCCGTTATTACATTTTTGTTGTACATATTTGTCAGCTGGAAGACAAGCAGTAGTTACAGGAAACGGTGGATTAAAGTATTTCTGTCCAGAAAGCAAGCTGAGATATGTATTTGTGAAAGAATGAGAATGATTTTAGTCTCTGTTTAAATGTCTAAATTATTCGGTGTCGCAGTGGAAGTTTATTTGTTGGGCTGCCATACGCATGTGGGCTATGAACATGAACTTGCAAACTAATCATTTCTGGTTCAAGTGGCAGGAGAGACTGTGATGTGGAGTCCCTTATTGGTGTACTTAACCCCAGTTACTCTGGTTAAGAGTTGGATGATCAACTGTATGCAAATAATCTGTTAATGTGTGGAAACAAAATTAGTTGCAGATTTTTTGAGACTATCGTTTAAGTTTGCAGTTTACTGGCATGAATGAAACAGGTGACTCTGTGCGATAAGTACAGCTCTTAACCAACTCAGCAAGCTGCTGCCTGACGAGTATATATAAACTTTACATGGTTTCTGATCAGTCCACTGTGCACATCCTTCAAAAGCTTCTCAGGAGTCAGATGTTAAATGAAAGGTCAGCGAATGCATTTCTGAAATTGGCTTGATTTTTATAATAGAGTACCTGTAACTTGGTTGTTTTTGCTTGTAGCAGTATTTGAATGAGACAAAGCAGCATACTATATTATTTTTGAAACCTGAGCAAAATCATTTTTCTGCTAGTTGTATTCTTCCATGAAGACTGCATATAACTCATGTGTAGATCGTAGCCTTCATTGTAGATGGTTTTTATATCACTTGACAGATGTTTTTGTCTCTAGATGATTAATTTCCTCCCTACACACAACCCTTGACCAAAACACTTAGTATTTTATCCTATGCCCTTTTAGACACTAGCATCTCTTAAACTTGACAAGGATAAGTGCTGCCGAAGGATGTCACTGCAGACTTGTCCAGTAGTCTCTTCTTTTTCAGCCTATCTGTTCTTTACAGCTCAGACCTGAACATTTATGACTGTTCTGTTCTACAGCCTCAAAAGCCTGCTGGTTGAAAATTTAATGATGGCCTTTTCCACTTGGTCTGTTCATCTGTCCAAATTTATACAATTAACTAGTGATGAGTGAAGATAACAGCAGAATAAAGTATTTACCTGAAATAATCTCCATGGTCCTTGGGGCTCAACAACATAATAATTCATAGCCTTAAGTACCTCCACTCAGTGAATTGTTTTTTATTGCCTTCTTACTGTGCTTCCCAGTAAGGAGGTTACTTCTAAGTTATGTATAGGATTATTGGAGAAAAACACAATATAGTGCTATTGTTTAGTCGGATTAATGCTCTACTTGATACTTGAGCAGACGGTTATGAAGATCAAGAATGTCAAGGGGACAAATCATTACAGCCATGCCCTACTCTTGAACTCTGAAGATAGTTGTTGGCGAGCAAGAAATCTTCTCTGTTTTCAAGAATGCTTCGGATGCGTTACCAAATGTCTTACATCTGCTTAGCAAGCCAGTTTTCTGTATTTGTCATTTCCTAACTCTAGTCGTCGGTACAGATCCACTTGTATGGTTTCATCTCCACCCACTAACAGAGAGCTGTAGTCTGAAAAGCATCCTTTAATACCTGTCCTGCAAGTGCACGGTTAAAACAAACAGCTTGGCTCAGCCTTTTAACACACTGCTGCACCGTAACTCAAAATACATTCTACTCTGTGACAGCTCGTCTTAGCATGAACTGAATTATGTATTGCTAAAACCCATAAGTCTGCGCCACAGTGGGTTTCTGTTTCTGTTCAAGCTGGGCAACTCTTTTGCAAATATAATGTCATATCCTGTGAAGCTAATCCATGCCCCTGAGACAGAGTGTTCTGTTAAATTTGTATTAGTGAATTTTTAATGAAGGTGTGGTGCACTTGAATTAACCTGTGAAATAATCAATTTGGATATTTGATGTCTCTGGGCTTGAAAGATTCATTGTCTCCTTGGCTTTTCCATCTCTCTTGTTTTAGTATCATGTAAAATGTGTTAGTGTGACATGCAGCTGACTTATAGAAATCAGCCTTCAATTTTTAGTCTCCAGCAAAGCTATCAGTAACACATTTGCACCTCATGTTTCTAGTGATCGGCTAGCAGGACTGCTGTCGTGGCACCATGGAATTTCAAGATGCCCTGCTGGTGGGTTTGATACATCCAATCTGTAATTAATACCTGTCATAAATTGTCACCCAATAAAATAAGAGTTCTGGATAGCCATTGGTGTGTGCAAAGGGTTTTGCAGCATTATGAATCTTATATACACCTGTTGAAGGAGATGCCATCTTTTTGTCCATAACATCAGATGAAATCTCCAATTATAAACTTAACATCAGACCAGTTAAATTTTTTATCTAATTGTATCTTGGCACCTTTCCCCATGTGCCTCATAATAATTTCAGCTCCCACAGGCAGAGTTGCTCTAGTCTTGACTGTGTCCAGATGCAGATTCCTGACTTTACTAACATCCACAATTGTCACCTTTAAAGCTAGGTTATACTTGCTATAGAAGCTAGCAGCTTTGTGGCGTTACCTATGTGACAATGATGGTTGTATAATTGCTTCATCACTTTGGCAACAGCTTATTTATAATGCAGCTGTAGCCTTTGCTCATTATGCTGACTCTTAAGTGTGCAAGTTCATGTCGTGTTGTGTTTTTTTGCTGTTTTCTGAATTAATTTGGGAAGTCTGAGTGTGTATTTGATACACAATACATTAGGGCTGGGTATTGTGACCAATTCGGCGATTCGATTCTTATTTTTATGGTTTCGATTCGATATCGATTAGCTATCAATATTTCAATTAAAATGTTAGTTTTGCAGACATGGGATCCATATTTTGATATGAATGCTGGTAACTGAAACTCT
>JAODJW010000046.1:6115826-6128082 GCA_026777045.1 Hyperopisus bebe
TTTCCCGAATCGATATCGTTGCGTTAAACTGAAGATCGATTAAAATCGGAGAATCGATATTTTTTACCCAGCCCTACAATACATACAAACTGATGTACATTAACAAAAATTCAAATGACACATGTAAAACAGTTAATACAAACGCTAATTGGTAGACAGTGATACAGCACAGTTACAGGAATGTATACAAATTTACAAGGATATGGTTAAAAAATCAAAAGCACTTTTCCCAGAAATACTTAAAACCAAGACCAAATGATGCTAAATTAAATCTTCCAGAATATGCATGATCTGGAATATTCTTACTGAGCTCAATAGTTCAAGATGAAGTCATGATGATGGTGATTCCAGCAGTCCATAGTGTAGATGCAGTTGCAAGATCCAGTACATAGTAGTTAGGGTGGAACCAATGCAGGTGTTAGGAATAGGGGAGCAAACTATGAAACCCATTCTTTTCCTATTCACAGTTCCTTCCTTTAAAACCCGTACCTTAAAATGGAATACTCCAGACTAGTATTGGTACCTGGCGTACCACCAGGTGAGTTGCACTCCTGGGTTCTGGTGACATTTATCTGAAGGACTTGAAGTGTGTTTTGCTTAATATATATACGGCGTTACACTCTCTCTTTATCAGTTTGAGTCTTTCAGACACAAAAATATACATCAACCAGGAGGGATTCCCTAATGCTGAATAAATAAGATTACATCTGCCCAACAGCTCGTATTTCATCGTTCTCTCGTTAGATGGATTGGCACCTAATAAAGAATGCAAAGAGCGGAGGCGGGCTGGTCAGAGCGCAGTGGGAGTTAGAATCCCTGTGTTCCAGAAAATGCCAGGTGTGATGACTAAGAGCACTGGCTGTGTGATGTCATCATTGTAGGTTTCCCTTTTTCTTCAGATGCTTGTTTCCTTGGTCACAGAAGACAGCAGGCTTCCAACCATAAAATTACTTTTGTTATGTATATTTAACCTGAGTTGCTGTGGCAAAATTCAGCTGCATGAATGGGAGTTTTAAAAAGAGAAACAGTCAGACGTTCCTTTGCCGTAATTTGTATTAAGTACTTTACTCACAGGTGCCACAAGAAGGCCATTCAACTTCAGCTACTGATCGATGAGTCCATGTCCATGTTACAATAGGCTACTGGAAACTCCCATGTAAGAACTTACTAGATTTTGCTTGTTAATTGTTTATTTGATTATGTAATCTAAATTCGTTTAGAATATTTTCGTTTCAAGATGACCGATTTGTGATTGGATTAGTTTTATATATTCTATCTTGCTTAAGAGCAATTATTCTTGATGCCCCTTTTGCAGTTTTTATTTCTTTTAATAGGAGATCAGGTGAAGTTTAATGATGTAATCTCTTTAAAAGGTGTATTTGATATGGTAGTATGGGGTGAAGAGGCGGTCATGCATTCACACGCATGCACACTGCCCCAGGGCTGCAGTGTACGGACTTGGCTCTTCTCCAGCTCTTTGCCCCACTTTACAGAGACTGACCCAGCTTCCAACACAGTTGCTGCTCTATCTAGTCGCGTCTTCATAAGTTGGTTCAATCTCTAAAATAAGGTCTAAGTTTTAAAATGCTTCAGACACTCCTGTAGCAGCGAAGACAGATTGTAAGCCCTTGTTTCTTTGCCTTTCATAGGTTTTCACCAGCTATTGTCTCACTGGTTCTTATCTTTTTACATACAAATGTCTTTTGCATTGTATAAAAGGTTGTATTTTTGCAGCGTAGGTGCCTGTGTATTTTTGCATGTGATATAATTGAATGATTCTCTGGATATTTGAAATCGTCTTCGAAGTACTTTTGGCCACCTGTGAGCTTTGGAGGATAGCCTTCAAATAACTTCCACCCCCATTGCAGCTGGGGGGAGGGGGTTCATATGACTATCATCAAATGAATATGTTTTGCTTTTTATCGTCATCATGAAAGGCTGGAAACCTACATCAGAGGTGGAAGTGTGCAACTTGCATAAAGATTGACTTTAGCAGTGGGAGATAGAGATACCAGCTCTGTGAAACTCCTTTTAAACTGATATGGCTTTTCTCCAAAACTACATTTATTAATGAAATCCCTTCTCATGATTAATATGCTAATGGCTACAGCTGTGCTTCTCCCGAGGGCCAGATTCTCAAAATAAGTTGTGCTGATCATATATTCAGGAGAATGTTGGTTCAGTGGGCTGTTTCTAGGTTGCACAAAGTTAATGGAAGGCGAGAGCAATAACATGAAACGGTGCAGATGGTGTTGTTCAATATAATGTCCCAAAGCCACCGACTTGCTTTCGACATGTTTCCTAGGTAACAACCTTCTATTTTTGAGAAAACACAGACCGGTGCGGCTTCAGGCCTCTGTTGTAGGCCCACGCTTTATTTTCCTCTCGTCCCAGGTTCTGCAGGGATATTGCCCAGTGTGCTCTGTGCCAGGAAGAGAGAGGAGGTGAGCAGGGCAAGTCTGATACAGGTGATTGCCCCCCCACCCCTAGGCAAAACAAGGAAGCCAGGAAGTTCAGCCAGCGTATTGCAAAGCTGTCTCTGATAAGCATGGATTTTATGGAAAACAGTCTGTTCTTTTGCCATAATGGAAAAAATGTATATTTTGTCTTGGTCCTAAAGTAGTCATTGACATCCAGGATCCCTAGAAGATTCTTAACCTTTAAACTAAACTACTATAATCACGATTTGTAAATAAAGCATGCATTCCCTTGGTAAACCATATTGGTTTCGAGTCAATATGTATGTTTAATCTTGAGTTCTGTATTAGTTGAACAAGGCCAATATAATAACCTTGATGAATCCAAATAAAGGGTCTGACTGCAAACTTCACCTGTGAGTCAAACTCCTCTGTCAGTAAATTTCACCTGAGGGTAAGGAGATGATGTAAAGGACGTGCACGATTTTGGTGTTAAAGTGGGTTTATGATTAAGGCTTGTGTCAGTGGAGCTTTAATGAATACAGTGTTAAATTTAACAAATCACTAAGGGGGAAATGTGTAAATTTATTTGGAGATAAATTACTCTATGGATGATTTAATTTATGTTCAACGTTAACCGTTCTGTTTATTATGATTGATCCATCACTGTCTAGTATTAATTCAGTTCATTTTTATATAGTGCCTTTCTTAAATCGCCCCAGTTTTCATTACATTAACTATGCACAATACAGCGTGAATAAGAAAACAATCATTTTAACCAATGGCAGCATGTGAAACTCGTTTACAGTTGTTAAATTTTTCCAATGATGAAGCTTGTGCAAATAATGACATTTTATTAACAGAACTAATAATGCCAACACCAAGAATATTATAATTTACCCTTTTTCCACCTACCCTGTACTCTTGTGCACAAGCAGTTTTAATAATTAATAAACAAATATTTAATTAAATATAAACCTTCCAACAGTAAACCTGTAGCATCTGGCATAATTGCATTTAAATGAGCAATAACTGTGCATGCATGTTAAGTAATACATGTTGAAACAGTATCCATAAATTCAATTTGTTAATGGAACTGTTTTTAAACATGGTTCATACACAATTATTATTTAAGTCCCATTATCAAACATATCTTTATAAAATTCTAAACAGGCGGGTTTTTTTTAACTTTATAGATAATTATTTAATACAATGTCCATGGAAGGTGATTAATGAGGTCTTTCACTGGTAAAGCCGTTTCACAACTCATTTGGCACTGAGTAGTAAAATACATAAGGGTAGATGGGAGAAAGTGCTTTTAAAATAATACTGTGGGCAGTGGTATATAGTCCTTAGTATTAGTGAAAACCTTTACTTCAAAATACAAAGACCATAATTCCCTGTGTAACATACACGCCATTTCCTTAGCATCAGATAAGATTTACTGACAGAGGTGGTTTACTCACAGGTCTGGTCAGTAGACTGACCCTTGTCCTCAGTCCTTGTATCAAAAATGTGCATAAAATACATAACACTATATATACAGCTAAATGCTCATGCTCTACTCCATCGTTTTGCAAATCCCAGACACTTGAAATCTGCAATCACTAGAGCCACTGACAGATTGTAGCATTGTGCAGGTTTGTTTTTACACTGCTCTGCTGCCAGGTCAGTGAATGTCTGCAATTCTTGATTTTTCGATTCTATTTCATACTTGTCAGATATTTGATAAGTGTTTTTCCTGGTTGACTTGGTTGACGAGTTGAAGCGTTTGATCTGGCCTGCTGGCTTTTCTGCTCCCAGCTCTGGACATTGTTCATAGTCAGTGTTCTGCTAGCAAAGTCGCAGCTTAGCATCCAAATGCCTCTTAAGACAAGTATTTCCTCCTGTGTCTTCTTGTCCTGCAGTAGGACGTCTCACTGGACTTGAGGCTCCCTTTGGAAGTCTGCGGGTCTTAGTTTTCAAAGGGTGTTTCTTGCTGATGATTTTAGGTGCATGCAATGTACTTAGGGTTTGCCATTTGTTGTTGGTGAAGACAGTGGTGACAAAAGTATAGCATCAAAAGTGTGCCAGAGTTTGTCAGCCATTTTATATTCTGCTTTCCTGATGTTTCAAAGAGCAATACAAAGTAAATAGACACCTAAGGAGTTAAAGGTGATCTGGTAACCTGGTACTACTGTAGATCATTTGTGGTAATGTTGAGTTTCTAGTTAGAAGTTTCAACTGGAATGCCCCCTTTAGTCGGAATTCCTACTCGGAAAGTTGAAGGAATCTACACAACCCCAACCTCAGAATTCAAGATGGCTGCACCCTTTACCAACAGAAGTTAAAGCTGTAGTTTTATACTTTTTATATTTTTTGTACTGTTTAATAATAATAATAATAACAATAATAATAATTATTATTATAATACTTTTTATACTTCTTTGTACTGTTTATTAGTACTTATGTCTCATTTGTGACTCATTAACTCGGTTGTGCACATAGTATGATCCTGCCGCTATCTGTAGACATGTTGCTATGTTATTTGTATGTACAAAATACTACATAATGTGCTATCAACTGATATTGCTAACAATGACTAACAATTAACCGGGCTAGAACTGGGGCCTGATTTAAAAAGCGGGATTTCTTGCTTAGCCAGATAGTCTGGGCTAAATGTAAGTGAACAATGATAAAGGCCATTTAAATTGGGGTAAATTAAGTTTGACAAGTTATCCAGCTAAGCAAGAAATCTTGCTTTTTGAAACAGGTCCCTGGTATTGCTAAATGGCTTTCCTACTTGCTGTACTGTCGTCGTTCCCCGTTCCAACTTCCGACCTTCAAAGTAAATGGAAAGCAGCATAAGAACGCTGTTTGTGCTGCTGTGTGGGGTGAACATAGTTGCTGTGAATTCTTTAAAAAAATGTCACATTGTGACGGTTGTTGCACAGTTCATTTCAATTTATTTTTAACAAAAATGTTAAAAAGCTAGGAGCTGAGAGGAGAGGAATCGCATGACATTCCTATGTGGTCCTGATTAATGATGCCCGGTGTCCATTATGAGGTCTGTGAAATGTGTTTCAAAATGGAGAGCCAGTTTTTTTAGTATGTGTTTTTGTTTTCTTTGTTCTAATTGGATGTTGCTGTCCTGTTACTGCTGGCTAATGCTCCCCACCCCCCCTCTGCAAACCTTATTTGCGATCGGCCAGTGTTACTGTATTACTGTATTTAATCATTTCTGGGAAGGAAGCCATGAGCCATCTCTCTGCAGGACTCTGGTCCTGCCGGGCCACTCACATGAGCTCAGCGGAGGGCCCCAAATCGATTGCCTGTCCACTGCTCTCACATGCTCTGCCGTTTCCCCCTCTTGAAATATTTAGTATTTCCAGTGCTCTGCAGTTTTAACCTTGTCCTGTAATTGGAATATTACATACCACTTTAACTTCTTTTGTGTTCTATCAGTGTAAAAAAAAAAACACATAGGTGCTGTGATTCTCCGCACAGGGGAAAAAATAAATGATTCTTTGTCCCTGAGGTATTTGGAAGAAAGAATGAAACACTGGCATTTACAGGATTCAGGCTTAATACTACACACAGTGTGCAGCCAAAATATTTCCCTGCTTGGCTGGTATTTGAAATGAACGTCTTTATGAAGGTGGAAAGGCTCCAGTATGTGGTACAGGCCAGCATCTGCTACAGGTTGTGACCTATCGTGGTGCTTTCTTGAAGCTTCTTATCAACTTGGAGCCAATCTGAAACTACACTAAACTGTGTGTGTGTGTGTGAAGGGGGGGTGTCATAACTGAAAATAACCATCATATTATGCAAGTATTATTTTTAAAAAAGGACGGTGGCAAAAAGTTTTCATACCTACCATTTCAAGTTGGATTACGGTTTTTTATTAAATTTTTCAAGCAGTGTTGACTCTGTGGTATCCTGGACGTGCTAGCCAGGGGGAGCTGTATGAAAAGTATCCTTTTCATGGCTCTGTGGGGAAATTAAATGGGTCTACCTGCAGTTTGTGGTTTCCATAGCAACCTGTCAGTCCAAGCCACAGTCTTGGACTGTGTGCTCCCTGAACCTGGGAAATGAACACCCCTAGAAGTTAAAATATCTGGGAGCAGACACTGTGACGTCCTAAAGATGACCTGTAATGAATGTCTGTCTGAGTGCCATTTGCCTTTCGAAAAGGAATCGTGTTCATATTCAATAGCTTAGTCTAGAGTTGACGGGTATTTTTCTCCTCTGTTACTGTTGGCGTTCGTTCCAGTTAGCTTCTCTGTGCTCAGTGCTCATAACCTGTGCTGTGGAGTAGGGTGGGCAGGGTGCTGCCCGCCTGGTGTAGAAGCTGCAGCCTGTCTTTTTGTGGAGGCTGAGGACTCCTCCTGTCTCAGAGCTGTCGCTGGCACTCCAGGCCCACGACGCCGAGCGAGACAGCGACTCATGCATGATTGATCAGTTCAGCCTTTCCCCGCTGGCGCCCAGGCCGGTCCACTCTGGCTCCCCCCCGTGCCCCCTCCAGTGCTGCGTCTCACCTCGGCACTGCTCGCCTTGCCTAATTAATACCTGCAAGAAGGTCATTAATATGCAGCAGCAGGCTCGCCAGGGGACGTCTCCGTCTCTGCTGTTGCTATAACAACAGCATGAAAATGAAGCCCTCCTAAATTTTACATTTCAAAACTGCTATCGCATTAACGGTACAGGGGGAGAAAACCTTAATAGTGTCAGCAGTTCATTGCAGTGTTTAGTAGATATTAGCTGTGTTGTATTGGCTTAAAGACACTGGTCTGCATGGATGTTTACCAGGAATGTCACACCCTATGGTAAATAAATAAGACCACTGGTCACAGGTACAAGGCAACAATCCTGCAAACATGCCATTCTCATGTTAAACCTGAAAAGGACATGTCAGGTCATTAGGAGTCGTCGTATATCAGTTCAGAATTTTCAGTCCTTTAAAATGGAAGGTAAAATGGTTGTGCTGCGCTGGGCTACAGACATCCATACTGGGAGAGTCCCTGGACAGGTTGCCTCAGACTTCTCACAGTCACGTATTGTAAGGAGGCCTTCCCCAGGAGAGTAATGATATGTTTAAACTAATTAGACTTAACACCTGCTCTACCCCCAGATACTTATCCATCATGCCTGTTTCCTCTGGATTGAAAAATGGGGCTGACCTGAATACTCCAAAGCTTTGGGTAATTGATTCCCATCATACATGTTCATGTCTAATCTGAATATTTTATTCAAATTGATGTAATTTTTTTTAAGAAGGTGACAATTAAGGACTGTTTAACCTTCCTTGGGGTATTGCTTTTGTATTATTATTTTAGAACCTGCTCTTATTCCACAGAATTCAAAAAGTCACATTTTTGTCGGTATTCTGCTCTCCGTCATGTTAATGGAAAGTAGCTTGTGAATTATCTGTGGGTCGACGCATCGACGATCTTCAGATGCGCTGGTGGATTGCAAAATTGACCAAAATGTTTTTCATAATACAGCTTGATCAGCTGTGAAGCGTTTTGCCCGCTGACTGCCTGTGACATTTCTAAAAAATAGTTATCAATTGAGTGAGAGGCTATGGAAGGTATTATACACCTGTAAAAATATAAGCTAAACCGTAATTAGCCTATCAAACATTTGGTAGTAATTGAATATTTCTACTTAGAGATTAAGAACTGTGGGATTATTATCATCATTAGAATAATAGTATTTTTGGGTTTTTAAGTGGGTTACAGTGCAAGCATTAGAATAAAGGTGAAATGTGAGCACTGTTCAATTTCTGTGGATTTATATCATCTTTCTTTGAATAGATGAAAGATAGATGCCGTGTATACCATATAATCTTAGGAGCAAATGAGAAATATATACATTTTCATTATGAATACATATGTGATCTAATCTTTATTTGCGTCTTGGAAAAAAAAGTCTTAGAGGCAGCCCCCCCCCCCCGACCTGTTTGTTTAACAGCCTTTTTCTGAGGGTTGATTGATGTTTGTCTTTCCACGTCTTTGATGTTGCACTGCAGCAGACAGGAACTTTCTTCCAAAATCTATTTTAACGCATTAGTTATCAACAGATGGAAAGTACTGTGGGCTAGCAGACTCTCCCCACCTCCACCTCATGCTTTGGAAGCCATTCAGTCCTTTCTTGCATTTTTGCATTTTTTTAGTTGAAAGTTATGACAATGATAAGTTAAGGGTGTATAACCAAAACCTAAATTCATTCCAAATTTCGTTGTGTGAAAATTAAAACTCAGCTGTTATGGATCTGGCTTACCATATCAGTCCTTTTTCTTGCATGGTGGATTTTATGTTGGTCTGACTACAATATAAAAAAAAATGTGCATCTGTATCCTGTTTTCATCTGGGAGTTATTCTTTTGTTCCACCACATGGACATGTGTCTGTTGATTTGTTTGTTTGATAGAATTGAGGTATCATGGTTTAGCGTGTGCTTTCTGCATCTGTGTTCTGTACCTCTTAGGTTGTTTATTGGAAATGAACTCTGTGTAGTCACTTTCTCCATATCAGATAAGCTTCCTGATTATGAAATGAGTCACACACAGGACGAGTGACAGTTTGCATTATAGATGGTGACTCTGTGCTTGCTGATGAAACAAGAACTCCAATTTTACTGGAACCTTCAGGGAGCGATGCCACGCACAGGCACGCAAGCACGCGCACACACACACACAACACACATGCTTATACCCACTGGTTCTGTGGGCTGTGATAGCCGGCCCGCCATTTTTTTCATGCACGCGATAGATTCCCCCTGTTCACTTGCTGTCACTTTGCATCAGTCACTCTCTCTGGGCCCCAACCTCTGTGTCTCTGGCCTACTTTGCGTCCTGTTTGTGCCGCCGCTTTGACGGGGCCTGTGAAATTCCCCGCTATATGACTGGTGTCCCGACTGCCTGGATGCAGCTCATGTCGACAGGGGCTGTCAGGAGATCCCCACCATGTGCCAGCCTTCGACGTGTCAGGAGTCTCGTAGGGGTTCAGGCTTCAGCTAGTCAGCATGACCTGCATACATCTCAGAAGACAACTGGCCAAGTCAGAAACTACTTGCTGGGAAGACTTGGGATGGCCATGATCTTGGCAAGGCACAAATTGCCCATCCTCCTTTTTGTGCCAACTGATAGTGAGAAATACGTGTTATTCACATTTCTATTTCTATTATTTATATATCCAGAATCTTCTGGGGTCTTTTTTTCCTTTGCTGTTCTCAAGACACCAGGCTGTTTGCTTCCGATAGGTCTCTGAATATATTTTGTCCTTATGTTCTGTCTTCCATAATGCAGTTCCCTTCCCGTGCTTGGCTGAGAATCCTGTCGTCTGTCACTTGTATTCTGGTTTTGATTATTTACTGATGTATGGCAATGGTGAAAGGGCAGTTAGACACACATTGGTATTCAGTGTACAGTTCTAATGACATGGTCTGCATAATATTTAACTGGTGTGACAGGACTGGAGATGAGTTGAAGATTTTTCATAATTACCAATTCATGGTCTTTAGACATGGAACAGCTTGTGTCAAGCACAATTATACAGGATAATTATAAAGCACACTTTCTTTGGGTTAACAGGATACGAATGTTGTGCATTTTGTATGTCTCCTTATTGAGGTCCTATGTTTGAAGTCTGCGTGTTCTCCCCAAATTAGTTTTGTTTCACAGTGTTAAGATGGTTAGAGGTGAAGTGCAGATTGTGAGTGACATATAGTGTTTGTTCCAGATGACTGTGATCACAGCTATTTTATCAGTGGTCTAATACTCACTTAGAACAGTTCAAGAGCATTTTAAAAAGGTTATATTACATTTATCAGTTGAAGAGCAATATCTCCATACCCTGTTTCTTTGAGACCTTGGCTACAGTGTATTTTCCCAGCCTGATGTAGGAGTTTGCTGTGTTTGAAGTTCTTTAAAAGAAAAAAATAATAGATATTTTTTCTGCTTTAGGTCAGGCAATGTGTGATGAAGTCTCATGAAGTCCTCCATTGGAGCTGACATTGACAGTCAGCAGGAATCTCCAGTACACAAATACAGCTGGAGAAGTTTACCTCCTTCAGTAATAGACACACTCTCCTGCCCTGTCCACTCACCATACTCCCTGAGTTCTGTGCCATTCAGCTATGGCCAGTCGAAGAAAGTCTACGATTCCCTGCATGATCCGACTCAGTGATATGACTGAACAGGATGACTCTGATGACATGGATGTCTCTTCCAATAACACTATCCAAAACATCCCACATCTTGAAACATGTAACAAAGATCCCTCTTCAGGAAGGGATTCCAGATCCGAGCACAGGGAGGAACCTGAGAAGCAGAATTCAGAGGCAACACGTCCACTGCGGAAACAACAGGGTGGCTATGAATGCAAGTATTGTCCATTCTCCACTCAGAACTTGAACGACTTCAAAGAGCATGTGGACTCGAGTCACCCCAATGTCATACTCAATCCTCTATACTTGTGTGCAGTGTGCAACTTCAACACAAAAAAGTTTGACACACTCACAGAACATAATGAGAAGTGTCATCCCGGAGAGACCAATTTTAAGTTCAAAAGGATCAAAGTCAATGGTCAGACTGTACTGGAGCAGACCATCGAAGGCTTGACGGACGTGGTTATCTGTGATGCTGCAAACACTCATAACGGAGAAGGATTTCCTTCCTGTCCCTTGAGTAAATCAGCTACCACCAAGACTGGTCAGTCTAAATTTGAAAAAAATCCTCTAACTAACCTTAGCCCAAAAGACCAAATCACTGCCATCAATGTGAATGGGACTGTTATAATTCCTGAAACAACAATTAAAGAAGGGCTCTCTCACGTAATGCCTTTACTTCAGCGTCCTCCAAACTTTAACTCCATACCAAAAGTTGCTGTCCCCTTGAACACCACCAAATACAACCCCTCTCTAGACAGCAACTTAACCCTGATCACCTCCTTCAATAAGTTTCCCTACCCAACTCATGCTGAGCTGTCCTGGCTGACTGCTGCCTCTAAACATCCAGAGGAACAAATAAAAGTTTGGTTCACAACCCAACGGCTAAAACAAGGCATTACCTGGTCCCCAGAGGAAGTAGAGGAGGCTCGTAAGAAAATGTTTAATGGCTCCATCCCACCTGCACATCAGACATTTACTGTTCTGCCTGCCCCAGGGACAGAGCCCGCCAAGCCAGCCCAACCTCTTATTCAGACTGTCCCCTGCCGCCTCCTGGGACAGACAAGCTTAGTGTTGACAACTGTTGCCAGTGGGTCAACTGTCACTTGCTCACCCATTGCACTTACAGTTGCCAATCAGACACAAGCCCTAAAGCGGCCCTTGGCAGCCCCAGTGGTGGCCCCTGAAGTGAAGCGACCTGTGGCTGTCCCAGTAATTGCAGCTGAGATGAAGCGACCTTTAGTTGCACCCTTACTTTCCCCTGAGGTGACTCGTGTGACGGCTCCAGTAATGGCCCCTGATGTGAAACTTCCTGTGCCAGCTCCTGCATTAGCCAATGAAGTGACACGTCCAGTTGCGCCTTCCTTGCTGACCCCTGAAGCAAAGCGTCCTATTATAGCCCCACTGGTAGCCTCTGAAGCAAAGCGGCCAGCTGCTACCCCAGCAGTAGCCTCTGAAGCTAAGCGATCCATTATAGCCCCAGTGATAGCCCCTGAGGTGAAACGGCCAGCTAGTGCTGCAGCAATGGCCTCTGACGTAAAATGGTCAGCTCCAGTGGTAGTCTCTGAAGCAAAGCGGCCGATTGTAGCTCCAGTGGTAGTCTCTGAAGCAAAGTGGCCGATTGTAGCTCCAGTGGCCACATCTGAGGCAAAGCGGCCGATTGTAGCTCCAGTGGCCACATCTGAGGCAAAG
>JAODJW010000046.1:6136751-6162564 GCA_026777045.1 Hyperopisus bebe
TGTATGTGGTGGTATATATGGGAAGGGAAATCCATCACATGACTTGTGAGGCGTGACCCGCATCTCATAGCATTCCAAGCTGGTCTAAGAATGGGTCGGGTGGGTCTTAAGAGTGACCCCCGAGAGGAGTCTGGCTCCCCTAAGAGCCTCTCCTGGTGCCGTGGCAGCAGCGAGGGCTGGGCCAGCCTGACGACTCCGCATGCGCTTTTTTGCTCTGCTGTTCACATTTGCTTAGTGACTCGCTGGCATGGAAAACTAGGTCAGTAAACAAGAGCCAGTCTCTCTCTGTAGTCTGAATGGAAACTCGCAGGCAGCGCTCTGGACAGCACGGCCCCTGGGTCTTAACGCTTTGATGGCTGCACATCAAACAGCCCGGAGTGTCACGTGGACCTCACATCCACACCAACGCGTGCCTGTGGGTGACCTTCAGCTGCAGAGCTGGCGGAAGAAAGGCCAACCGGGCAGCTTCCAGCGGGCCAGTTAAACCCCCACCCCCCCACCCACCCCACAGGAAATGCTGTTCCTTGGCAACGAGACGGTTTATTCAGACGTTCGACAGGAGCTGCCGAGTCTAGGTTACTCAAAAGCAACAGCAAAACAAAATGTGCATAACTGGGGTCGAGCTGCTACACCTGTGACTGGTCAGATCTAGACAGAAAGTACAGCAGCATTTTCATAAAATATAATTAAAAGGCACAAAAGCAGACAAACGAGAGGCAGAGGGGAACACATCACTGCAGCATTAACACCGGTAATTCTGATTTGTTTTAAAGACTTATCTACTGGATCATTAAAATGACTCCCCACTACACATTTGTCATGCATCAAACGGTCTGTATTTTGAATCAGAACATCGTGTATGTTCACTGAGTGCTAGTTAGAGCATACAGATTATGTTCAGCCTCTCTCCATACCCCTCAAGACCCACAGACGCACACGGACTAAAGGACACAAGGCGCAGTAACTATGCCTTACTGAGAAATACTCGCAACAGGAAACCTAAGGGTGTCTAACTAGGCCACCTGAATCAGTGCTGTTGAAATGTTTCTTACAGTGTGATTCCCAAAACAATGCCGCTAAAGCAAAACCTAAATAGTGCCTAACAGGTAGACAGCATTAGCTCATAACTCTGACTATCAGGAATGTGGAAATCAGTGCCACATACGCAATGGAAGCCCAACTCGTGAGTAGCTTGTCGTCCGCGTACCTGTAAACAGTTACTGAGCACATTTGCATATTTTTGTGTCTACTATACACTTGTTACTAACAGCAGATCTGATGGACGTAATCCCAGTTAAATCTGTGCAAGTGAGTAAGAACGAATCGACTATGCCACAGCTAAAATTTCTCAATGGCAGACTACCGTCGTTTGCGTAAACAGGAGTGGCCACTGGGTGTGTTACGCCATCTAGTGGCGAGTCTTCAACGTTGCACCAGACAGTTCCCGACTGGCTCCCCAAGAAACGGCTTCCCAAATAAACCCTTTTAGTCGTTTATTTTAAAATAACAACATAGTAAATGCACGGAAATGAACGAGCACAGTCAACACGTATACATTTAATTCAACATAGTAAGATAACATGTGAGCTTCATTATCATAAACATATTTTCAATAGTTTACGTGTCCATATATGTCACTGATTTTATCAATAGACTGGTAAGAATTAGATATTTGCTTTTGAGATACAGATTCTGAATATCACGGACTACAGATCATCAGCGGCCGAGGGCAAAACCCACCCTTTATATTATATTGGGATTCATAAACTGGGCTCACCGCGGATTATTCCGTGACACTGTTTTAGTGCAAGTCTAGACAATGTAATTAAACTAATAAACTAAACTTGAAGCCCATATGTGCACCTGGTGGGAAATGCCAACGGGTTTTGAGGTCCCTGAGGAACAGTCTGACAGCCGCTAATTTAAATAAACAGTAAACGGTCCGGACGCGCCCACTTTCGGGGCGCTAATTTCCGCTATCTTTAAAAAATATCATTGGCCACCGCTGAGGCTCATCTTTCGTAAAGAAGACAGACAGCAAAAGGAACCAATGAGAATCCTCCCCGACATGGAACCGGAAGTGGGGGCCTCCTATTGGTTGGTCCCGGCGGAAGTCTATTGTCAGTACTACCGTCCATAATGTAAGGCTTCGGCCTAGAAACCTATAGATCAATACAAAGCATGGTGCATTTAAAGACATTCTTCTTTATATAACAACTCAACACAGTGTCTGATTAACGATTCCTGCTAGCCTCTATCAAAAGGCTTTCGGCTACCGACTTATGTGCATCGTCAAATATACATATGCGGCGATTTCAGCAAGGTAAACAACAGAAATCATGCATTTGACAGCCCCGAACTGGTTTTATTACGGCAGAAACACTGATGTTCGCGTCCCAGCCACAGAAACAAACAACTACTCACCTGAAACTTGTGCAGAAAATTCTCCGGCCACAAAACAAGATACACAGGGCTAATAAGCCCGAGCTTTCCGATCAAGGGTACTACGATAGACCCGGCAAACCAGTACCGAGTGATGAAGGGAATGCTTTTAAACCAGTCCCCAATGTCTGACATTTTCGGTTGTTCTGGACTTGCACCTCCAGCGTAGTCTCACAGATGTTCCAAAAGGAACTGAAGATGTCCAAAGCGAACCTCTTTCCTCAGCGTTAAGGCTCGTTTCACTACACGTCTACGGTATCGATTTTCGGAGGCCTTCTCTGTTGATAAGTTTTCCTGACGTGGCTGCTCAGGACTAGTGCAGAGACACACTTCCTGTGGCAGATAAAGCAGAGCAAACGCCAGAGGGCACTATTTCGTCTTGTCAAATCCCAGTGCAGAAAAACTAGTGCACAATATATATCCTACCCTACGTACTGACTACTAAGAGTTTATGATGTGATCCATGTGTTTTACTCCTGATATTATTTGATATAATCTTATCTCTGCAGCAACCTGAATGGTTTAACAATAAGTGGTTAATATAGGTCAGACTCTCCGTTTACTTAAATTATCACTAGCCCATTGCTGGTTCCAGCAGTTTGTTCCAAAACAGGCACCAGACAACAAAATTAGTTCACATTGAACACTAAAACACACTTCAGTATTTCATTTTTTAGCCCTATGAGGGCAATATGTGGTTCAGCGGGCTAAGCCACTGTGCCTGTGATCAGAAGGGCACAGGTTCAAGCCTGGCTTTGCCACAGCTGTTGGTCATTGAGCAAGGCCCTTAACCCTCCAACTTCCTGGGCACCACAACAAGTAGCTGCTCACCTACAGAGAGCAAGTTGGAGGAGGTATAAAGAGAATTTCCCTACAAGGATCAATTATAAGATCCAGATTTTAATCAACATTTAATGCTTCTGCCATGTTTACCTATAATTCCAAATCATTGTGATAGAGGTGGTTAAAAAATATATATAATACAAGCTCTACATCTAGAACCCCAAAATATCCATTGTCATATTTTTCTTTAGCTGAAAATAATTTCAGATTTCCTGTTTGCCTTTGCTGGTGACAGCTTGCCAAAAGTTAGTCTTAAGGCTTGACACGGTTTCTGCGGGATCTTTGCTGAAACAAGGACTCCTCATTTAATCCGTATACACAGTTTCCAGAACCACTTGTCTAACTCTTGGTCTGCTAAATGGAAAAAAGCAGCTAACCAACTCCCACAACCTGGTTTATCTTTCCAGAATTAACTAAAAGTTTTGTCAGTTATAGAATATTTTGGCTGAGCTAGGACTTATGCCACTGTTTACAAAATCATGGCAACATCTCAAGAACATCACATTTAAGATCTGACATTCTCTGTCAATGACAGAGCGCCTGTATCGTGCAGGAACCCCATGTGCTGAATCATATGATTATGCCATGGGAAATCACCATTGGCAATCGCCACAGCAACACAATCACCCCAACTTCCTGAAAAAGACACAGATCGAAAGCAAAGTATGTAGTATCAGATGCCCTCAGACCAAGAGTTAGAGAAGTGGTTCTGGAAACTGGGTATACAGATTAAATGATGAGTCCCAGGCAGCAGCATTTGTGGTGAGGAGAGATTATTAGCAGCAAAGATGTTCCATGGCTCTGGAAAGAATGGAGGTGATTATTGGGTCTGGTTGATGGTTTCTGTATAAATAGCTCACCAACTGTCCCAAAATTAAAAAAAAAAAAAATGAAAATTTACACACAAAAATCTCAACAATTTATTTTTAAAGAGCAACACACAAAGAACAGGTAACAGATGATCAACAAACAGGTGTCATACCTGTATAGAGTCAAAAATAAGCCACACGACATATCATTGAACAATTTAACTAAAACACAGAGGTGAAGATCCACTTGGGCAAGATGATAAAAAGCACAATAAAGAACAGTGCTCAAAGTTCATAAAGTTTCAAGAGTTATTTTTCCACAGTGCTGACCCAAGTTCCTTCAGGTTAAAACTGGATTGAAGTGATTGAGATGTTGATTTATGTGTGGCTTAATAATGAATAAATTAATTTTTAAATGTTTGTATACAAGTATCTGTGCACTTCATTTGCAATTCAGAAAAAATGGACCATAGTAACCCATAGTGTCTTCAAACATTTATTGGCCACAGTAGAAAATATATATTTCAAGTTACCCAAGTAAAAGCCACAGCTTAAAAAAGCTATTCAGTCTTAAATTAATTGCAATTTACAATACATACAGCTCCTGCCACCACAGACAAAACAGAACTTAAAAGGGCTTACAGATCTGTCCTGTAAGGGACTATATACACACACAACAAAACATCTATTTGAACAGTCAATATATATTAGTAACATTTCATTCTTAATTTATAAGGAGCTAGAACTGATCAGGAAATGTTCTGAGAAATGCACTATTGCCTATTTTCATCACTATGTGGAGATAAACCATGGCATACTGCGCCCTGTTTAGACAGATTGTAATAATGCATGGCTCCATTTGATGCGCAACATAATTTATTTTTTCTAATTTTCAAACATCATTCAGAAAAGTACATTTTCAGAAACTTCACATTCAGAAAAAAAAATACTTCTGAAAGTAAATGATTCAGAATTATAGCGGTCATTAATGGAAAGAAAACCTTGTAGGTTTTTTTTTTTTTTAAATGGAAAAAAAGCATCGGAAAAAGTGCGTTGAGAATGTGTAAAATGTGAGTGAGTTACAGTACGCTGCAGGTGCAAAACTGGTCTGTTAATGGAGTTCTGCTTGGGCTGCTCAGGGCTGCTCATTGAGTCTGGCACAAACCACATCCTTGAGCTGCAGATCGCAGGACGTACAGAGTCATGTCCTGGGCTTCCAAAAATGATTCCTCAGTGAGAATCCACTTAAAAATGTACAGAAACTCCTGTTTTACCAAATGTCTTTATACACAGTATGCATGAAGGCATGTTTCATGCCCAGACATTTTTTTAAAAAATCAGTTCAAAAGCGGCAACATAAAACACTGTAAAAAATACTGTAACTTTCCTCCGTATGTCTTTTACAGCAGGAACCACTTTCAGAGGTTCTTACAGCCATCTGTCCATAAAAAGCATCCACCGCTCCTAGAAGTGCAGGATCAACGTTCTGAGACAATAGTGAGGTCCTTTATGTCTAAACGCAGAGCTTGGGAATGCAACATTTATGTTGTGTGCATTCCAAGCAACGTTTTAATGAGACCTAATAGAGCAGCTATAAAATTCTAGAATAAGTGTCCAGGGAACTAAATAGGAGTCAAAATATAAAACCTAGATTTAAAAAAACTACAAAAACTATAAACTTGATGCTAAAGGTACCGTAGGCATTTTTCTATTGGTCTTCAACAGGCAGACTTATTCATGAAACACTGTCAGCCTAATTCAATAATCATTTTGCTAATCAACTGCTTAGGTGCAGATAAATATGTCGCAATTGATAAAACGATACCTTTGCTCAAGGCTGCGTTAGTTCTGATGTTGAAATACAGTATCGATAAGGAAATTTCAATTTACTGCAAGCCACAGTCAGAAACATTTGCATCCTAGGTAAGTGTAACCTCACTGGAAAGAAATCTACATTTACACAAGGTTCACAGCACAAATTAAAAACTTCATAGTTTAGCATATTGAACTGTGCATCAAGCAAAACTTATTCCTATCCTAGACCAAAATTGTACTTATTTTCACAGCACTTCAAAACAGTATTACTTAAAGTGATTTAAGTTACTTTAAATGAAAAACAGACTATTACATATTTTTTGTTAATTTAAAAATCAAATACCAGATTATGTTCTTTACACAAGACTCAAAAAGTGACCATGCATTACTGGAAAAGAATATATACATAAAATTCTTAATGTTAATAACAATAACCTAACATTACTTTCATTAATGGAACCATTGTGGCTGATTAGAAAACTGTTGTTCTAATCGGATCGGGCCAAAAGAAGCCAGTACAGCCCCAAAAAGATGGAAAGAAGCATTAAGTATCCAGCAAGCTGATCCAGAACCTCACAAAGCAGAATAACATCATACTGTGAACATCCCATGCTGTTTACCAACCCAGGTCTGAATAATCATTCAGACAGAGCGACCAAAAGTGAAAAAAATTTGACAGGAAATCTGCATCATTTCAGTACTACCCCCCACCCCCCCCTGTTGTTTTCCACCTACCCCATTTGCCCCATCTTTGGGAAATACTGACCCCTCTTTTGTCAAATCTCACAGCAGAACGGCTCCACAGCAGAGGTTCATTAATCGTGCTGTCAGGGCTGGAAAATGCCTTTAAGAGAGAAAGAGCCTTTAAATTCTCCCCATCAAAACTCACCATCATCTTACAAATGCAACAAAAAGATTCATACAAATACCGTTTTCTACAACCTAGCTAGAAAACTGACTAAGCGTTCGAGATTAAAAATGAAGCAGTTTAATAAAAACAGCAGCACGTCTAGGATTTTCCACACGCCTCTGGTATGAATTTCCATTTCTAGGCTGCTGCTTAAACAGCGAGACCTCTAAAGCTTTTACCTACTTGTTTAGAAAAGTACTAAAAATGTTTGACTAGAACGTCATACTACGTATGAAATCACACAAGACTAACACCGAATTGTTTGAAAATATTTCTGTTAACGTGTAGGTAATCAAGAATTCTTCAGAGTATGCACAACCAAGACACTTCACTCTGGAAATAGGAGATGCCTACCACAGAATTACTTTGTCACCAAAGATCCACAACTGGATTTGCAAATGAATGCTTCTCTGCCTTTTAGTTGGTCCACAAAAAAAATCATCTGAAATCTGCCCATTCAAATTAGGGATCGTCAACTTCAGTCCTTTGTTTTCTTATTATGAGAAAAATGAGAATTCTGGAAAAACAAAATAAAACAGAATATTAAAAATGAGCAGCTGCTCTTAAATGAAGATGAATACCTGTTCCTTCAGGAAATTAGCTAAATATATCCATAACACAGCCACAGAAAACTGACAGTACATCCCTACTACCCATTAACCAGACTTTTTTTTGCAGTTTCCGGACTTGTATGAAAAGTCTCACAAACCTGCTACATCATGATCTTTACTGTGTACTGCATCATATTAATTCACAAACTGCATTTGTAAGAAACAAAGCAACATATGTCTGAAAGACTTCATCATACACAAAACAGTATCAATCTGAGGATGAGAGAAATGTGCAAGCCAACAGGATTGGGCTTTAAGAGGCAGGCCATGCAATTTGCCCCACAAGAGTCACCTGAGCTTTCAGACCTAGTCACTCACCTGTATCTCCATCACTAATCTTCTGATCCCGAAAATGACTTTCTTGTGCTCTTAGAAGGTTCCCAGGCATCGCTGTCGTCTGTTTCGTCATCCTCCTCTTGGCCAGCCCCATCGGCTTGCCGCTTGGCTGCAGTCTTGCCATTGCCTTCACCGTGCTGCTGCTCCTCCTCCACGTTGCCCTCAAATGGGTCAACACCCATTTCCACCCTCTTGCCGACTTCGGCAAACCAGTCCCGCACCTGCTCATAGCTCATATTAGATTTGGAAACCAGCTCATCCAGGTCCTGTTCATTGAGAAACTTGTGTTTAAGGTAATACTCCTTGAGAATCTCTTTCCCACTCTTGGACTTCACAGGGGGTGATCTTCCCCAGCTTGAAGATCGCTTGCTCCTCCGGGACCATCCCCTGCCCCGGTTCCGTGCCCGGCCCTTCCCCCTCTTCCGGTAGCTGCCCCCATTCACGGCTCCCGCATTCCCACTCTGGTAGAAGTAGTACCATTTGAGGTTCCCATTCTTCCAAGCATACCGAGTGTCTCCAAACCAGTTAACAATGTAGGGCCTGGGCAGCCCGCTCTCCTCTGCCAACTTGTCATACTCCTCAGCAGATGGCCACTGCGTGCGCACAAAGGCACCCTTGAGAATATGTAGCTGCTCAGGAGTCTTCTTACCAATTTTATCCCTGGCCTGCCTCCTGCTACTAGGAGAAGTTTGCCTTCCATGCCGGGTGGAGGAAATGGCCTTTGCAGCCTCCACTTCCCTCTGTTCAGTCTCGGGTGCTTTTCTCCTTTCGGTGAACCAAGCATCGACCTCTCGCCTAGTGAGCTTCGTCTCTGTCCTCAAACGGCTCAGTTCTTCATCGGTGGGTGTGCCGCATTTCTGATAGCTGTCCTCCAGAAGCAGCAGCTGCTCCGGAGTCTTTTCTTTGAACTTCTGAAGTGTGAAGTCAGGAAAGGGATTCCGGCTGCCCTTGGTGCGCGTTTCCTTGACAGGAACCGATGTGGGAGACTCCATGGTCTCGTCACTGGAATCGATGACAATGGTGGCGCTGCTGTTGGGGGCACCGTCATTGAAAATGGGGACGTGGCTGTTTTTTGAGTTGCGCTGGTTGTACCGTGTGTCACTGAACCACTTCTTGATCTCACCTTTCGTGAGATTCGTCAGCTTCATTAGCCGGGCGATCTCCGCGTCACTGGCAAAGTGGTTTTTCAGGTAGCTGGCCTTCAGCTCCGCCAGCTGCTCCTTGGATTTCTTAGTTCGCATACTGAGGTGATCGGCACTGAGGGCAGAGTTCTCCTGAGGTGTGAGAGCAGGGGGCTGGACTGTAGTGGCCCTCTTCACCTCTACGGCAGCTGGGGCTGTCTGGATCGTGGCAGGTTTTGGCGGCTGAGCCTGGTTAGGGACCCCAGCCACAGTTAACGTGATGGGAGTTGTCACCGGCAAAGTGTTTGCACCACCAACCTGTGTCAGCACGAGCCCGGGCTGCCCCACGATCTGACAGGTCTGGAGAATGGACTGCAGGCCGTTGGCTGCAGCAGAGAGGTGGGCAGGTATGACTGTGATAGTCTGAGATACTGTGTGGACGGTACCATTGAATTGCTTCCTTCTAGCCTCCTCTACTTCCTCAGGGGTCCAGCTAACCCCGTGCTTTAGACGTTGAGCTGAAAACCAGATCTTTATCTGCTCCTCAGTAAACTTAGTCTGCGCTGCTAATCCCATGATCTCCGACACTGACGGATAGGGGAATTTGTTGTATGTGTTGACCAGCAGAGCATTGTTGTCCATGGCACCGTTGTATGTTGGAATACTGCTAACAGGAATCAGGAGCTGGGTGTGAGAATTCTGCTGGGCCTGAAGAGCGGACAGAACCTGGGCCAAGCCTGCGGGAAGAACCGTGGCGGAGTTGATGATGGTCTTCTTTGGCTCAGTCAGGATCTGACCTTGATTACTGATTATGACACATGGCTTCCCCGGGTCAACAGGAAATGGTGTCACCATGTCCAAGACCCCCGAGTGTGCCTCTTTGGGCTCTTGCTCGCCCTCGCTCTCTGGCCTCACATCCCCCTCATCCGATACTTTGTGAGACAAAGCGATCCTCTTAGGTTCAGCCCTGCTCCTCATCTTCATGATGGGAGTCTTGCTGAAGGAGATGCCCGTGACAGTTGTGTCCTCAGCCTCCTCACTTTCCGGCTGCAGCCCAAAACTGCTGTCCAAGGACAAGTCATTTGCAGTTTGCCCGAGTACGGTGTGGCTGCTTCGCTTCACTTTGGTCCGGATGAGACTGTCCTCCTCGGAGTGTGAGCCCAAGTTGTTCTCTGAAATTGCGTCGTAGCACTAGGTTAGAAAACTCACTCTTGAAACACACAGGATGAGCTCAGGCCTACATCACAACGCTCACTGTCAACATCAATCCTAAACACCAAGACATGAAATCTACTACATATGTATTCTCATACATCGTGTGGTGGCCTACATACCATCCTCACCTGGCTCGCTCTCAGCAGGGACAACAGCGCCCTCCACTGGGGCGGTGGCCATGCTTCCCGCTCCCTCCTCCCCTTCTGTTATCATCTCCATCTCCGGGTCCTGCTCCACTGTTTCTGAGAGAAGGACCATGCAAGGTGTGGATGACTTTCGTTTGCTCGCCATGGCGTTTCAATGGCGCCAAGATAAGAGACTTCTTAAAGATGCGGTTCACTGCTCCTCTGCGATCTCCCTGCTTGCAATCGCACAGAAATGGTCTGCTTCACATGTCCACCAACATGGACGTACATCTCAACGATATCCTGGGAAAAAAAAAAGAAAGACTTTGATAAAGCAGTATTTCTGAAATGCACCTGTAGTTTACGAAATGATGCATGGAAAGACATGATTTCAATGATTTGAATCTCAATACAATTTTAAATAAAACACCTTTCCTAACACAGTTCCATTAAAGCACTTACAGCGGTATGCCAAGTACAGCAAAAAATAATAATAACAATAATTGGAACAAAATTATGAGCATGAACTAGTTAACATCAAACAGTATTAAATAAATTCTTACGGGGTCCAAAGCCTACTGGACAGCCAAGACTCCATGACCACCATGGCTACCTTCACTGAAACTGTCTGGACTTCTTGGAACCGGATACTTCATTATTTTTACTCCGAAGAATGGAGAGCAGCTCGGTTTGACGACTGACACGAGTCTAAGAGGTAGTACCGACAACAGCCTGATTCAAAGGTTGCGCTAAACACACATATAGCGAAAGTGAAATCCTAGAAATTCGTAAAAATGAACCTCGATACTGATTTACTAATGACACCATTACATATTAAAAGCAAGACACGCATAGACATATATTTACATTCCACTTGCATATATATATATATATATATATACACACACACAATATACGGGGGAAGACCGCCAGAAACTACATATAATATGCAATAATCATATGTCCATCTATATCATGCTATAGAAAAATAAATATAATAGAAATACATGTTCAGTATGCCACGTACAATAAGATCTATATCTCTAGATATATATATATAGTTGTTAGTGCCGCTACCCAGAAGTATGTGACAACTGCACAGACAACTGACAACTAACAAACTAAGGCAAGGTGGCTGTGAGCCCGTTAACTTCCCATCCGTATCGGAGCCACGGACGGCTGCTGCACGGCGGATCCCCGGGCGTGTGTGACAGCAGCGGGGACCGAGCGCTCGGCTGGCTGCCTACCGCTTAGCACCGCCGCGCCCGCTGCTCGCTGCCGCCGAAGGCTCTCCGGTGCTGCGCATCTACAGGCTGGAGAAGCGGGTCCGGCAGCTCTGGCCATAGATACACAACAAAAAAAAATAAAAAATAAAAAAAATTATAAAAACCGCTGAACGGTCAGTCTCTGACTTTATACCACCCCTGCTTTATTACCCCCCTCGCAGAATGAGACGGTTAAAAAGCACAGGCAGAAATGTAAACGGCATCGCCTTTAACAAAGCAAAAATAAAATATAAATAGTTGGTGTGTCTAAATGGTAGGCTTTTAATGGACCGGGCGTCACCGCCGATGAAATACGTCGTTACGTCATCGTGACGCGACTCCCGTCTGTAGTCACAAGGTCGCGTAATAATGCAAGATGTAGACCGCACACGTGGGTTTGCACTGCGGGATTAGGGCTTGGTACTGTACCCCAACACGGCGGGGCCTCTGTGGCACTGTCCCCAGAGAAAACATACCTGAATCACAACAGTATTCCAAACTCCCCCCCTCCCCTAAAAATAAAAATCAGTGAACACTGAAGATCAGTTCAAAGCCAGAATTTTGTGATGCTAAGAAACTTGAAGACAGCATTTCACCAAAACCAAGCCGCGTGCACTTAGCTATAACCAAGTTAAGATCAACAGGTCGCACATTTTAAATGTGACACACTGTGCCTGGCCTGACCTACTTGGACCCAACGTCTCCATCTAAGTAGTTAAATATTTCAAGGAATATTAAGCTCATTTTGTCCATCTGGACTGGAGAGACGGTCCTGGGTCTCCTGTGATTTTATTTACTTCACATCCTCTGCTGCTAGCGGCTCCCATCATGAGCTAAGTTACCAACCCTGAGTACTGAGTCCTATGGCACAGGAAAAGTTTAATCACTTCACAATTTTGTGTTACTGGTTTTATGTTGTTTATTGTCTGCATTACATATTGGTTCTACATCCTTATTGTTCATTGTTGCTATTTAATGTTATTCTTTAATGAACTGTTAACACACAGCCTGCAGGAGGCGCGAGAGTAAGCATTTCATTGTACAAATAAATATAACAATAATCATGAGACCAACACTTTCTTTTAGCAATGTTATATTACACCATGTTGTGGCAGATCTTTCGTACAAGAATGTTAGTTGTCAGCATGTTCCATAACGGTATATATTAACGAAGGTGAAAGTTCAAATGTGTAATGGTTGCATTTGTGTCTTTATCTTCTTTTCTGCATTGTTGTCTATATTTTGTTTTATTCTGTTTTAAGTACAACGGTTGAAGAAACGAGGCTTTGCTTGGTACGTTTAAGACAGAAAGATTTTCCATAGCTTCCCACAGAAGGGTTCAGCACAAGCTTCGACGCAGCTGCTTCGGAGCGCCTCCGCCCCGTTTCTTTACACATGCCATGTGTCTATACAACTTTCACGTTATCTGATTAAAAAAAGAACAACTAAAATTATTTAAAATATTTGTGCAACAAACGTAGATGTGCGTAGGCACACTATCGCATAAATCATACAAAAACTACGTTTTACTGATATAACAGGAATTTCAGAGCGCGGTTGATCGTTCGCACCGTGCTATACATTCCCAGAAAGTGAACGCGCTGAAGAAGCGCAACCTGGAACGCATCGGCGGCGCTGTGGTTTCAACACGGACGCGTGTCGCCGGGACACGTTCGCTCTTGGTCTCCGGCTCATTCCGGGCTGTTAGAAAGGGATATGTATTAAGCAGTTTGGAGTCTTCTCAGATATGCAGGTTAGCGGCCCCTCGCCGGAGTACGAGCGCATTACTCCCTGCAGGAAGGACTGCGTTTACACCAGCTGCTACTGGTAAGGCTGGACATAAATATTCATTTGGCATCTCCTGTGGGAGTAGATCAGTGGCGACCATGTCTTCTCTATCGTTTGGCGTGTTTTTTTCTTCATTGCTTTAACAGCAAACTCATTATCAAGGCACACATAATATCAGGGGCGTTGGAGAGGCATGGATACCCTGGCAGATTCGGGGGGGGGGGGGCAGCAGCACTTGATATGGGAATACGTAACGTTACAAATAAAATTGGACAGGGATCTCAAGATGATATTTTGTCAGGGAACCCAGAATGTCTACGTATGGGACGATATGTATTACGTATTACGTTTTAAAATGTAACTGTTTCTTCCGTTAAGACGAGCTTGAGACTTGGCCAGTTTTTTGTCTTTCTGTTTATTTACAGCGAGGAAAATGTTTGGAAACTTTGTGAATATGCCAAGATCCAAAAGCAGTTCCCCATGGATGAGATTTATGCTATCTTCATATCTAATGAGCAGAAGATGGTAAGGTGCAGGTGTCTATTGATGTAGTGGGGTATATGTATATGTAGAAGGTGCCACTGTTCTTTTATTTAATCTGTCCACAATACCATGCAGGTTCCTCTTTGGGAGCAGAAGTCTAGCCATGGAAACAAACCCGTAATTTGGGTAGGTTCTATTCTGTCAACGCTTACAGTATGTCCAAGCTATAATGAAAATGTACCATATTTCATATTAAGTATGGTATGATATAACGTTCGACCTTTTATTTTTCTTGAAGGATTACCATGTTATTCTGCTGCATGACTGCAACAAGGATCAAAGGTTCATTTATGATCTAGATACTGTCCTGCCTTTTCCCTGTCCATTTGATACGTACATAAAAGAAGCCTTCCGGTCAGACGCTTACATCAAACCAGCTTTCTGGAGGTAGTGATTTCTCATTTTGAGATACAGCGCCACCACGTTTTCAAGACCTTAAGATTCCGTAAAAATATGTAGGCCTAAACATTTTAATGATTCAAAAAGTGTTTGGTAAATGGAGAAAACCATTGCAACATTTATGACACAGTACCTGAAATAATTAAGTGAAACAGGATGGTGGCTCTGTCACTTTAAGAGTGACACTCACATCAGTGTACCTGTCGCTAGGAAACTGCGTGTTATTCCGGCAGAAGAATTCCTGCAGAATTTTGCATCAGACAGATCGCATATGAAAGATGCTACTGGGACATGGCGCGTGTCTCCGCCCCCATACCCCTGTATCGAAACAGCAGGTAGGAGGCGTTTCTCTCAGCATTCAGACGGAAACTTTGGAGGGACCTGATGTACAGTTTAAGTACTTTAACACCATACCGCCCCACGTTTCCTCTGCAGGGTCCAAGATGAACTTAGATGACTTCATTAGCATGGACCCCAGTGTGGGATACGGGCAGGTCCACACTCTGACTGAGTTTGTCCAGCGGTTTGGATGTAGCTGAGAATCGCAGAGTGAAGCCCATCGGCCAGGAAACAAATGGGGCTTGAGGGACAAGGACACTGTGTTCAACATTTTGGTGCTCAGCTTTTCATAAAAGGAGTTAATTTATCATTTGAAGAAACGGTACCTAATCCTGGACAGATGGTTTTTTCAAGCGTGTTTGTATATTTCTAAACATTGTAAACTATGGTAAGAAATTGTAAATATTAAAGGACACCTTGCTCTATTTCTGTGAGGGATAAAGGAAATCACTGCATTATCACCATTTATTGGTTTCATTTTTAAGAAAAAAAAACAACAAAAATGAAGTCTGAATATACAGTATTTTAAGTAATTTTACTCCAAACAGCTAGAAAAATAAAGCGCATGGAAAGCTTTACTGGTGGCTTCAGGCAATGGCTGCCAAATAATCCTTAACCTCAGAAGAGGAAAGTCTTCTGAAACCGTCCTCATTACAAATGCCCACTTCGATGTTATCTTCAGTCATCTGACCCTCAAAGCTTTCCTGTAACATAACACATTGTTCTTGCAGCAGAGAAACAGCAAAAAGATGAATCTGCTCAAACTGGCAGACCAGAGGCTTGTATCATGAAATGAGATTTCTGGGTTAGGTAGGTAACTTGTTGGATTTAAAGTCCATTTAAACTGGGGTACTTGGGGTGAATCTCAATATGCGTACTTGACTGGTACTTGTGTTCTCACGTACCCAATTTACGTCATCTTCCATTGCCAAAGACCAGTTCCAATATTAAGAACACAAGTACACGAGTGATGCAGAAATGCCCAGGTGTAGCTGTTGCTCCGCCACAAATATCAAGGATACATCAGTTGCATCCTCGCCAAATGAGACCAATCCCATGATTCTTTGCGTCACAAGTTCGTCCTTGGAAGGCAAGTTAGCAAGATTGGTCTTGCCAAGACCACAGGTCTTTGTGTTCTTGGTTTTGCGATTCACCCCTTATCTTCATTCACTTACACATTACCCCAGAATACCTATCTTGCTAACCCAAAAGTCTACCTTTGTGACACTGGTCCCTGGTTCCCAAGCTAGGTGTGTGAAACTTACCTTCAGAGTCAGGATTGCTGTATGAATTGCATCTTCAAGCTCTAGGTCCTCATTGTATCTGTAAATCATCCAGCACAATTTGTAAACCCTTACAGCCTCAATCAGACATTCAGCTCATACTTATGATAATGATTTTTTTAAGAAAACAAAACATGTTGATTGATGCTAACCTACCTTTTCTCAAGGAATGTTTTTCCATTGACGTAGTTCTTTCCCATTGCTGTTGCTTTCCAGGCAAAATATGCTCCCTATATGAAGATATTAAGCAATAATCAACACCCCTCTCACCCGAGAGAAACAGGTCAAATTCTCAAAAGGCTGATCCAGCCAACATTTGAATGGGAGTACAGAAAACTGTCATTCACCTTTAAGTTAACCAGACATGAACAACCCACACAACCACACTATAATGACACACAGATTTTAAAAAAGCACAGGCCAGCCGCACTTACAGAAGGGTCTGACTGGAAGAGGTAGGGCCGTCCTTCATCCCAGCCTGCGATCAGCAGTGAGACCCCAAAAGGGCGCACTCCCCTACAGCACACACAGCATTTCAACACAACGTGATGACGATAAGGTCTACTGTACAGCTTTTAAAGATCAGGACTAATGCAGCATACAAGTCACCAATGTAAAAGCTGTAGGGACCCACCCTGACTGCGTGTACTCCTGCATGACTGATGCCACCCTCTGTACCAGCTGACCTGTAGGAATGGGCTCTTGGTAAACCAGAAAGTACTGCTGGGCCAGCTTCCGGGCTCTTCTCACGAGTACCCTGCCGAGAAATCCTCTTTTAAAGCATGTTGCGTCACTCGGAGTGCTGCAATCACTCACTTCCACCACACGATAGCGCCTTAATACGTGTTGCTTTTATTGTCCGTAAAAGTGGCTGTTGTTACCTGTAGTCGGGACCCATCCCACTGTAGACCATGCCTATGTGCTTGGTGATTGGTTCCACTTTATGAACGCTCTGCTCGTCGTACAATATCGACTTCTGTTTCTTCTCAGTGGCCAGAACGACACCATTTGATGCTGAACGAAAAACCACACGGTGTATCACATACAGTTTGCTGGGGCAGCGAGAAACAGACCCCCCAGAGTAGCATATACTCACCTTTGATGCCGACCGATGGAGCACCAGCGGCAACAGCCGCCAGAGCATATTCAATCTGGACCAGTTTGCCGGACGGGCTACAGAGGACGCGAACCCATTAATGGCACTGACACATTTTTAATGATTATGATACTTGTGCATAATATTGTAAACACAACTTTACGTGATGCAATGGGAGCATCTAATCATCCCACGCACAAATATATACAGATATAACACTACATTACGAAATAAGTATCAGTTATTAGAGACTGGGCTCTATACTACACAAAGGTGCTCAGTAAATGAAAGTGAAACCAATTCAGCTTTTTAAATACATATTATTCACCGCCTTTGATTGAAACGATATATGTTACGATAACTGGAATAAGCATACATCGTTAAAATGTTGGAAAGTTCGTCAGAATCAATGCAGGTGAGTGGTACCCGTGATGCCAGACTAGTGAAATAATCCTGTTACCGGTGCTAGCAATGCTAACGGCACGAACCATGTTACAAGTGCTAACAGCGCTAGCAATGCTAAGGCTAGCCGTCAGCACCGTGACACTGCAACTCCCGGGCTACTCAAACGGAGAGGAACACGCACTTTTCTTTTACGGGCACCTTTACTTCGCGATCACCCAGCCGCAGAGTAACTGCATTCCACATTCCTGACCCAAGTTACTTTCAACGTGCATGTACCTGAAAGTAGTTAGAGAGAAGCTGTATCCTCTTTCTGCCATTGTGATGAGTTGCAGGGGGAAACTGAAACACGGCGGACGCAGGAGGAGAGCGCAACCGCGCGGGGCACGCTGGGATATGTGTTGTGGGCAGAATCTTGCGCGAATAATAAATTATTATTAATAACAAAGGTAAATATATTAATAAACGCATTTATAAGATACAGTACTAGAAAATATATGAAATCGCATTAAAACTGAAAAAAATAGTTGGTGGTTTTATCTATGAAAAATGCAATCATTTTATAACCTTCGTATACAATACTGAATGACAGGACCCTAAAAAAATTGAACATAATTGGACCGTTCTAGGTCGGGTGCCCAAAATCTCTAGCCATACCCCTGTGCCAGTGATAAGGATTGTTTTCTCTGTTAACTGGGCTTAGAACCAAAACTAAGCTCTTAGACCATCTATTACACGACTATTTTCTTAGACATCATATATGAGGTGAGTTTGAGTCAGTCTCAGCTAATGGCTGTCTATGGAACATTAACTGAAATAAAATAACTGTACCCATACTAGTATTAACTGATAAAATTATTCAAAGCATAATCACACAATCAGATGCACAACAGTACAGCAGGCAGAACAACTTTAAGGCTACCAAAAGAGAAGGAAAAAATAAATTTAAGTCAGAAGTTCCAAACAGCAGTAAAAATGGAATGAGATCGTTCACATAAACAAGGGAATGACAATGAAATAGATTTGTGTGCTTTATTCATTCAATCTGAGCCTGTGGAATGAATTGAACCCACACAAAGGCATCTGCTTTTCATTAAGAAAATTCTACCTAAAACATCCTTTGGACATTTTTAAAACCTTGCCTGCTGACTGGAGAAAAATACTGTCAGTTAATAAGCAATGTATTTAATGCACATTAAATACAAAAGGAAAATCAGATTTACACCAGGCAAAAAAAAAAAAGAGCATGCAAGATATTGGTCAGGAGGAGGATTTCAGACTTCAGATGGGTAAGAGTTCTACAAAATCACTTCTGAGTTATTACAGTACTTACAATGCAAAACAGAAAAGGCGGGAAAGCTGAACTACATATCCAGAGGTTTCATGTGAAAAGTCAGCTGCAAATACACATACTGTACAGGCACTGGCAGCAACACAGCTTCACTTTCACACCTCCAGAATGTTCCATCTTCATATTCCAAGGCTTCCAAACAGGGATTATCTGACTACATCTGCTGTTCAGGGAGTGTTTATTGCGCTGAAATAACGTGTAAAAAGCTTCACACTGTCTCACACACAGAGACCCAGCTACATAACAAAGGAGCAACACTTCAGGTCTCATAAGCAGACTCCACTTTTGCTAGATGGTGATACCGTTTTTATTGAAGCTGACACTTCTGACAGGATGATTCCTTGTGACTATATTTAAATGTAGGCTGAAGGTACAGCTTGGATGTTATGCTGGATAAAGCTGTCCGGTGCACAGAGCATGAACGCCACGCTAAAGCTCGCCCTTCTAGTAGGAGCGGATAGCAGGGGGAATAGCAGCGCAGTCCTCCTCATTCAGAGAGCTGTCGATCACTGGGCGGTACTCCAGAGTCACCTGCAGCACAAAGACAGGGAATCAGGGTATAAAAAGGATAGCAAGCCATCCACTCTAAATGAAAGGGCGTTTTTCCACCGCACCAGGTACCATACTTTTGGTACTGCAAGAAAGGTGTTGATGTTCCACTGGCATAAAAATTGGTACCGACCCTAAATGACATCACAAGCTGAAGCGAGGTATTTTGTACCGAATTTGAAAAACGGCTGTAGTATATTATACAGCTCGACGATGTGCAATATCAATACCAACATCACATGCTATATCAAAATAAGGCTTTTTCTTACTTTCAATTCTGTACGGAGATTATAGTGCGTGTTAAAGTTTTGCTAAAATATTTTTACTGTGTTACTCTGTCATAGGGTGGAAAAAAAATTGCAAAGCTTGCCAAGTTTAATTATTATTCTTTCCTTATACATTGAAAAATAAGTTTAAAGTTTACCTCCACTGTTTTTGCATGAGCACTGCATGCATTCTATGAGACTATGGTAATCATTTTCATCCTTGCCATTTAAATCACTTGAACGTGAGTTTGTGAGAAATTTATGAACTCCATTATTTTATAAATACCCCAATATTTATGATAATAAAATCATATTAGTATATTAAACAAAACACTTTTTTTAAAACTTGGTTTATCATTTTCTGAGTTTGCAACTGTTTCCGAGGCAGTATCTGTGTTATGTTTCAGCAGTAGGCCATTTACATAACCAATCAACAAAGAAAGCATTTGGCGCTTTCAGTACCGGAACTTTTGATACAGGTACCTGACCGGAAGTCAATGGGAAAAGCGAAAGTACCAAAATGTACCACACCAAAAGTACCATAATTGGTGCGGTGGAACAGCACCTGAAATGACATAACCCCTCGATTCGGCTCCCATTCAAATCACAAGACACACTTTCTGGTGCACTACATGATGGAATAAACGAAAGTTTACCTTCCCAGTTTTGGGGTCCACATAGGACAGTGTGTGTTTCCTCCAGTGCTCACTGAAAGGCTTCTCCTGCTGTCCCTGGAGGGGCTTGGAGAAGTTATACTCATCCACACGTTCCTGCAAGACAGATGTGCTGTCATTCATCTTTTTACCGCTTCTTCAACTAGAGCTGCACAATATCACGCTGCGATATACTCACCCATGCGCAACAATCACCTGGGATTTAGATAACTGGTGACATCCGTCAGGATGCCGGCTTTTCGGAACTATGAACTTTTACTTACACCCACAATTTGGTTAGCAAATTGGCAGTACGCCTAAAATACGAGATGCATATTGTGATGCTAATAAGTTAGTAATCTGTATAAATTAGGTATCCTTACGTTTATTAAATTCAATTAGCGGAGCACGCCACATAGTATTGTTTTGGTAAATGATGGAAGCGATAAGCACTGAAGCAGCAGTGAAGAAAGGGACAGCTCAGCAGCCATAACATCTTTCGAAAGAGAAGATATTGTGGATAAACAAGGTAAAGAATCGATTGTGTGATGGTACTTTTTGTAGTTTAAAGTCCCACACATTTAGTAAACATTAGAATATGCTGAATTTACACAGATTACCGATATTATAGGAGCACTACTAACCTGCTTACCAAATTGTGGGCCAAAGAAAAAAAAACCCCGCATAGTACCGAAATGCCAGCATCCGCACAAATGTTTATGTCTGTCATCTAAAAGCCTGGTGACTGCTTCGCATGGGGCAGTGCATCGTGATGTGATATCATGCAGCCCCACCTCCAACCACTTCATCAAAACAGAGTTAATAACAGTGCTTCTTCCACAAACATGCTAAGCTCTGTTCCTTTGTTGCTGTGAGGTCAAACTGCGGAGAAGACGTCACGTCGATCTACTTAAGGCGAAAGTTCAAGTACGACAGTAAGTCAGTCCAGTGACTTTAATGAAGCCTGACACCCCACCTTGAAATCCTCCCTGGCATGAGCCCCCCGGCTCTCCTTCCGGGCCAGTGCCCCCTCAATGGTCTGTACGGCGTTCAGCATCAGGTTCTGCAGCTCCAGGGTCTCCACTAGGTCTGTGTTCCACACGATGCCTGGGTGAGTAAGGAAACATGCCGGTTACCTGAATGAAGGGCTGTTCTGCGTTAAGCGAAAAGCCGGAGCTCCATCACTCGGCCCCTTTGCAGGTAAGCGATGGATTCACACATCAGGCTGATTTTCTGTTCACTGTCCATCACAAGAAGCCCAGTAACTGCCTGTGACAAGTGTTAATGAACACGGACCAGCCGCAATGCCAAAGGAACCAGGAAAGCCCTTAACACGCACAAGAGAGAAGAGGAGCAGCCACAGACCTCTGTCGAAGGTCTTGATGTCATCCAGAGTTGTGTAGATGGCAGCCATCTTGTCACAACCCTCTTTGAGGACGGAACCGGTGCGGAAGACAGCGGCGTGAGTCTGCATGGTCTGTTCATGACATGAGGATGGCTCAGTTTTCATGTTGTTCTTACCTATATAATTTCTTAGGAACGGAGCTAGCAGATCCAAAAATGCAGACCTTAGAGCCGGACTCGTACCTTCTGCATGTTCAGTCGGATCTCTGAAGTTCTGGTGCTTCCATCGGCATATCGCAGTTTGTCCAGGTTGGCCACAGACGCCTCCCCGGCATTGGGCTTCAGGGGTGAGAGCTTCTCACCTACAGGAAGTAGGAGAGGGGGTCATGACTGCGACATTCAGAACATATGGGGCAGACATTAAGACGGTGTTCCTTTTTTGCGAATCTAATCTAAGCAGCGATATGTTACCGGGAGTGCAGGTCTCGGCGATGGTGAGGGCACAGGCGCGACCGAACACGACCAGGTCCAGCAGGGAGTTGGCACCCAGCCGGTTGGCGCCGTGCACCGAGGCACAGGCGGCCTCTCCGCAGGCATACAGCCCAGGTACCACCCTGTCTGCACCATCCTTGTGGGTGATCACCTGTGCCAGATGGACGGTGACTAAGCTCATGACTCACTGAAACTCTCATACATTTGTCATCATAAAAGTGAAGATGAACAGAAAAGGAATTAAATTATGAATACAGCCACTTCTAGCCTAAAGTATATGGATGTGTAGAAAAACACACAGCACTTTATTCCAGTAAAGATTCCCTATCTTTTTACCCAGTAAGAAGGTGCGTTGAGCGCTTACTTGGCCCTTGTAGTTGGTAGGGACGCCACCCATGTTGTAGTGGACGGTTGGCAGCACAGGGATGGGCTCCTTGGTGACGTCCACGCCCGCGAAGATCATGGCGGTCTCGGAGATGCCAGGCAGACGCATGGCAAGCTGCTGCGGAGGGAGGTGGTGCAGCTGCAGGTATACGTGGTCCTTCTCCGGTCCGCAGCCCCTGCAGCAACGGGAGCGGCGTCCTCAGTGCCGGACGCCGTGGTCCAATACCCACCCAGCTCTGAATGCAGAGGGTCACCGTGGGTGACGGGAGGAGCCGGGCCGCACCTGCCCTCGCGGATCTCGATGGTCATGGAGCGAGACACCACGTCCCGGGATGCCAGGTCCTTGGCGTTGGGGGCGTAGCGCTCCATGAAGCGCTCGCCCTCGCTGTTGATGAGGATGCCTCCCTCCCCACGGCAGCCCTCAGTGATCAGGCAGCCGGCGCCGTAGATTCCTGCGAGGGGGTCGCGCCACCGTCACACACGCGTGCCGCGGCGGCAGACAGATGTGGGCCGGGCTGGAAGAAATCTCACCTGTGGGGTGGAACTGCACAAACTCCAGGTCCTGGCAGGGCAGACCCGCGCGTGTTACCATGGCGGTCCCGTCCCCGGTGCTGGTGTGGGCGGATGTGCAGCTGAAGTAGGTCCGCCCGTAGCCACTATACCCCAGACACGGATAGATGCTTACAGAACAGGAAGAAACTGCCAGAACACAGCAATCAATATCAAATCAACCTTTAACATAGTTATGCTACCTGACCCGCTTCAGGATGTTTAATACTAGTACAGACCACACCCTTAGTAAACCAAACCTGTCTATTACATTCTTCTAACCACCAAAGGACTTAAGGGAGAGTAACAGCCAGGTACCCAGTGGCGATGACTGTGTTCTTGGCCCTGAATCGATGGATGGTACCGTCCTCCATGCACAGTGCAATCACTCCCTTGCATTCACCATCCTCCATCAGCAGGTCCAGGGCGAAATATTCCACGAAGTAGCTGGTGTCATACCTCAAGGACTGCCGGAGGGTGGGGAATGAGCATCAGGGAGAGACCAGAAAAGATCACCGCAGCCAAGAGTTCCTCCGCAAGATGTCCTAACCCAACGCGTGTGAGGAAGAGGAGAGTGCCTTACCCTGCCATACAGAGTGTGTAGGAGGGAGTGGCCCGTCCTGTCGGCCACACAGCAGCACCTGTGCGCCTGCCCCCCCTTGCCAAATTTCAGGCTCTGCCCCCCAAAGGCACGCTGGTAGATCTTCCCATCCTCGGTGCGACTGAAAGGCATGCCAAAGTTCTCCAGCTAAAGATGACAGGAGACAGGCGGCGCGGCTGAGGGGGACGCTCCTCCAAGCGACAGGCAGCTACGAGACGCACTGCACGCTAAACTGCGTGAAGATCACACACATCATTCCTCAGGTCGAGGAGAAGAAAAACCCTAAGGTGGACTGATATAGGGAGGAAGGAGCAGTAAAACCAGCATGAATTTAGCATCGCTGCAACCTCCTAACAGATCAAGGCCTACATCGAGGAAAAGGTGAATCTCTACACAAGTTATGCAGTGGTTTCAGCAGTCCCAGGTCAGGCTTTTACAGTAAACCAAGCCTAAAGGAAATATCGGCTTCCTAATTCAAGTTCCCCACATGCCTCGTCTCCACAGACACAGAGCCGGTGCTGGTCCTGGTCCGATTCTCACCTGCTGCCTTTTGAGAGCCGGCCCATGCTTCCAACTTTATACAGGTTCTTTACGTTTACGTTAATATTTTACGTTAACTTATTTTCAGCAAATACAATCCATACTATTTTAAGCTACTGTACAACATTTGGCTTGTTGTTTCACTGCCCACACAGGAGATATTAGACTAAACTATACCTGGCATGGATTGAATTTTCCACGTACGCGTGGCCCCTCCCACTTTCGCTGATGCTATGGACCCAATTTCTGAGACCAGCTTTTCTGTGGTGCTGCGCTGGAGCTGTTGTTTCTGGCCCAGGGACAGTTTTTTTTTTGCGGTGGAAACACGTGGAACTAGTTCCGGATTGGGAAGAAGTCCGGCGAAGGCACCAGTACCGCATTGGTGAAAAAGAGGTAATAGTGTTACTACTGAACTGACCCCATTTTTAAACTCCTGCATTGATCAGAAAGATACTAATTCCACATCTACTACCCAATATCATTACAGCTTTCACTTTTTCCCTACACCCATTACTTAATAAAGGATCAAGAAAGGAAAGAAAAAGAAACACTTTCCAAGGTCTTAGTTTGTGCCCAGAATATTATCCAATTTCTCCAGCTGCTAAAACCATTAAAACAATCCTGTTAACCGAAAGTGGGAGGAGTACAGAGACGCACAGCTGGACTCTCACCTCTATCACAGCTGCTGGTGCCTGCTCTGTCATGTAATGAATGGCATCCTGATCTCCTAGCCAATCAGAGCCCTTCACCGTGTCGTAGAAGTGCCACCGCCAATCATCATCTTCCATGTTTCCGAGAGCTGCGTTGATCCCGCCCTGGGCCACATCGGGAAGATTAAAATCGAGATTAAGTCTCTACTCCAAGCAGAGCGGGTTTACAGATTCATCAGAAACATGGACGCATAACCATCCAATTGAAGTCAAAAATGAAAACCTCAAGGACACCAAAAATCACAAGATAGAAATGTTAAATTCCAGCATTCCAGTTGTGTAGAGAGAAAAATCATGCTACCTTGGGCACTTTGAGGCATTCTGGTTACTGTCCTAGATCTTTTTCTCTGACTGTCCATCTACACAGTAACTTCAGATAAATGCAGTATTTGAAAAGAGAGTTTGTACTGAGTGACTAAGTGGTCTTTAACACCCATGTAGAGCAAAGAAGGGAGGGAGGGACACCTTACCTGTGCCGCCACGGTGTGGGACCTGGTAGGGAACAGCTTGGTGACGCAGGCCGTGTTGAAGCCGGCCTCTGACAGGCCGAAGGCGGCGCGCAGCCCGGCTCCTCCTGCCCCCACCACCACCGCGTCAAACTCATGGTCTACCACAGGGTACTGCGTGGAGATCTGTGGGCACAAGTCACGCGATTCACTTTGCAGAACCATTCAGCCCAACATCTGCAGGCCTGATATCAGTGAGCAGAGGAGAACATACAGCTCTCACAGAAAGTCGGAGAATGCTTGCCTAATTCTGTAACAATGTTGCAAATTTACTGATTTCATAACAAATGTCCATTGACAAGCAGTGTTTAACATACCGGCTCATATGTCCTGCCCAGACATTTTCATCTTTTTAAGTGTTCGTTTTTTTTTTTTTGACCGACTCATTCAGCTCTGTACTTGCTATTTCGATATGAATTGCAATTGTACACTGGCCTCCAAAGGGGGGTTGGTGTTTGTTATTGCAAAGCTGAAAATTAAAAAAACTCCCAATGAGACTGAATATCAATCAGAACTCAGAACAGCT
>JAODJW010000046.1:6178262-6194784 GCA_026777045.1 Hyperopisus bebe
GCGAGGCATTAGGAAATGACCAACTCTTAAACGCAACAGTTTAATGAATTTAATATCCACCGATTATCCAATAGGCTTGTAGCAATAAGATTCGCGGGTCGGAATTATTTGTTGTCACCTAAGATGGGTAATATCCTAAGGTTGGATCTGTCGAAATTAATAGTAATACTTGCGTCACTTGCAATATCTCTACTAGCATCGATTTCCAGGGACGCGTATAGGTTCTTACGTCAGGGATTCCAATCTTTTGTTTCTTTCATTCTTGTGACATATTAGGTATTTGTTTTCCGTGTTTTAATCTGCTAAGGTATAAAGCTTTGGCGACAGCAGGTCGCCAGCAGTTGGTTCAACAAGAAATGGTCGATATTTCATTAATTCCGAAATTACGAAACAATACGGTTTCCGGAGTCGCCATTGCGCGTAAAACCACCCGGAACGGCGGCTCTGTGCGCAGGGGAAACACGGAGGCAACTTTTACTAAACAGCTTTCATATGTGAGGATACTTGCCTGTTTTTCTACGAGCTGCCAAATGAAGCGTCTCATGGTGAGTATCGGGGTATTCATACGAGCGCCATGGATAGGGGCGCATTTCTCTGGGGAACCCCGGTTGGACCTTCGAATCAGGGGCGTAGGAACCGGGGTGGGGGACGTGTAAGAATGGGCGTAAATTATGCATGGGATGTGCGGTTGTAACCCTTCCAAATAATCAAAACCAGCCAGTACAACCCCCTGGACCCTGCATGATCAACCCAAATTTATGCCCTTGCGTGTACCTCCCAGGATTTAATTTGGATTCATTCATACCCCAACAGAACCTTGTGTTTAAATAATTATGTTGTGTCCCCTCAATATGAAATTGCCTCCTGAAACCTTGCCTCTAACTGTACATAGAATATGAAAAAATATTTAATAATGTAGAATCGCTGCCGTTACCAGGATGCCATCCTGGGGTGGTCACTAGTGTTCAAATTATGTCAGAGGCATTGGGGGCGGGCAGTCTGACCATAATGTCTAAGTAAAAGATGTCCAGGGATGGGGGGTCATGTGACGATTCCATTAAATCACTAATGATTGGTTAAATTTGGTTCGTCTATGTTCGGTGGACCAACGATCTGTTTGGGTGGGCACTGCCCGCTCCCTGCCCACCTGTAACCATGCCCCTGATACAGAAAGAATTCATATGTGTCAATTTAATATTTTTTTGTGGTTAAACGAACAGGGTTGCATCTTCCTCAGTGGGCTACTGGCTGTGACTGAAGCAGATGACTTTTCAGGTAAGGTGATCCCAGTCCCGTGACTATTAAGATCACAGCGTCGGTCCATCCCAGAAACACATTAGTGCGCAGCCGTGTTAAAAACATGGTGTGAAATTTCACAACATAGCTGATGTAATTCCAGAACTTCAGCAGAACCGCTTCTTGTTTTTATGACTGTATTTGGACACCCTGACCCCCCCCCCCCGCACAATTGTAGGCGTGATCCCAGTTACCCAGTTAGTTAGTGCTCGGTTTAATCGACCTTCATGTTGCCCTCAGGAGACCACAGTCTGACCATCTTCGTGACCTTCGCTCCCGGCCACGCCTACATCCCAGAATACATGTCCTATGGGATGCTCAACGACCTCAAGGTTTTCCACTATGAGAGCAGCTCCAGGATGTTTTCCAGCCCCATGAAACATCATACCTCCCTGTCATCGGTCTGGACGGACCTGCATGCCTGCACAGCTTTCAAAACCGAGTACTTCCGACGGTTTTTAAATGATGCAAACTCAACGTCAGGACTAAATGGTGAGATGTTTTCGGGATGACCTCTCAGTCAGCCAATCATAAACAGTCGTTCTTAACTTCAGGCCTGGGGACTCATTTTTATTGGCTGATTAAGAGGCCTTCCCAGAAATCTGCATCCACACCAGCTCTCCATGGACCAGGTTCCCCATCCCTATATTACACATTCAAAAAGCACAGACGTTTGACAAGAACAAGGACATGTATTGTGATGTAATTTTCTGTACATTTAATTAAGAGCGGTTCATTCATTTTTTTTTCTTCCAGGTCCAATATTGCAGCTTATGTACGGCTGCAGGGTAACAGACGAGGGAAAGCAGACGAACACTTACCGCTTTTCAGTGGACGGGAGGTACACGTTCACCCTGGACGAGGAGGACATGCGATGGAAGACCTGGGACACTTACACGGCCAACCTCAAGAAAATACTAGATAGTTTCCAAACTTGGAATCTAAATAATTTAAAGTACATGAAACAGGACTGTGTTCCCAGGTTAAAGAAATTCTATGAGTACGGGAAAGAGATAGTTCACAGAAAAGGTAAGCAGGTTCTGTTTTTAAAATAAGGAATTAGATTTGTAACAAAACAAATTGAAGCGGCTAAAGGGGATACAAGCAGCATTAGAAACAATGTGTGCAGGCATCTGACAGCATAATCAGTATGACTGGTCTAATGTGCCAGTGTCTGCATTATCACATATGCGATTCACAGTTATCGGACCAAAACCTCTATGCCATTTTTGTCATGGCTAGAAAATCTCAGACCACTTTCCAACAATTCTGTAAGATTTCCAAGGAAATACAGTTTAAAATATGTCACAATCCAAAATGAATCGTTGAACGGTAGATGTGCAGATGCCCTCGTTTGTTTGAAAAAACTGGGAAAAAATGTTTTGTGTTTTTAAAATGGTTTAAAGTTTGCATGTGTCTGCTCTAAGTAATCTATATTTTAAATGCAACAGAAAGGCCCAGTGTCACGGTCCAGGCGAAAAGCGGCACAGTCACAGTCCTTGCCTGTGTTGTGACCGGCTTTTACCCCCGAGAGGTGTCGGTGCGCTGGGAGCGGGACGGGAAGCCAGCCTTGGCCAACGTGACCTCCACTGGCATCCTGCCCAACCCAGACCTCACCTACCAGGTGCGGGTGCGACTGGAGGTGCCCCCTACAGGCCGGGACAGATACTCCTGCCGTGTGGATCACAGCAGTCTAGTGGAACCTCTGCATGTCCACTGGGGTGAGGGAAAGCAGCTCTGTCTTTGTTTACTAAGGATGGGGGGGGGGGCACATCCCAAAACAGCGGTGTTTGTCCCACTTAATGTTTTCCAGGTTTCTGCTTTTAAAATTATATGTTGGAAGAATTCAGATCTTATCTAACCTACTCCCTGACCGAGGAGAGAAAATGTTTAGCTTAGTTGAGGATTTCAGTTCCATTTGCATAAACAAATGTATACAGTCAAAATTCAAATGGACAGGTAGCCTATACGCAGGTATACATACAAGGTCATACAGGATAATGTGGGAGGACTGATCTGTCCAAGTCCCCCCAATACTGAAAAAACAGTGATGCCCACGTATATACCGGATATCCTGCAGTTAGGCACAAGCAGACGATTCATGTGTCTGATCAGCATGGCTCAGGTCGCTATACAGCTTCACAGGTCCTGTTGGCCCAAAGCCTCGGCACAGAAATGATGACCTAATGATTGCTCCATCCCCTCAGAGCCACCCCCGGCTGGGCTGACCTCCAGGCGGGCAGCTTCGGTGGCAGTGTGCGGACTGGTGGCTCTTCTGTTCCTTATGGTGCTGCTCTGCCTCTTGGGGAGATGTAAGCAAGGTAAGGGGGCATGGTTTGGTTTATGAGTACATCTGAAAGTGCCGGCATGTGCTTATGACGTTTTCGCATTCCCCTTTTTCATTTAAAATAAAATGCTTCCTTTGATTTGAAACCTCGAATCAGCTGGTTGACATTCAATTACAATAATGTTTTTACATCTGTAGCAAGTAATTTTAAATAACACAGTAGAAACGGTATTTAATAAAGGGGCAAAGTAAGACTGAGATAAAATATCAACCAAATGTGAATTTCAATGAGTGCAGTAAGACCTAAATTTATCGCTCTCTTTAAAAAGAAAGTATTGCACGACTGCTGTCATTTTAGTACTTCGACACAAGGTGGCGGCATGAATACGTTGCGGGAGGGGCTATAAATGAACATGCCCTTAAAATAATGGTGTTATTTGAATAATAACCACATTGTCGGTTTAGTTTTATAATGAAGACAAGCAGGTTTTCTTTCCATCTGCAGGTGAGCCAGCTCACAATGAGCAGCGGTGACAGATCAGAGGTCTACGTGTGTGAGCTTTGTACTTGGAAAGCCGTATCTCAGAATTGTGGCTGAAACCACTCAAGGCTACCGTGCAGATTAGGGCCTTTTCCTAGTGGCCATAAACTTTAATACCATGTATTACTTTTTTAAGGTTTAGAAAGCACTTAGTAGTGCTTTATAGTGATAATAATGTTAAGTGTCATTTGTCATTACTTTATATTGTCCAAAGTTTTAAAAAACATTCATACACTGTGGATGATAACTTTTCTGGAAAGAGTTTCTTTTTTAAAAAAAAAAAAAAAAAATATCAGCCAATAAAGGCACGGTGGGTCTGTAAGCTGTGCAGTCTAGACGGCTGGCAGGTCGCAAGATTCAAAGCAGGACAACAGTCACAGCCGATCAGACACCCAGCCAAACAATACATTCAAAAACAAAAGTGATAGAGTAACAAAAGCATAAATGCATAACGCCACGGGCATAAGTCCTTTGAGCAAAGAGCATTATTTAAATATAAAGCAATGGTTTTTGATTCAGGAAGAACCTGTTAGGGGAAAGAAAAGTGATGAATGTCAAGATCTTCCTTTCGATTTGCTCCCTGCAGAAAATCACTCATAACTAGGATGTTAAGGTAATTCCAGACCCAGTCATTGGTGACATTTAGCACAACCACACCATCAACCTGGGCATCTTAAGTTACGCAAAGCAGCAGAGCAGAGGTCAGACATCTCACATGATGACAAACTGATAACAAACGCCAGATGACAAATTACATTTATTGTTATTTGAACATCAATATTGCATTGTAGTCTGGCAGATGGAAATGCACATTTGATTTCTTTTTTTTTTAACTTTTCCCCGACTCAACAGGGATGATACTATTGCTATGGAAGACCAAATATGTTTAGTAAGGTGCTGAAATACTGGTATGATAGAACGGTCCTGAGCTAGTCTGCGTTCCGTTCACGGTAGCGATAAAATAGAGACCGTGAACATGGGTGGCAGTCAGCATCTTTCACGTGCAACATGCAGGCCGGTCATCTCAGAACGTCATTATGGGAAGAAGAAAACAAATAAATGATTATTAACCTGAGTCACTGAAAAACATGGCTGACAAGGTTAGAGTGGATGCCAGTGGACTCCTGGACTTAAGGAGAGCACAGCAAGTGAGAGCGCCATCAGTCACGACTGATTAATTCACACTTCGTACATTACACGACTATGGGAAGAAATCAAAATTTTGCAATGTACCCAGTAGTATATGTCATTTATTAACAATAGCTGAAGTATCAGCACAAGACTGCAGTCACACTAAACAGCAAAAAACAATAGGTCTATTATGCTCATATATAAATATATACTCGCTATATGTTTATGTAAAACAATAACCCACAACTTAGGCTTATACTTGAGAGAAAATTCTTTTCTCTGAAGGAACGACAGGCTGACAAAACACCCATCAGCAGGAAGTGGGGGTTACATGACAGTAATTTGCATATTGATCCACGGACGTATATTGAGACGTGGTACCGCCTAGAGGAAATGCACGTGGCGCCGGGCCTCGCAGAGCCTGCCAGTTGGGTCAGCACACACATACATGAACAAAACGTCACGATTATGGCCATTGCGGGTATACCTATAGAACAAGGGCAGTGGATACTCAGGATGGTGGTACGGTGGTGAAGGACAGGAATGAAATACATGGTCTCTCACTTTGCTTCATGAGGAATTACTCCCCAGTGAGGCCAGAAAGCCAGCCTCGGTCAGATGGGCCAGTCCATCGCGAAGATACTGTGAAATCGGACACAGAGCTCATCTCCCTTGCAGTTAGTAGATATTAACTGTCTTCTAGGGGTCATTATCCTATCAGGGATGAAGTGTACAGGGTTCCAGAAGACGTTGGGGTGTCTATAGGGGGGCTGCGGCTCGTCTCCCTCACGGACTCTCCGTCCGACGTCTCGGTTCGGCTGGCGTACCGTCCCATGGTGTCACACTCAAGCCACACACAGCTTTAATGAAACTCACAGACAGCCACTGCATGAACAGAAACGCCATGTGGATACAGTGCAAATACACATAAGCAGCGTCCACTGTGCCACCCGGGGGCGTCCCGGACGCCGCAGGGATGGGCACTGCAGCCCTGGGGAGTGAGGGGTGAGTTTGGTCCGTAGATTCTCCCGGGCTGCTATTCAAATGACCAGATCTCGATGTCTTGCACAAAGAAGTCCTCCTTTTTCGACAGTAAGGGGTTGCCAAAGGTTTTGCAGGAATGACTCCGGCCGTGATACAGATCTCCATCCAGCCAGAGGCCAAATTCTCCCCTTTGAGAAGGAAAAATAAAATGTATTCATACAGAAATATTGCAGAGGGCTTTCGTACCAGGAATTAACGAGTCGTCGTGAGAATCACAACCTCACACTGCCACAACCATGTGAATCCAGTACAGTCACACCTGCTCAAAAGAAATCACACTTTGGACAGATTGACACGTCCAGACATAGAGCCCAGTCTAACGGGGTATAGTCCACACGAAAATGCAGCTACTCAGTGTTTTTTCAGTGAAAGCACCCAGCTGTTTGAATGTAGACCAGATTCTGTGCAGACAGTGCTGTCATTACTTCCGAAACTTGTAATAACAGCAGCGGCGTTCAGTCGGGGCTCTTATGGCTGCCGTGACGGAGACGGAGTCAGAGCGATGGGGGGAGTAGTGAGGTTGGGATGTGGCACTGGAAAGAACCATGAACACCTGCTTGAGGATTATGGCCAAAGCGCCTTCCAGGCTGGAGCAGACCCTTGGGTGAACGTCCTACGCACCTTCTTCCGCCTCTAATCTCTCACATCCTTCTGCAAACCGTGCTCCTTGGCACCTCAGTATGCTCACAGACCTGCAGTGCGTTCTTACTCAAAGACAAACTCACCCGCCGCCTCCAAATGCCAAGGAATCCATGTCTCCCTTGATGAAAAACATATTGTCTCCCGTCCATTTGAACACCTGAAAAGAGGATCATCGTCATCATCACTGTCATCATCCAAGCTACCAGTCGCTCGTCTATCAACCCTCCTTCCCAAAATACAATTTTTTTAATTTCACATGTCAAAGAAACAGTTTTTTTTATACTGAAGACTAATACATACCTCTAGTTCTGGACAGAAGGTAAAGAGGAATGTTTCTCCAGTACCATAGAATCCTTCGCTGACTTTAAATGGTTCTGATGCCAGTGCGCCAAACAGCTGTACATCCACAATAGCAACAATAACAGTTTTGTCCTCATAGTTGTTCAAACAAACAAGTGTAACGTCAAGCTCACAGGAATGGCAGCGTCTGTTCTCACCTGGCCGTCGCTGTCCTTGATGATCATGAGCACGGGCGAATCCTGAGCCTGCATGGTCCTGTACAGTGTCTTGATGCTCATACCGTGCTTAGAGGTGCTGAATGCCAGTGACCAGGGGTACCCAAATGTTCTGGGTGGCAGGGTCTTTGCAAGCTGTTAGAGGAGATTGGGGGGGGGGGGAATGGGGGGGAGCGATCAAGGCTGTAGACCAGGGGTGTCAAACTGCAGTGCTGGGGGGCCGCAGCCCTGTGTAGCCTAGTTCTTTCCCTGTTCCACCGCAAATGATTCAGCTCAAGAGCTGTGTGGTAATTAGCACAAGAAGTTGAATCAGGTGTGTTAAACGAGAGGAAACCCAAAAATGTGCAGGGCTCCGGCCCCCCAGGACTGGAGTCTGATACCTATGCTGTAGCCAGTGGGGACCAAAACATATGGAGTCGTGTTTTCCTCCCCCATGGACCTCAATGGCCTTAGGCAGGCTATATATAAAGATTATATATTATATAGGATGTCAGGATCCAAGGCCTGACACCATAACAGATTTCTTAGTTTTAAACAATACTACAAAGAACATTAAGGGGAGTCAAATCCAGCATTTCATCTGTTGCTCTGAATAAGCTTCAGTATTTCAGCTTCCTTTATATCTGACTGTTCCCCAGCTCTTAAGGACCAAGCAGCTGGTGTCCAGTTGTGGTCTTGCAGAGAAGAACAGGCTTTGCTCCTAGTTCTATAGCAGGCAGAGTGCTGGACCACAATAGAGGAATCGATCAAGTAAACAAAAAAGGGGGTTCGCACTTTGCTTCGACGTACTTTGTTGTGGTCTTGAAAATGCCAGGAAACCCGCTTTAATGCACACGCCTGACGGAATACGGCAGGTACAATAAACCAATAGCACTATGAGTCAGTGTCAGACGCATTCATGCGGGTGGGAAATAGACAGAACAAACTGACATGTGGGATACGATCAAAAAGCTGTACACCCAGCGGAGCGTTTAAAAGCAGAGCCCCGGGCAAACAAGGACTGATAAGCTGATAAAATCAAGCTTGTCAGAAAACGCACCTTCCCGAGAGTGCGTTAAGAACTATGCCGACACTGAAGGTGGATCCCCCCCTCCCAACAGTCCTACCTTCTCAATCTGCTCCCCCTGCAGCAGGCTGCTGGGCTCGCTAAGGGTGGGCTTCAGCGCCTCCAGCTCCAGCTCGGCCATACTGGCGGTGCCATGTTTCGTGGTGAGCTCCTCCTTGGTGGTTATCTGGTGAGGCAGTGATGCCATTAGAGGAGGCTGGATGAAGAGCAGTCGAGCAAATGGGGGGACCGATGCATTGTGGGCCAGCGTCCACGTCGCTTAAGGAATTTACAGAATCACACACCTTTCCTCTACCCTCTCAGGGGATCCACACCTGACCTGTCCATAAATATTGGCGGAAAGATCTTCTACAGCACAGTTAGGACTTGTCACCATAACAAACCTTAACAGAGACACCTCAGGATCACCACAAATGTGGAGAAGCCCCGACTCTGGCCGCTTTGGCAAGAGTCTCTGTTTAATTAAATGTGGCCCCCTGGATCCTACAGCTCCAGAGCAAGCGGAAGAGTGACAGATGGAGATTAGGAGGATACGAGCGCAACATCACTGCTGCTATAACTGTCCAGAGCCTCTGTCCAATGTTGTTTTATGGTCTCAGCCTTTTACTGGGTCTAAACCAGTGTTTCTCGAGGACCCCAAACAGTCCACATTTTTGCTCCCTCCCAGCTCCTAGCACACCTGAACCAAACAATGAAGCAATCAAGAACACTGAATAACTGGTACAGGTGTGTTGGGAGCAAAAATGTGGACTGTCTGGGGGTCCTTGAGCACTGGGTTGACAAACAGCGGTCTAAATTAAACATTCAGGAATTTAAATACACTGCATTCTACATTAGACTGGAGGGATGTCAACCTTAACAGCTTAGCCTGACATGGGTAATATTCAAATAAATGAATAATACATTTGCTGTACAAGGCAAACCGGCGAATGAGGAAGAACAGGGAACAAACAGACACGGTGATCTGCTGTTAGGGTATATCACAGCAAGCTTACTCCCCAAACCCCCCAGAGAGACAGCGATGGGAGGGAGGGCAGGCAGTGAGAGACAGCACATCAAACACGGACAGAACCCAGGATGGACATGAGAAACGTGAGAAGAGCGGCTCAAGTGCCTCCCATGCTGATGAGTATCAGAGCCAAGCAGCACATGCCGAACCAACTGCTTCACAGGCGACTCGTGTTGGCTGAAGATGGCCGGTCAAGGCGGCGAGATGGGGCTGCATCTCACTCCGTCATACTTCTTTCTGATCGTAATTTAACGAATCGCTGGAGGACTGTTGTATGCCCGTTCTTCAGCAAACAGGCCTGCTACACAGCAAAACAATGCCAACCCACCCCCCCAACCCCCCCAACCCATAACTGTCACCACCACTGGGGGAGCAGTGGATGGACAGAACTGGAGAAGAGGAACAGCATAAGGGTTGTAGAAAATTCCACAGGAGAAGGGGGTGTTCGGGGATAGGGGGGCGGGTGCCAATCACAGCCGTCCACGCTATGGAATTTTCTGAGGAAACTGTAGTTTCACTGCGTCTCTCCTGATGATCAGTCAACGTGCTGGGACATAGTGCTAAGGGACGGGGGGAGGGGGAAGCTAGTTTTGGGGGTTTAGGGGGACTAGGGCTGGGTGGGGCACCTGTAGACGCTTGCAGAGAGCGCGCAGGTCCTCGCTGTTTAGCGCATCGACCCGACGTTGATACTCATCCTCTGAGACCACCTGGTGCAGAGACAGGAAGATGAGCAACGGGGCCGCCAGACTGAGAAGAGCAAAGTGGAGAGAACACAAGAAGCCTGGAGAAGCTCCATCAACATGGGCTTCAGCACAGCCTCCTGAACCCCCCCCCAAAACAAACAAACAATCTCCATACAAACCTCAAAAGCCTTATACACAGAACCGTGTAAAGTCTCAGATCCATGATCTGCAGTATGCAGTAGGGCCTGCCTATCAGAGCTGTGTAGTGAGGCCTCCTAAAGTACCACAACGACAAAGCGAGCTGGTTATATCAAACTGGAGCTCTGTACGGACCAGCTGCTAAAAGCATCATTTATACACAACCAGACTCAAATCGCGCAGAACCTTGAAGTTGCATAACAGCGATATTTAATTATTTAATATTTAATAAGTGATATCGTATCATAGTTGGGTGATATTTTGCAGTCCTGCACAGCTTTTCAGAGGCTATTTAATCTATAAATGAAGCAGCTTTTCCTGCAATTAACCAATTAATTACTCTAGTTTAAAAATGAATACAATTCTCCACCCCAGCATAAGGGCTGGGCTATATATCGACTTATTATGGTAAAAATTTATATGATTAGAAAATGAGATATTTTGTTAAACTGTCGGTAATGAACATTGTTTGACAGCACACATCAGCCTATCGCATCACAGAAATGAATGCAATTCCAACCAATCATATGGTAGTCTTTTCTAAGCGCTCACTCAGAGCAAAGGTTGGTGTCAGGGAATAAATGAGGAAGAACAACTCGGCAGCCACAATAACTTCTTTCAAAAAGAGATAAAGAGACATTGGGGGTGTAGCGGTACGTTGGGAATTTGAAGTCCAGCATGCAACAGATTGGTGCTGTGTACTGTAACCAATTTCACAACTCGAAGCACTGCCATCCAGTAGAACATATAGAATGCAAGTGTTTACAAGCATAGACACCAGCAATTAGGATTTCAGCTTTATATCTGAATAAATATGAGACAAATTGTGTCTAGTATTGATTCAGAATGGTACACAGCACTTCAATTGTCACTACGGGTCGAGTGACAACTATCAGCAACATCAGACAAAAACTGAATCAACAAATCTCCCTATGACATAAAAATATATATTTATTTCAATTAGGCTTCAGTTTATAGTCCATTCTATTTGTCATCTTTTTTCATGTTCTCATGTTTTAAGTATGTTTAAGGGCAATTCCTGAGCTAACAGGACCAATGTTATATTAAGGTCTATCTGAAAGTCGGAAGAGAACTGTCTGACTGTTACGTTAATAGAACGTTATTTCCACATTTTTACAAAATTTCTGTCATTGTTAACATAACATTATTACCTGAACATTCTTTTAATGCAATTAATTTTGAAATATATCATTTTATGTATATATTTTACAGATATTTTATTTGTACATTTTATAGATTTATATAGTGTATAATGGTGCTTTATGTGTTTACTGGAAACCGCCCCCCCCAGCCCCTTAGAGGGTAAAGCTACAGGGCTACCGGCTGCTCTTCCATGCCCCCTCTTTAATCATACATCATTAGTATTATTTTTAGTCATAGTTGTTGTAGTGGGATAATGTTCTAGGAACATCAGGAAAACTGGACATTTAGATCATTTCCATACCTTAATCGAAACGTTCGGTAAGCGTTCCTAGAACGAAAAATTGTTATTTGGGTCTAAGGGAATTTTAAGCACAGGCAGAGCCTCTAGGTAAAGAAATAACAACTAGAATTATATTGATATCAACCGATATGGGGGGAAAAAACACATTGCAATAAAATATTTTGCAATATCAGCCACTCCTCATGTAACTAGCTTTCATGCTGGGTCTCAAGACAATACCATGTCTTTGAAACACAGCCTCAAAAGAACAAAATTAACCCATTTTATACAATAGATTCCAAATTTAAGTACAACTTGGGTAACACGTTACTTGATGGGGCACAAATAATATATAGTATTATACTATTACGTATGTATTAATTAACCACAAAAGTCTTAGTTACATACTGATCTCATCATTCTCATGTTAATTCTTCATTAATGAGTCATGATGCACGTTTTATTTCAAAGTTACTATATTTGTTGCGATATGTTAATGCTGTAAATCTTAGTGAACTACTGAAGGAACTACTGAACCAATCAATAACACAAGTGAAATATTGATCTCATGTTTGCTCATCATTAATGATTCACGCCGCATTTTTTTTATCTCAAGTAGCTATAATATTTGCTCATGATTTGATTCATGATTTGTTCAAAATTTGTACTTGAATAGTAACTGAGTTATTACTAAGTATTTGTGCCCCGTCAAGTAAAGTGTTACCTAAGTTAAAGTGTTCTAAACATTACAATGTTCCAATTTAATCCGGACAACTGGTCAAATGCACAGCCTCAACTTTCATTCTTTGTATGTTTTCAAAACATTTAATTTCAGCGAAAATAACGGCATCTCTCAAACACTCACAAACTTTTCTATACCCAGCAAGAACATCAGTAAATGCAAAACCCTGAACACACAAACATAATGTTGTATGAAACATCATAACGTGTATTTAAAGGACATTTAGTCATAAAAGTTCAAGACTAAACATCCCATCCCCCAAAATAATGACTCCCGATCCTCCTATTCTGTGAATAAAACAATGTAGCCTCAGGGGGCCGCCTACACCAGGGGGTGGTCAGACGGACACTCTCTACGAATCTCACCACAGACCTCTGGATCAGCGACAAAGCGAAAATTACCAATGCATAGCTGTACTTCGGGTTTAATTTCTTTCCTTCCTTCAACCTTCTCCAGGAAAACATGTTTCAGGCGATATTTACATTTCCCGGTTATTTTAACGATTCACACGGTCAGAAAATCACCAGCATCACTGGCGCCCAACTAACCAAAATAGTAGAAGAAGCGGCGACCTTTTAGGTCCCCCGTATCGAGATGTTTGACTGACCAGACAGCCAATCGGAAGGTAAGAGGTCTACAAACGTCAACGTCAATACGCCGCTGGAACCCTGAGGGCGGGACTTCCTCAGATTGTCCACGTGTGTTTACGCTCGGTAACAGTGTGATTTAAAGCTACATGGAAAGCCATCATCTGCGTCGTAGTTTTATCTAAGAATATCTAATACAGCCACACAAACAATGTACTGACAAACATACGCGCATAAAAATTAGAAAATACTTCACTGAAAACAGAGCACAGTGCTTTTGTTGGCTCAAACCAATTTGTTTGCCATATTAGAAATCCGCACTTACATTCAGAACAAAAACCACTGGCGAGGCTTATCGGAGTCCTCATATCTGGCGTCAGTTTTACAATACTGGATCTGTGAGATGACGTGGAACCACGCCCTTTTGCCCAGTGAAATGAAAGCTCCATTGTGACATCTGAAGGTCTGCACAAAAGTCTGCCCTGAAATCAGTGGTGCTGCAAGTATGTTCATGGCTTAGGGCTCATTTTAGAGGCATCATCTAATATGTTAAAGGAGGCCTTCAGCATTGTGACTATTCAGCTAATTTCTTGTAAAAGGGCTTTCACAGTGACGGATGATGAACCACAGTTACATTCAGTGATAAAATGTGGTATAATTACCTTTTTTGGTGTCAGACAGGTCTCCTAATTGCTTCAAGTGATGCTTTAAAGTAATTTAAATTTTATTGGGACCTAATGCCAAATCTGAGTTTGAAAGAATGACTTCTAGATCAAGACAGCCCACGTATATGTTAATTTAACAGATGTCTGCACTGTTACTGTTGAAGTAAGTATATTATTTTGAGAATAAAAGTCCTTCAAAGTCAAGAATAAAATTAAAAGTCGAGTAAAGCTAACAAATGTTATTGTGTAATTAGATAAGATTTCCGTGCAGCTGTATATTACAGAAAATAAAACCACAGCATTACCCATGAACACAGTGATGCAAATGGTGCAGTAGACCAAATGTCCATGGTGAAGTGAACTATCAAGCAGAATCAAAGTGTTTCACAACAGACATGACACCAGAAAAATGGAAATGGCGACATTTCAAAGGCTAAGATGACACATAAAAACACACACATTTACTCTGCTGTTTTTTGCAACATCAGCAAATCACAAAGATACTCAGATCTTCCCTTTGAACTTAGGCGACACTCTTACAAGGAGCATATTTGGATGCAGTGCATTTCAGACAAGCTCACCTCCCACTCTTTCGTCGAGATATCAGTCTTCTCCTCCTCACTGACTCCTATATGCTCATTCCTCTTGACCACCTTGAACCCTGGTTCTTGCGTCTGGATCACACCCCTATCCCCGTAAGTCTCTGGGCTCCACTGGACGAAGAACAGGTATAGGTGGTCTGATCTGAAACATAAGAATTGGCTGACCGTTATTGTGGCTATAACAGCGCAGACAGTTTTCCTGCCAGACATGCCATTCCAGAGCAACGGTACCAGCTTGGAAAGACTCAGCCACTTCCTCACAATGCCAGGCAGCTCTGACAGCTGTCCTTGTTAAAATTAAACTCATAGAGCTATAATGAGATTTTGTGGGAGAATGATGTGCTTTAATGTATTTAATGATTCTTCATATAAATACTTCCCATTGAACTTGCATGGAATAATGCTATATTTATATATATGGAGAACACTAACCACTCTGTAGATTACACATTTATTCATAGTGAGTTTTGATTTTTATCAGTTTCCCTCTATTAAAATGAAACTGGGTACCACGGTACTGTTTATGCGCCACTGATGATAAAACCACCTTTTCATTTATGCATAATTATAGAGGTATTTTACGAAACACTTAGATAATTTGGACAAATTTATTACTGAAAATTGTTTTCACTGTGGTCTCACAGTCTCTTTATGTAAATGTTGGATGTTCTCCTCATGTGCACTTCAGGTTTTCTCTATGTGCTCCAGCTTTCAGGTGTCCAAAGACATGCAGTTTGCAGATTAGAGTCACTACATTGTCCTTAGTATGCATGCATGTGCCTGGCATCTCTACCTTATGGTTGTTGAGATTCCAGGGTCCAGGTTTACTGAAAAGTGACTGATGTAATCTTCACCACCATCTGCATCATCACTATCATCATCATCATCGACATCATTGTTATCATCATCACCATCATCACCATCATCATCAGCAGCAGGAACAGCAGCAGCATCTTTACCTGTCCTGTGGGACAGTGAACCAGTACTCATGCTTCCTGCCCCTCTGGGCATACTGCTGCATGGAGGCACTGGCTTGCGACACGAAGGTCTTCTTCATGGGCCTGCCGACCCGCAAGCACAGGAACCTGTGTGTTTGCTGCCTTTGTTTCTCCCCGCATGCCTCCATTCCTGTGACAAGGGAGGGAGGGAGGTAAGGGGGGCTTCAAGAAAAATGCCACCTGACCATGGAGCAGGCAGAGACACTAGGGCACCATGAAGGAGAACCAATAAAGACCGTCGGGTGATGCACACTGGCGTGACCGATCCGACCAGCCAGTAAAATAGCCTCAATGACCTCATCTCTTGCGATGTCAGTCTGTAGCTGGTAAATGACCTGCCCTATTGAATGGAGTTTTTTAAGTGGAACTTCCTTGGATAACCTGGAGGATAACCCAAAATCCGACCTTATTCAGCCACAGTCTCCCATGTGCTTCAGGTCGTATTTTTCCCAGTCATGTAAAGTTATTCCTGCTCAATCCAGAAAACGATGGATGAGAGACATCTTGTATGCGCCATAGCAGCCAGATATCCGACGTGCTAAGAAAGTATCTGTAGGGCATCTGGAAACATGCCTGATGCTGTATGAATGAAGGACATTTGAAGCTAATTGTTTTTCTGGGAATACTAATCTAACCCAAACTTCCACATTAAAAGCCCAGATCATCAGAAGAATTTCAGTGTACTACACACTGTCTGGTTTATTAATATGAGCATTAACCGCAAATTTAAGATAAATACATAAAATAAGTATATTTTACGTTATTCACATTTATGTTACATTTACATTTTCTTTGGGAGCACTTCAACATTACACTTGTATTTTTGTGTATAGCATATATGACATGAGGTTTTAAGCAATGTTCCTATAAATCGTTTTTGGTCACTTGACAGCTGTATGCTTGGGATACTTTGTGTTTGAACTAGGACTGTCAAAATTAACAGGTTAACGCAGATTAATCCATGATCATGATTAATTTGATTAAAATTTGTAACGCAATTAACCCATCTGCAGCGCAGAATGACTCAAAATCCCTGAAATATCTCTGTCAACCCATTTCGGGCAGTTTTGGT
>JAODJW010000046.1:6209740-6225404 GCA_026777045.1 Hyperopisus bebe
CCACACAAAACACACACACACACACACACACACACACACACACACACACACACACACACACACACACACACACACACATTGACCTCATTGGGTTTTTCGGCCAATGAAGCCCAGGGCTGACTCAGTGGGACCCTGAAAGTGTTTGGTCAGGGGTGTCCTCTCCCACAGATTCGTTAATCTCTGCACACAGCATGGAGCTGATGGTTTTTACTTGACTTTGTAACCCTGTGCAAGAGTCCTGTGAACAGTTTGTTTACTGTAATCCAGTCCTCATCAAAAATATACACTTCAACCAAAGCGAATGTAACCTCACTGCTGAAAATGTCTACTAATGCATCTCACTGCTGATTCAGAATAGGATTTCAGAGATCATTAATGGTCTAAACTTTACTGATGTCCTTCTCAAATAGAACAAAAATGATGCCATCAGTATTTTCTGGATGGATAAATTCAGGTATTGAAAAGTTATCCAACATAATCAGTTATCCAAAATGAAAACAAATGTAAAATACAATATACTATATATAATTGTATATTTGAAATTCATATTGAGGAAACCCCAACAAGCCTGCACTGATTAAGTTGGATGATGGTTATAAATGAAAATGCACCGATGGTATAGACGAAGTATGACCTCGATTTTAAACTCTATTGGGAAAACCGATTTGCGCCAAGGTTCAAATGGTTGTGACTCCTGAGTAAACGGTATCTCGGATCATCTGCCGCAGCACGTGGTTTCTCAGCTGACACGACGAACAGCTTGACTAACAGTCAGAGATAACAAGGCTGCGTGTCTCGCTTTTTGCTGAAGTTAAAAAGACCTGACACGTTTTGTTATGTTTCGAATATATTCACTTGGCGATTTTAGACCCCTTAGCAATTTTGGAAACGACCTTTTAAGCAACTTTTCTGCACTCAATACGGCTCTCCAGCTGCTAGCTGACACAGTTACCAGGTGTTTTTAACCTTAACTAGTTAAACTGTCAGTGAGCCGCTTCAGACCTCAAGCAGTGACTGAATGAGTGGCCCCTGCGCGAGCCGGCGCGGCCACGGCCATTCAACCGCGGGATCGCTGCTCCGGTGCACGTGCTCTTCCGATGCCGTAATGCACGTTCTGAATTTAATACGTAGTATTATCGATACTGATACCAATACTAAATTCGTAAATAACGTTCTAGTATCCGAATATGAACACGGAGGCATCGATCTGTCTATCTCTAATATTAACGAGTAATAATCCATTCCCCTCATTTCTGTCTTCTGTTACTTCTGATTCTTCCTGTCTGGGTCCTCTGGACTGATGAGAAGAATCAAACCATGAATATTTTAAGTATATAGTTTGTCATACAGGTGTGTCATTATCAACGGCGTAGGACAAAGTTTAATATTGGGGGGACAGACCTGCTTATTGGGGGATGAATGAAGTCAAATTAAATTTGTAGGAGGACAAGTCCCCCCCCCCGGTTCATACGCCGCTGGACTATATATAGCAGCCACGCTTTGTCAAAAAGAAATACAACAATAAGTTATGGCCCAGCCGACACGTTATGCGCAGAAATATTATCTACATAATTAAACATAAAATGATTCACTTTAAGTCGCTCGATTCATTAGACTACTGCGAATTAATATAACCAGCATGTGATTTTACAGACGTCGGTATTATATCTGCTAAAACTGAAACCTAACAGTTCAATCGGGAAAATAATTAATTCAATCCAGTGCTTTGCGGTCATTTGATATGGCATTATGTACAAACAATACACTGGTCTACAGCATGGAACATATTTAAACCGAACAGTATAATCACGGAAAATCATGTTAAACTATTTATAACGTTTAAAACTTAAACTCATTTTGTTTAAATTGAAAAAAAAGATAATTAGTTTAACCTCTGCAGTCATAAGGAATTAACAAGCAAAACAGTTATTCTTAAGAAAAGCCCAAAAAGTAAAAATAACGAGCGTTTCCTCACTGCAAGCCGGACGGCGTAGGAGCGGCTCCTTGTCAGTCATCCTCTGGACGGTGACTGATGTCCTCCTGGGATCACAGGCTGCTAACACGTCGCGGAAATGCAGTCCTGTATCAGGTCCCTTGCCGAATCTTTCAAGTAACTCCTGGCGCTTGGTTTGCATGTCCCTAAAACTTCGGGGAATCGCGAAATATTCCCCCTCAGTTCTGCTGTGGTTCCGTCTCAACTACCAGAGATACTGCCTTTCCAAAGAGGCAGAAGGGCTCATTTGTACTCGAAATTCTTGGTTATTAAGTGCATGCTTATCTGGCTGCTTTGCGACGTCTCGCAGCGTTAAAGAGACCTTGCATCGATAGTGAGGACACTGAAAAACAGCAGGGGTCACTCCCCTAATCACTGGCTGATCAGCGCTTCTGCATTATACATGTAATAAAGGCAGCGCATTCAGTATCATATTCCATGACTAAATTAACGCAGCTAGTTAACACTAAAAAAAGCAAAGTGCAGGAAGAAACCCGATGTGCTGTCTAAACCCAAATGAAGCCTATCAATCAGCCTTTGCTCTCACTGAGCCAAGAACCCAACATCCCACTTTGACCTTGAGCAGGACAGACACCCGTCCAACTAAACCTGGTGGTGCAGATCTTCCTAGACAGACAAATGGATGAATCAGACGGGTTATTGTTATAACTCTAAACTGGTCTGTGAGTCATAGCTCACGAGAGCCAAATGAGGTATTAACTCCGTCTCTCAGCAGGTCGAGTTGAAACGTCTTCAGGCGTGTAGGAGAGTATGACACGCGGTGAAGCCTGATGACCCTTTTGTCTTCTGCTAACCTTAGGGATGGGGAACTGTCTGGGCCTCGTTTTCAACCTTGGTCACCGAGCAGTCCTGCTAAATCAGGGGTGGGCAATCTTATCCAGGAAGGGTCACTGTGCATGCGGGTTTTCACAGCAACTCCTTAATTAGATTACTAATTAGAGGACTGATTGTGGTCTGACTGTGCCCATGTCCTCCTAGCTACCCAGAGAAGCGTTCTAGTTGCTCCAGGGTCCGATTCCTTTCTTTACAATGAAAATATCACAGACTTTTGTTTCTGTCGTACATGACAGAAAGGCACCCACCAGGACTCCCAGCAGGGATTAAACACAATTTTATCTAACATTTTCCATTAATATCAGCATGTAGTATTGAAATGGATCGTCAGAGTTCTGATGAGGGCTCAGCTACTGTACAGTGACCCCCACCGTCAGACATGTGACGCTTCTATCAGAAACGTGGCATTGGTTGACTCCCTGTGCACTACATATAGGCAGCCTTGTTAGAAATTCGTTGCCCCGGTCCTAATGGACTACGATAAGCAATAACCACTGGCGAAATGTGTAAATGACTCAATTTCCTTTATAAAGCCAAACACAAATCTATACCCATTAGGGTACAGATGCCTCTTTCATTTTTCTCCATCACTTTCCAATTTACTGAAGAACCGTCACTGTTTATCGCAGAAGCTGACAGCGCTGATTACCGCAGGCGACAGCAAAGGTTCCAAACTCTGCCGATCGGCTCACTTTTTATTATTTCACGCACATGGATTTACTGTTCCGCCCCCAAGCAAACCTCCTGGGTTGGGACACTCGGGACCCCATAGGCACACCTCACTGCAGAGAGCCTGTGGTTCCTTTCCTTACTCTCCTGGTGGGGGAGGGGGTATTGTAGACCTATGGAGGTTTGGGGATCAGCTCAGTGTAGATCTGTCAGCCTCAGAGATGATGCAGCAGCCCCACCCTGGAGACGGAGGCCAACACCATGACGGAGACACAACTCAGAAAGGTCATGTGATCACTAAGGAATGGAGGGTCAGCCTGTACTCTCCATAAACATCTTTCTCTGAGCGCCTGCCCTGCCACTCTCTCTGACCAGTCTGTCCTTCTCTGCCTAGCTCAGTAAAATTAAAATACCCCAGGGCTGAAACAGTTCCTGTCTCACCCCAGTCCTCTCAGCCTCCCCGAGGCCATCTGGCATCCACAAACCGGTAAGAATGGGTGCTGACTGCACCGACAAGTGAGGGTCCCTTACACCCTCACTCCATGCTGATGCTAAGACGTCAGCTTGTGTGAGATGCCTGACTTTATACCCTGCAATTTTACCGCTGCCCTTCAAGTTAAGGATCCCATTCAAGGGCACAGTAGCAAAGCCCCTTATGGAACTGACTCCAGCAGTTGCTGGTTCATGCAGCCACGTCCTTAGGCTGGTTCTGACCACACAGCCTTGACCGCACACAGCCCTTTACACGTCCAGGTCTCATGGAGTTACCCATGGTGTAGAACCGCTTCAAGTCACTATGTCGCGGGCTGCGTGCTCTCTGGGAGTTGGTTGCATTTCGGCCCTCCTCCTCCCCCGATACGGTTGTCCTGGCGACAGATGGCACAAGCCGGTTTATCGGGGAATGCTGGTTATCCTTAACCAGGGTACCGGAGAATCCCTGGCTGGTTATATCCACAGACTGGGATTTCTTCTTTAATCTGAGGGAACAAATAAAACAGAGGAAACACATCATTGAAACCTTACCTTTGCAAACAGGTTAGGTCACCGGCAGACTGTCAAATGTCAGAAGCAGGATGTGTTTGGCCAGACATGTGGTGAAGGTAATCCCTGATCCTCTGACCCTCTCTAAGTGTGACAACATGGAAACCTGAACGGTGATGTGAAACTGGAAGAGTGAACTGGATGGCGTTCAGTTTATTTAAATTTCTTTTTGTTTTGTTTCTGTCTGTTTATTTTAATGTTCTACATTTTATTTAGCGGAGGGATTTACCCAAAGTGGTAAAGGCCCTGGAGCAACTGGGGGGTTAAAGACCTTGTTCAAGGGCCCAATGGTGCCAGTGATAGGACTTGAACCAGCAACCTTCCGATCATAGTTACAGGATCCTAACCCATTGTGTGTGTGTGTGTGTGCGCGCACTTGTGTGTGTATTTTTAAATGCATGACAGCAGGTTACATTTGTCACCCTATAAACATTGCACAGGACTAAAAACAGATTTTCTATCATATCAGATCTCTGTCACTGTTTCTTGCAACAGTCTAGTGTAAAACACTACGTAAGCTACAAGGGGAACGTGGCAGTAAATGGTTAAACTATGAATTTTGTTTTTTTTTCTATATTAAAGTTGTAATGCCCAAAATCTTTCTGTCATTTACAGTGTTCTGTCCCCACTCCCCACATGTTACAGAGTGGTAAAGATTAGATCAGACAGACAGACAGATCCCCATTAATAGACAGTAACGATAAATAATGGACAGCATTAAACAGTAACAGGGAAAAGAATGTCAGGTAAATTATTGCACGGAATTCCATAGTGACAGAGGAGAGTGGCCCCGAGGTTCAAAAGTATCACCTACCTGTAAAAAAATGTCACCGTATATTGAACAGATGACCTTTACCGTACCTGGGAGATGACACCAAGATTATTGAACATTGTATTAGAAATGAAATATTTCATCATTTCTTAGTATGAAAGACCTTCCCACCCATCTTCCACAACTGAGTATCCAGCGCATAGTTACTGGGGGTTGAAAGGCCATGAACACCGTCTATGGGGTAAGAGTATGAAAGGCTTATTCTTTGTATATATATAATGAAGATCTCTGAATATACTTAAAAACAAAGTCATCCCCACAACCATGTGCTGGATAAATGGTTATAAGATGAAGACACAGCCCTTTCCCCAGGGTTGTGTGGTTACCCTTAACACGCAGCCCAGACTGTGACTGTGCTGTGCTAATGGCCACTTCCCCATCTCATTGGCCTTCACACGTGTGTGCGAAAACCAACCATGAACCACTGGCACTTACAGGGAATGGTGCCCCCCCCATCACGGTGCAATTTACAAGGGTCAATCTGGGGTCATTCTGCACCCCCATTCTACACCGTGTCAATCTCCTTCGGCAGACGTGGCCTCCGCTTCGAAGCAGTCGCTTTTGCATAGCTGACCGGGATTAGGTTCCATTAAATACTACAGACCTAATACGACATGCAGAAATAAGGCTGAAAGATTGATGTCAGTGTGATGCTTAAGAGAGAAGGCTGTAACTCCACAGGGTATAAAGATTAAAACTGGTTGAAAAAAGTGTGTCTTTTGAAGGTCTGGCTTCTCTTCATTATGAACTGAAACGACAGTCATAGCAGGTGTTAATAAGAGGCAGGTCAGACCCCGTGACTGAGCATTAAAATCTGCATCGTGACCGTTAAACGGATACAGTCCCACTGGGCACCTGCAGGGAGTCCTGGAGATGGACCTGTGAACGATGAAGCACCTGAGGCAGACTGTCCACCTGAATGCAGCACGCTGATGAGCATCCAGTGGGATGCAGATGTGATCTTGCTGAGGGACTGGCAGTGCAGTGCTGTCTGGATTGGTGGCCTGTGTGGAGAAATGCTCCTCTCTAGCGCCCATGTGTGAGCTCTATGCCCAGTCATAGTCAGCTCCACCTTGCTGATGGGGGGGAAGGCACCCAATTCCATGGCCTCTAGACGGATGTTTTGATCTATCCTAACTAGTCTCCTGAGCGTCGCTGTAGATGTGATGACCAGTGGCAGAGAAATGGTTAAAACAATCTGGAGGACTTACCACTAGAAGGACAAGAGCTGACTTGATCTGGACCTTCGGTATGAATAAAGGCCATGAAAGTGGAACTTCACAATCCTTCTGTCTTTAAGTTTTAAGCAGGAAGACGCCAGATCTTCAGACTGAGCAGGAAGACGTCAGACCTTCAGAATGAGCAGAAGGACGTCAGACATTCAGACTGAACAGGAAGATGCCACACCTCCAGAAGGAGCAGGAAGACTTCAGATCTACAGTATTACCAGGAAGACGTCAAACTGAAGACTAAGCAGTAAGACATCAGACCATCAGACTGAGCAGGCAGATGTCAGGCCTCCAAACTGAGCAGGAAGATGCCAGATGTACAGTGTGAGCAGGAAGATGTCAGAACCTCAGTGTGAGCAGGTAGATGTCAGAACTTCAGACTGAACAGGAAGATGTCAGATCTACAGTGTGAGCAGGAAGATGTCAGAACTTCAGACTGAACAGGAAGTTGTCAGACCTTCAGACTCAGCAGGTAGATGTCAGACCTCCAGGATGACCAAGAAGACTTCACATCATCAAACTGAGCAGGAAGACGTCAAACCTTCAGTCTGAACAGGAAATCGTTAGACCTCCAGAAGAGCAGGAAGACGTCAGATCTTCAGACTGAACAGGAAGACATCAGCCCTCCAGAATGAGCAGAAAGAAGTCCATCCTTTAGATTGAGCAGGATGACTTCAGACTGAGCAGGACTGACAATCAGTCTCAGTAAGAAGACTCCATGTATGGTGGGAAGCTGTAGTTAAGACCTACACCTTACAGGGCAGTGGGAACAATCATATTAGACACCTTTAATGTGAGGTTATCAGATTACATTCTTTGGTCCCTTAGCATATGCTTTCATCCACTGAATAGACATTCATTTTTAATAAGCTGTTTATTGTGCTGTTTCATGTGGAAGCCCTGGGATGTTATTGTCACTGTGGGCAGAAGCAGATGACGTAATGGGTGACTGTGAATTGGGTTTTATGTAATCCCCTTTTCAGGGAGTGATGGACGAAGGGTGGGGACATCAAAGGGAACCAAAACTGAGGCGGCCATGATGGCGCAAAGGAAAAAATGAGGATAACGTTGGGGTTTCGGTTGGGAGGATAAACTGGGCGGTTTGGGGAGCATTGAAACTGGAGTGCAGGTTACTGGGGGAGGCACCCAAAAACGGAGGAGAGAGGAAGTGAGGTGGAGCAGGAAGAGTCCATTATAACTGCTATTGGCTGCGTGCATCTTATTCAGGACAGTTTAATCGCACATAGAGATAAACACATGCAGACATTAATAAACACAATTAAATTAGCAATTACATAATGATGCCAGGCCTCCATGCCTATAAAACAAACAACCAGTTAAGCAAACAGCAGAGACGCTTTCCTGTGCCCCCTCCCCTCCCCTCCCCAGCCTCCCGAACGTGTGGCCACATCCCCCTGTCATGTCTCTCTTCTGGGTTCCTGCGAGGAGGCCGAACTGATCAACCTGCCACCCCGCACGCTGCGTTTTAACACCCCCGTTTGGGGTCCCAGCTTCTAGCTTCCTGTCATGTGGCCACCGGCAGCAGATTTTCTACCAAAGTTTCATCCAAAAGCTACTTAAGGTCAGATGAACGAACAAACCTAGGGAGTCTGCGTCCAGAATCAGCAATGACTAAAAGAACAACAAGCCTCACTGAGGCCTTTGTTGGCCAATCATGAAGAGACCTGAGCAGGGACGCAGCTTGAGCTCTCGCACTTAATGTACGATGTAAAAGCACTGACGTCATCATGCCCTCTGTCAAGGTAGCTAATCAATTAATGACATTTTTATCCTCACATTCCCACTCAAACATCCTTTAAATGAGCCACATATCTTCCTCAATGGCTGGTCTACATCAGCATTCCCACACTTCCACAGACATCCGAATACCGTCATCGTCTTTTTACCAACCCTAAATGCATGACAGAAAGCAAACAAAGGTTTAACTTTACCAGACCTGCTGATAACGAACATTAACTGCTTGAACCTGCAACCTTATGTATTTAGCAAACACTTTTAGCCAAAGCGATATAGATTTTTGAGAAAGCAGGGTCAGCCAGTCCCTGGAGCAACTGGGAGTCAAGGGCCCAACAGTGAAATCACTCTACCAATCAGGGGATCTGAACTGGCAACCTTCTGATCACAGGCAACATGTCCAAACCCACTGAGTCACATGCTGCCCCTTTACACAATAAGCAGCATGTAAAACTCAACCATCTGGAGGTTTGCTGCTTTCTGTGTGCTGCCATTTGCTGGCCTGTGAAACTGAACAGTCTGCAATGATTAAGAAGAAATTAAACTCCCTGAGGCTGGTCGATGGATTCCATCCCCACCCTGACACGCTGGATCTGTAAACATCATGTGACCTAAACCCAAACATACAACAAACCGCTCAAGCTTTGTCATATTATCACTGCTATGAAACAACGGAATGTCCCACCCCCAGAATGAAATGCTGCAAATCCCATTGTGCCTTTAGCAGGTGAACGTGCAGCTGGTGCAGGAAAATCCCATATATCAGCATCGATTTGCCACGACCAGCATGAAGAGGGCAGACTGAGGCTGTTTGCATGCATGTGTACATGGTTTAATGAAATTCATACTTCCTTTCGACCACTTCCTGCCAAATAAATAAGACAATAAATATGACAAGGACAGAGGCCAACGATAAATAACCCCACCGTGGAAGAGATCTCGCGTCAGAGTGTCAACTTCAGTGGAATTGGTGTTTCAGCGGAAGCATGAAACTCTAATGAACACAGCATATATAAAGTGCTCCTGGTTCCCACCCTGCTCTCCCTAATGGTGGGAGTCTCCAAATGGCACCTCCTACTGTCCCCATCTGGTGGCACCATATGGACCATAACCATGAGGAGCTGGCCTGCCTCCTATCCGCCCATTGACTTCGAATTACATTAAACCGCCCTTGTTATGGCGGACCTAAATGTAGGTGAGATCTGAAGAGCTGATCCAGAAACAGCAGGGGGCACTGTGGAGATGAGATCATCTTCAACAGTGTTTCCCAACCAGCCCAGACAGTCCACATTTTTGCTCTCTGTCAGCTCCCCTTTAGACAGCTCATATATTTGTAGGGAGCTGGGAGGGAGCAAAAATGTGGACTGGTCTGAGGGCCCCGAGGACCGGGCCCAGAAAGGCTGATCTTCAAAGTTCAGGAGGCCATATTCAGCCATGGGAGTTCATTCACATGCATCAGAGTCATCAGCAAGGCTGACCAGCACCCCTGCGGGTTAATGGGCTGGTTAACTAGCTGAACATCTGCAGATGATCCGTATGTTTTTGAAACACTATGGAAGCGAAACCAGATCTCTGTCCACAGATCCACAGGGAGGAGGGCATGACGACAGGAGTAAAGCTTCTGCTGTCTTCATATGAGGCTGCCTATGTACTGCTGCAATTTCACAGTTTATTTCAAATAGGCAGGAGTGTGATAGTATTCAGGTTGATTAAGGGTGATGCATATTTATGTACATAAAGGAGGATTACAGGACATGGACAGTAAACAACATGTGTGAAATGAATCCTCTCGTCTTCCGCTTCAAGAACTTGCCGGAGAACCTCAGGATGGTGTAAAACTGACTGCGGCTTACGGAGCATCTTTGGGATCAGAGGCTGAGCACGGATCATGCCTATTAAGCACATTTAGTGAATGAAAAGGCTTTAGGAAAAGTCACGATTCCACAGCTATAAAATGATTTACGGATCCGATCCCCAGATTATTTTTAGTTTCGATATTTCTGTGCGAGGCCCAGGGGGCCGTTATCTCATACATATCTAATACTGCCATTCCTGCCCTCAGCCAGGTCTGTCCTCTCTCTGCTGACGCAGGGCTTTAATTGAAAATGTGGTTAAACCTCCAGGCCCAATTACAACACAGATGAAGTTAAATGAAGAGAATTCCTTTAATGAATATTGTTGCATGGAAATTAGGTCGACGACTTTGTCCCAAAGTGCCTCAGTCAGATCAGCACTGTCTGAGGACCTTGTCGATACACTACTTTCCATACCTTATGGAAATACCCTAAAACTAATTGAGCAGGGCACCAACAATTAGCATTAAGGTAATGTAAAGTAAATGGGCATTTTTGGGAGTGTGGGTGTCTTGGTGAACTTCCTGGTTTGTAGGACACCATGCACGCTCATGGCACCCTCTGACTTGATATTTCGCTGTGATCGCTCAGTGGCAAAAGTATTGGGGCAGAAAGGGGCCATCGCCAAACTGTTCCCACCAAGTTGAAAGTATAGAATCATCCAAAATGTCTTGGTATGCTGAAGCATTAAGAGTTCCCTTCACTAGAACTAAGGGGCTTAGTCCAACCCCTGAAAAACAAACCCACACCATTAACCCTCCTCCCCCAAACTTTACAGTCGGCACAATGCAGTCAGGCAAGTAATGTTCTCCTGGCTTCTGCCAAAGCCCGACTCGTCCATCGAACTGCCAGACAGAGGAGAGTGATTCGTCACTCCACAGCGTACTACGTTAACATAGCGATTGGCGATGTGAGGCTTGCATGGGGCTGCTTGGCCATGGAAGCCCATTCCATCCTATTCCATGGGTTTTTATGCCATTTTCATACCAGAGGAAGGCTGGAAATCTGCAGTTGTTATTGAACCAACAGAGCAGTGGCCTCAGCACTCAGCGACCCCCTGTTACTTTATATGGCCTGCACCTCCATGGCTGACTTTCTATTCATCCTAAATGCTTCCACTTTGCAATAATACCACTTACACTTAGCTGTGGTCTATCTAGCAGGGAAGAAACTGAACTGACTCATCGTAAAGGTGCCAGCGCATAGCAGTACCACATGACATCACTGAGCTCTTCAGAACCCGTTCTTTCACAATTTTTTGCAGACTGCATGGGTAGATGCTTGATTTCATACACCTGCGGCAATGGGTCTGAATGAAGCACCTGAATGTTAATGACCAAGAGGTGTGTCCCAATACTTTTGTCCATATGGTGTATCTTGCATTTCTCATATGTTTTCTCTTTGCCTCACTCTGCTCGCCAAGGGGATTTAAAAAACCCTCGCAATGTGGAAGAGTCAACTATAAAACATGCTCAGAATATCAACGGACAACAATATTGCACCGTATACTCCATAGATTACGCATAAAATAAGTTGAACACATTTGAAATATTTTAATTGCCTTTTGATTTGTACCTAAAACTCTGACCAGCATCAGCAGGTGGGTTAAGGTAGCTTAATATCCTCTGAAAATAAGCCTAAAAATCAGGCTGTACTGTCCTGCATTAAACTATGACCTGTCCTCATTGTTTTTAATGGAAATTTCTAGCAAGTAACTGCAGCAATATTATATGACATATATTACATGTATATATATCTCTAGCAACTCTGCAATAATCTATTGCAAGTTAATGAGCAGACAAGCGCAGAAGTATGTGTAACAACAACTAATAATGACAACAATGAACAGATGAAGTAACACTGATCTTGCATTAAAGCATAAAACATTAACTCTGCCAAACTGTGCTTTGCCTTTTTCAGTGTTTGCTGCTAGGTTTGCCGTTCACTCACCTTTCAATGTGATTTATTACAATACCCACCCACAATTCTCTGAGAAGCACCAAAATGTACCTCTCACTGAGTCTAGTGCGTGTGGTGATGAAAGCAGAAGCTGTCAGTCGATAGGAAACTTGGCAAGTTTCCCGCCAAATCCGATTAGAGAGTCTGTTGTGGCAGCGCATCCTGCAGAGCCTTTTGTTTTTCCTGCTTTCTGTGGGACTCCATTGATGAAATGCAAAAGTTCCTCTTTTAAATGAGGAAGTCACACTAAGCCATCAAGGACACACGCGTTGTAAGATTGTAAGAAGGCCGCACTCTCGTCAAATCATTCAAGGCGTGGTCCAATTGCCCAGGAAGCCCTTAACTTTGAAATGGGGGATTCTGTCATGGTGAATGAGACACATTGTTGATTTTTTTAAATGGTTTAGCTGATGGACATAGCAAAATAGCCTTAGCAAAATACGTCACGTTCATAAACTCTGCACCTGTCACCAGGTGACAAGCAACCACAGGAAACCCAAATTATAGTCGCTGTTCAGGAAGAGTTTTGTAGGGATCATTTTAGGTGGTAACAGTTCCGACATGTTGTCACTTGATTTGTGGTTTTAAGCTGTCTGTATGTATTACAGGTTCCCTTTACTCTGAAAACGTACCTTTTAAAATCTCTGTTTTTATAATTATAATATTTACATGTCCCTATTGTCTTTTTATAAATATGATTCTCACATAGCCGTCCAAGACTATGTGATCACAAGAGCCTGTGATCAGTCACAGTGTTACAAACATGTGAGCCTCACTATAGTCGTACGACCGCACAGACCCTTGGCATTTCTGTTGAGTCACCCCAGCAGAGGCCCTGTTCGCAAGCTCGTAAATCAGAGACTTCCAGAGGACATCAGAGGAACAGCGTCACCGTATCCCTGACAAAGCGGAAACACACCGGAATCAATGACGTATCAAGAGGTTCACCAACAGCCCAGACCTCAGGAATAAATACAGCTTATTCTTCAGGAAGTTTAGAGGTGAAGGCCACAGCCAAAATACCAGGGGTATTACATTTCTCAGTGCGGTTTGCATTTCACCCTGAGCCGAAGTTAGGCATTCCATCCTCCGCTGCCACCGGCGCTCAGCCCTTTCAGGAGATAAAACAGGAATTCTTCTCACAGCCATCTACCTGCAGGAAATTCAAATTCATTCGCTTTCCTTAATATTGATTTTGTATCTGGGAGGGAATCGGATCTGTTTTCAAGAAATCTGCCCTGGCAAGCTCTTTCACGGACGCGACGGAAAGCGATACGCTGTTTCACTCAGCCACAACGCGATCGCTGTCCAGCTTCAAAGTGACACAATGAAATCCACACGCTCCTGAAGGAAGAAATCTGTTTCTGGGATGGTGATCAAGTGCGTCGACCTGCCATCACCTCTTTTCAGGTTCATTCCCCACATTATAAGCCTAGAAGAACCAAAAGGCTCTGGTCCCTTCCAGGGTGCTTCAGAAGAAACGTCTGTGGAGGCAGGGTTACACGGTAGGCAGTGATTAGCACTGTTGCCTCACACCTCTAGCACCAGGGTTTGAACTTCCACGATGGCTCCAAGTGTGTGGAGTTTGCATGTTCTCTCCATGTCATCGTGGGGTTTCCTCCAGGTTCTCCAGTTTCCCTCCAGAGTCTAAAAACATGCCGAGGTTAATTGGAGTTACTAAATTGCCTATAGATGTGAATGGTGTGTGTGTGTGCCCTGCGATTGGTCGGCGCCCCATCCTGGGTTGTTCCCTGCCTTGTGCCCCTAGGCTCCAGACCCTATGTTACCCTGAACAGGATGAGCGGTTAAAGAGAATGGATGGATGGGTGTGGTCACAGGGCACCCTGGAGCCAGTTAGCTGGAAAAAGGGCCTCTCTCATCCCACTAGGTGCAGATACAGCAGAAGAAGCAAGTGCGCCATATTCAGGACACCTCTGCCTGCTGCCCGCAATTCATAAACTTCATCCGTTGAATGTGCTTTATTGACACCCCTGGTCCTTCAGGGATCAATAGCAAACGCGTTGCTCGTGCCATATAAATAGGATAAAAATTAGTTCAGGTGTCAGTTATCAGACGAGGGATTTAGGTGGGATTATACCTCACTGCGCTTCATCACATTCAAATTTCTGTAAGATCTACACTGGGGGGGGGGGTGGTGTGTAAACCCATCCTGAACTTAAACACGCTGAGAGGCAGACTATGTCCGGGAAACCTTGCCAGGAAGAAGCTGATGGGAAAACGAAACATAAACGATCAAATATCACTTCAACCCACGGAAAGAAAGACTGAGATATGAGATGACCACTGGGCCTTGATTACAACTCAAGCAGACAGGAGAAAACAGAAGAAAAATCCAGGGAAATGTAATAGATATTGTTTTTGCATGCTATTTTCCTGGGACGGTCCCAGCTTGATTCTGGCTTTACACTCACACAGTGCTTCGCTCGCCAAAGCCCAGGCTTGCTGATCTTTTGGTTTTGGGCTAGATTTTTTTTTAATAACATGCAGCATTTCCTCAGTGTTTGGAGATCCAGAGGTGGAAAGTTCAGGTCCATTTTATTTATTAACATAACAGGACCACTTACAGAGCAGCATTAGGGCCACTTAAATGAAAAAAAAATATATAAAACATTTTGAGATTAAAGTGCAAAGTTTTGAGAGTAAAGTCAAAATAAACTTTTGAGGGAAAAAAAATTGAAAATCTTGAGATTGAAATAGAAAGTTTTAAGGTTAAAGTTGAATTCTATAGATAGCTTCTCCTAGTAGATGTGAGCTTTCATTTCATTTTCATCTGTATGTTATATGTTTACTTTTTTCTCAAAAGTTCATTTCAAGTTTAATCTCAAAACTTTTGACTTTTTTTTCCTTGAGACTCTTCCCTTTTAGCTGGCCTGATGCTCTTCCTCAGCCACCAGCTGCCATTCACAGACAGTTACATTTGGTGATGAAAACATAAAGACGACAATGTAAACACAGCCGTGACATCATGTGACAACGTGCCCCCCCGTGTCCCAGCATGCATCTTGATGATGAATATCCCTCCCTGCTTGACGACGAAAGAACAAGATGACCACTGTGTCTAGCAAGATGGCACCGATCCCATTTCCCATGGAGAACAAAGAGCTGTTTTTAGTTTAGCTTAGCTTTGTGTGTCCAGTGGCGTAAGACCCATCCTCTTATCAAACATCCCGTCACCTGGGCAAGCACTCCGAGGCTCTCTGTCCCCCTACCTTTCTCTCCTTTCCTACCAGAGAGATCACAAGTATATAGAGACATCCGTCAGATAGACAGTCTTCTGGGCAGATCTGGGCAGTGCCTTTTGGGGCAAACCTGCTTAACATTTTAAGTGAAGTTGAACTGGAATCATGACATGATGTCAATAATAAACTGTCCAATCACAGCACTCATATGCCACAAATGGAAAGAACGTACATTGGAGATATGATGAACAGGACTTGGACTTTCCATGTGTCAAGTG
>JAODJW010000046.1:6225504-6237649 GCA_026777045.1 Hyperopisus bebe
CACTCATATGCCACAAATGGAAAGAACGTACATTGGAGATATGATGAACAGGACTTGGACTTTCCATGTGTCAAGTGAACCTGGATGTCAGGCGCTAATTACATGTTACAGGGTGTACGAATAAAATATAAATGAAAGGGCGTGTCCTATTTTGATCGCGATAACTTCCCCCCCAAATTACTAACAAATAGTTTAACAAAACAACTTGTTCATTCTCCATTGTTTTGGGGGGGCAGTGTAGTTTCGTATTAAGTGTGAAGTAAGTTTTTGCATCTCACACACTTATTTAGCATAAAGATCCCAGTTCTGTTGTGTGGCGTGAAAGTGACACGTAAAAGTGACCGGGAGCTTCAAAAGTCCCCAGTCGAGACGGTCCAGGAACTTCTAACCAGGGACCAGGTTCCAGAACTTCGGTGTGTGATACTGTTACGAGTACACGGTTCCCAATAGACACTGATACTTTTATGAGTACTGGGAACAGTGCCAGTGTATAATTGTAACAATATCAGCACGTACTATGAACAGTACCAGTGTATACTCGTAACAGTATTGTGTGTATTTTGAAGATCACCAGTGTGTACTCATAATAGTATCGGTGTATATTGAGAACAGTACCAGAGTGCACTTTAACACGCTGAATGGGTGTGTACTGGGAACAACACTGTTGTATACTCGTAAATGTATCTGTGTGTACTAGGAACAGTACCAGTGTGTACCTGCAGCAGTACTAGCGTACACTAGGAACAGTACTGGTGTGTGCTGGTCACTTGCCAGATCAAACCTTTCACTGGGGAGCTTCAATTGATCAGCCCTTACTATTCACACAGTGTACACTGACGGTCAATATAAGGCGGAGCTTATTGACAAGGGAAATACATTCACATTTCATTCAGAGTAGAGTGTATTTCAGAAGGCGAATTCTGGAAGGAGAGTCAGCACCATCCATCTTCACAGTAATCTCTGGTAATCCAGCAGCAACAAACTGGTTAGTGTAACAGCGCTTTTTATTCCTTAACAGTCAGAAGAGTTTCTCTGATTTCACACTGAAAGTGCGCACTTCAATTATCACTGGGATTGTTTTTAACACCAAGAGAGGGACAGGTCTTTAAGAAAACACTCTTGGTGTTAATTTAGCCGTGAAGACACAAACCACCGCAGGCACCTGACCTGTCTTTGGCTGCTTTCCTCCCCTGAGAACTGGGACCAGTGGGACACCAGTGGGAAACAGGGAGCCCAGTTAGCACACAGCCCCTTGCCAGCTCCCACCCGCAGGGAGAATTCCATCCAACTGCAAATCCGCCACCCTGGGGAGCTGCACAGCCACCGTGGAGTGATTAAGGCCGCTAATTCACTTGGGGCATCGGTATCCATTTTGTCTCCTCTCCAAAGATTAAAATATGTTGGTTTTCTGTTATACTGCAAGTAAGAAGCCAACTCCAACTCAGGTCCCCGGTCCACTTACAGCACACCTGCTGGAAATTCAGCGATTCCATAATGTTTTACATTTTTCTGCAAATACTTGTAAAAGAGAAAAAACACTGCAATATCCAAAACAGAACATAAGGAGTACCAAAACAGCGATGAAGAAAACTGAGAATAATATGTCAGACTCCCTTTAACAGGCTTAATGCCACCTTCAGAAACACGAAGCATTTACTGATCAAGCTTCTACAGGAGATCACCTGCCATGGCCTCCCAGATCTTCTGCAGCAGCTCCCAGAGAAATAGGGGGCTTGGGGCTTTGCTGCACTGGTCTGGAAGCTGAGGTCATTAGCTTGAGTTCTTCTTCCTTCCTTCACTTTCCTTCTTCAGCGGTTTTGTGGCGTCTTTTGGCTCATTATCTCTCTGAGGAGTGAAAGGCTGCCCAGTCAGCCGTAAAGCTGAAAGAACGGCTTTGAAGAAACGAGTGATGGCAGGGAGCACCAGGGGCGCAGGCCCAGACCATGACGCAACGTCCTCCACGATGGATGGGGGGAACCATCTGAACCACTTAGAGACTTGGTGTGCATCTCAAAACACAGCTTTTAATGATAATTGGGACCTTTTTTGGGAATGGCCTGGCCTTCGTAAATGGAATCTCTCCATCCTAATTGGAGGGGATCATTTATGGCATCTTATAACATGGTAAATCGTCTGCCTGACTGACTGAGAGCACCACCCAGGCTTCAGCCTTGCGATCTTAAGTCGAAGGCTGCATATTTTCCCACCTTTAGCTCATATCTGGCTCTGACCCGGGTACTCCACTACACGGCATCACCTAAATCTAACAACTATTTACAAATGTTTGAATGAGCCTAATAAGTAATTTTATCTATTATTAGACAAGGACTTAAATCTAAATATTCCACTATGCTGATAACTTAATATCATTTTCATGGATAAGATTAAATGAGCCGCAACATAAACCCACCATAAAATGCTCCTTACTGAATGTTTGCCGTTTAGGAAACAAATCGGTTCTTGTTAACGATGCGGTGCTTGACAGTGTTGCAGACCTGTGCTGATTAACAGACACCCGGCTCAGACGCACAGACACTGCTGCTCTTGTTGAAGCCTCACCTGATGGGTTTAGTCTTGTGTAGAGACTGCGTGGCTCTGGGCGTGGAGCTATTTTTAAATCACTGTTAAAAATTGAGCCCAAAGTTATGTAACTTAGTTTTAAATCACTCGGACGTGTAACAGCGCAAAGGCGACTAATATTACAACATTGTTCAGTTCTGTAGCGATAATCTTCATCCTCACCCCTTGAGTAAAGTTCGTTCGGCTCTACAGTTCTCTGCCCTTCACTCTACACTTCACTATTGTAATCATGCTGACCGAGCAGTGCAAGATCAACGCACCACTCCGAACTCAGCTGGCTATAATATGTAAATCGGAGAAAATACCATAATTATTATAATGACCTGGGAAAGCGTGGTGATGATTTACTACAAAAAAGTATATGAAAGAATTAGGAATCCCAATAAATGCTGAATCTTGGGCACTGAAGAAAACTCCGGAAAGCGTACCATTTCACAGGAGACGTAATCTTGTCGTAGAGAAGGACTTTGAGGAAGATGTAGATAATGTAGTTAAGGCATCACAGAAGAACACAACAGACCGCCTCATTCACATATAACTAAAGAGATACCTAAATGAAAATTAATAATTAACCCACAAATAATTTCTCTTTACGAAAGTATTATCATATGTTAAGACATGAAAATGTGAATTCGTCTGTCATTCTGAGATGAGCCACAGCCGCGTGGTCAAAGAGCTGCAGGGTACTGGTCCCTGTCCATGGATTAATGATCACACACGTCCTTACAAACAGGAGTGCTGCAGATTCCAGCATGAATGTAAATCTATGAGGTTAGAGGAGTTCAGGTCGGCACACAAGCAAGTCCTGCATACGGCATCCTCAGCTTATTACTCTAACCTTATTGACTGCAATGAAGTAACTCTCCCTACCTTTTTAAGACAATAGCTCATCTATCTATGTACCTGACCAATTTAAAGTAGCAGTAATCAAATCACTAATGAAGAAACCAAGTTTGGATCCACAGGAGCTCAGCAAACACAGACCTGTCTCTAATGTACTGTCTTTTGATAGATAGGGGGGCAGCCAGTTGTCTTTGGACCCCCAGGAGTTTTTTTTCTCCCTATTTGGGAGTTTTTGGTTCCCCTCCTTGCCTTGGGGCGATTCTGTTGTGAAAGGCGCTATAAGCAAATGCACCGAATTGAACCACGTGTGCAGAATTCATTACGGCTAATTATTCCACGAGACTAACATCCACTTCCTGTTTATAGACAGTGAAACCTGTTTAAAGCAAAGATCACTATGGCTTCAAAAAAGTGCACTCAAACTTGCTGCCTGTGGGGGCACAGATACCCTGGCAGATTCAGGGGATCCAGCACTTTACAGGGGGCCTTGAATACATAAAATTTTAAAATGATGTAATGGGCAGGGGGCCTTTTGGGAACATATGTATACCTAAACTTAAGCAAACCTTTTAAACTGGACCAATGATTACTTAGGGAGCTATATAAAGACAAATTAAGTGAATAATTAAAGCAGAGGTGTACACAATATCTGTGTAGGAATAAAGCTCACCTTCCACCCTCATCGCTCTCCCCCCCGCCCCAGAACGCGCTTCCTGACACGCTCCGTTGCCCTCGCCGCTTCCGCTGCCGTGAAAGCGATACGTCTGGCGGTCGGATCGCCAAGGCCTGACGGAAGCAGCTCCGCCGATCCGGCATGGAGGAGCCCCTCCTTCATTCTGCAGGGGTCTTGCTCAGGATGGACCTCCCGAGCACAGAAAGCCTTCATAGATGTTCCTGAATGTGCCAGCTTTGTCCTAAAGGTGCTGTGAGTAATACAGGATGTGCTTGGCATGGACCCTGAACTCGTCACAGTCACAGCGATGATGGGATGGCAAAATCTGGACCAGAAGCTTCATCTGTGCTTAAACGCCAAACTGACGCTGCTATACCTGCTGTTGCATATGAACAAACCAACAGGATACATTTCCACCCCCACGCAGCACACCTCTACACACGCCCCACAGCGGAAGGTGTCACCTTTCATGCCGACAGCGTCAGCGGCGACAGCAACGTGCCTGAAAGTGGCACGATGCCACCGGTTCACTAGGTTGGCAGGAGATCATCACACTGGACACAATGCTGGCTTCTTCTGAGAAAGTGAAAGAAGCGACTGAGCCACGGTGACCCTTATGCTAGTATGAAAGACCCTGAAAGTCGCCAGCTCAGGCCGGAACACCAACTCGGACAAAAGCAAAGACAGCCCTGAGTAAAATGTCAGCCTGCCGTGTTTGGTGCAGTGAGCCGCAGTGAAGCAGAAGAACTTCAAAGGGCAGGTGAAGCTGATGACTGGACGAGCACCCTGGGTAACGGGACCCGGCTGACTCTGATTGGCTGTCCTTGTTAGGGTCACCCAGGCAGGTCGAGGGAAGCTCAGGGAGCATGACTCCCCGTCACGCCGAAGTTGCACTAATGTTCTTCACCGAGTTTTGCAAACATAAAAAGTGTTTTTCTCTTGTCTGTTTGTGTTTTAAACCTGCAACATGGCATCTAACCCGTGCAAAAGACCTCCAACCCACATTCCGCCGGAGTATGTGCGGCATGAACTTCCTCAACACAATTCATTCTGTCTGGACTTCTTTACTTTTAATGTCATTATTTGTGGTACTATAGTGACTACTAAGAGCTCAGAGCACAAGGTCTAATAACCACCTAAACAGTGTCTTTCTTCAAGCTATTGCCCTCCTAAATAAGGACTTGTGACAAGCACACTGCTTCATATCTAATCAACCACGTATTGCCATAATAAAGATACTTGCACCTTCCAAGCTGATTGCACCCTATAGATTGTGTCATTTTAGTAATTTTATTCATATACCTACATTTTGTAATTTTCATATTTTTCTACCTCTGTTTTACATTTACTCTATTGATTGCTTTTTGTCCTTTTGTCTTCATTGTATGTTTTATTGTATGTTCAATTGTTTACATCATGCCAGCACCTGCACCAAAAGAAATTCCTTGTCCTTTTTGTACTTGACAATCACAAAGATTCTGATCCTGATTCTGTTTACAGAATACAAACGATTCCCAGAAAAGGGTGAAGACACTATCCAGTATGTTTGATTGTTTTTTTTTTTCTCTGTATCGGTGTAAAGTTGACTGTTTGGTAAGTCACAGATCCTCTTCATACTTCCCTGTAAACCAAGGTTTTCTACCACTGTAAGAGTTTAGATGAAGGACAGGTCATATGGTGTTTGTTATACAAGGGTGTAGGTTGGGGATCCACACTGGTAAGCACCAAATCAGCCCCGATCCCCCCGCCCCCATAAGCACACACAGTGAGACGTGACCCCACTGTCCATACTCAAATCTACACCCTTGACCTGGGAAATGCAGCTGCTTGGACACAGGGCGGTAAATGTAGGGGTTCATAATCCCATAGTCCCTTGCAGGGGGCACCTCCTCCAATCAGGAAAGGGCACTTGAACACGTGGTTTTAAAGGTATCTGGAGCTTATTTACTCATAAAAGGGATGACACACGACTTGACGAGTAAGGAGTAAGATGCTGACTTGTTCTGGTGTGAGATGTGGCTGAAGCTGACCCCTTCCTCTTCCTCCTCCCCCCCGCTGGCACTTAAAAGCAGGATCACACACTGACCTTTTGGTGCTGAACATCTTCGCAGCCGTGATTCCTCGCGTGATTCTCAAAGATGCTGAGGGTGCGTTCAAGTCAGGACCTGAGAGCACAGATGACAGACTGTAACAATGCCGATGGAATGATAGTCAATACGGAGGTCAAGGATGAGCTGCAGAAGAAGCTAGCGAAAGTCACGTGTTATATTAGTTACAGTACAGAACAATCCAACAGTGTAAATGATTATTATGTTAGAATTTACCTCATATAATTCAGATTAGAAATTCATCAGAAACTTACACATTGAGATATCAGGCAAGTGAGTTATAAATGATCAAAGGTGGGGGTGGAAAACTGACCTGTAAATACAATATTTTTGCCCAGGAAAGAAATAAATGATCGATGTCAGAAGTCTCGGCTCACAAATTCACCCATGATGAGAAAAAAGGAGCTCAAGCCTTTTGTTTTGTCCTGCTCTTGCTGAGGGAAACATGCATCAACTCAGCTGGACCTTCAAAACAACCTACACCACCTAACACTCTCAGCGGAATGGCACATAAGCCAATCAGAAAACAACAACAAAAACTAATTCAACAGCCCCAACGAGTTTTGAACCCTGAAGATTAAATTCGTTCCTGAAACATGCAAAGCTGTTTTCTCTGAGTACAGTCAGACAGTGATAGATAACATAATTTTCCCATTCAGCGCCACAAAATGAGCTGAGTCAGCTTCTACGATATCTGACCAGTCTTCATTTAAAATCTGCCACAATAAAAAGCATTTAAGCTGCAGCCCACACCCAGGATGGTGCTCTGGGGAAGGCTGCACCAGCAGAAAAATGGGAGGGGCACATATCTTGACAAACTAATAAGGGGGAGGGAGCCCTGAATGGGACTGAAAGCTTGAGCAGAATCCAGACCACCACTAACCCCTGATTTGGTCCCTACCTTGGGCTGTTCAGTTATGGCAAAAATCATAATCATGATTATTTTAGTGGATCTTGAGACCACATTTATTTAACAAAGAATAGCCATTGACTTTGGAAATATCATGCATTTATTGAACTTGTCTTTTTAACAGTGGATTTCTTTGAACTCTATATTTAATTTGACTAAAAAGTAAATAAAAGGAGCTGGAAAGGGGTGTGATGGACAAACTGTTACCATCATTGCAAAATGAAATTCGGCTCAATAATCATTTTATCTCAATTAGTTTGTTTTGGTAATCGTTGGAAACCAAAATCGTAACTGAAACTATAGTTCGATTAATTGCCCAGCCCTACCCCTATCAATGTTGAATCTAAACCTATGCCCTTGAACCTAACCCTAAGCCTAAGCTTAATGCTAGGCCTAAGCCTAAACCCAGACTTGCAGGCCGATTCTGCCTGATTGGAAAAAAGTGCATTATTGACACCAGTCTTTCTTTCAAATCACTTACTGTGTTACCGATTACCAACAGCACATTAAAAGAGTTAAGTGTTGAATTACATTGCTTCATTACAGTGCTTGTGGAGACACCCAGAAAAAATGTTTTGAAGATCTATTAATATTCATCACGCAGTCTCCCTCGTGCTTAGCACACCGAGGTGTGTTACGAGACAACAGAAGGTTACCTGAAGCCAATCTCATTTTGTAGATGACAGAGGGAGGCGCCCACCGGGAAAAGGGCGTCAGACACAGTCTGAGTTTTGACGGTTTAACGGAGCAGATCTACAGGTAACTTAGTCCGCCCTGTTTAGTAAGTGTCCAGCGCCAGTGAGTCTAATTGCCAGACAAACTGATGCCGTTCCACAGAGCCAAGGATGCGGGAAGTAGGAGACGCCCTGACATAGATCTGAAGTATGGCTAACCCATAGCCAAAAGCTAAAAATATCTATACAACATTTGATCTGATTACTGCTCTGGTTCAAGTCATATTCACCGAACAGTGATATGATGGCCATATCCCTTAATGAGGCCTTCTGTGCAGACGGAAAGTTGTGAATCAATCACCGGATGTCATGTGGAGTTTTGTGAGAGCCTTTGCCTTTAATTATTAAACGCTCTGCTTGGTCTTCTGGGAAACGTAGTGTTTTCTGATTTCAGACCACTTTTTATTTCAGAGACGGCCCAGTTCATCACTCAGCGGGGCTGTTGTGAAACTCCGGGGGACCAGGGCCCCCTCCCATGCTGCGTGAGATGATTTTTAAACAGGAGTCACTCCCATCTTGCAAACGTGGTCACCGTTTATCCTGAGGTTCCTGGGCTGGATGGAAAGTTCATAGGGTTCCTGATACGATGCTTCTGAGGGAGTCAGTCATAAATTAGGATCTTTGATGACAAAATCATTCGGCTAGTGCATCAGTCTCTAAACACAGTCATCTCTTCAAACACACTTTTAATTTATTACTATGGCTTCTTGCTGGGGTCCTATTTTTGTACTACACTAGAATGAGCAGGGACAATCATTCAAACAAACATTTAAAAGCTTTATGACAAAGAAGTTCTTTTAATTCAACCATAAAACATTGTTGATGGTTATTATTGACTATGCATTATTCATACTGTATACTTTACTTTGAATGATCCTCTGGCATATACCATAACAATGCACGGATGTGTGGAATTATAAGCTTTTATAAGGATTTTCACAGGACCATCATATCACTGAACACAGGATGCTGCTTCCTAAAAAGGAGCAAACTAATGCTTGTATAAATGTGTACAGACACGCCGCAGTCCACGTGTGACGGTCGCGCGTCACCGCGCCCTAATATGGACGGAAACGTACTCCATCTGTGCTGTGAGCAGCATTTTAATGAACAAAATTAGAAAAGATTTAACTTATTGCGCCGCAATTTTGAAACTCTCATTTCGGTAATTATGCGCAGGCTTAGGTCTTTCCGTCTGTGTAAGATTTTCCCTTTTTTTAATTACACAAGCATAGATATGACGAATCGTTAGATTTTTAAAATAATCTTAAAGATAACCACAAGTTTTATATATATATATATATATATAGACACAGTACACCTATATATAGGGCATATATGTAAACGAAGCTACTGGAAATGTACAAGTAGAGCTTTATTCCAAAAGTTCTCATTTTTAACATGCAAAGAGGAAGAATTGATTTTATCCGAAACAGGATCCTATAAGTCTACTTTAAGTCAAGCTTTACTTAATTACAGACTACCTTGCATTTTAAAAAGAAAGCTGTCAGCACGGTCCAGTCACCCGTACAGGTCGACCACTCGTATTTTAAGCAAATCCCGGCCCCAGCCTGACAGCATGGATGGATGGAATCCCTTTGCTCAGTGCCACCGCATCTCATTAATAGCGGATTAGACAGGTAACCCAATACCGGACGCCAGCTGACAATGAGGCCATCCTTTTAATTCTGTTTACACGGACTTGGACACGCCGGCTTTTATTATTAAATCGCGGCTTCATTCACGTTGTTCCTGAATGGCATTTACCCTGCCTGAACAGCTGATCGCCGGGGTGCCTCTTTACAACGGACCCATATAAACATTTCTGCACGTTCTACCAGGGTGATGTGCAAAGCTGCTTAATCGTATGCAGGTTTTAGACAAACAAGACACTCGGGTCGTGATGGGACATTTAATTAAAAGGGGAAACGGCGACGGGACAGGCTGTTACTATCCGGTAGCATCTGCACAGACCGCGGACCCCGAGATCGCACTTTAACCGAGTGTTAAACAGGGATCTCATAGATCAAATCCTCAGATGACAGTAACGGCTGGGGCGTCACACAGACAGATATCAGGGTGAAGTGTGCCGTCCTGGCCACAATCTCACCTGCCTGATGTTTATAATGGGGTCTCTAATCCCGTTTGGCAAAAGCATGGCAGCATTTCAGAATGAGACACGGGGTCTTCAAAACGGTCAAATAAGCACCTACGATGAAGGTAGAAATAATAATAATAATAATAATAATAATAATAATAATAATAATAATAATAATAACGGCAGCAACAATAATGAACGTCCAGCGTTACTTACTTTATAATCAGACGGCATAATAAGGCGCGTCCCAGGCTGCTCACCTACTTAACAGAAGTGCGCCGGTAAGCGCCGGAGCCTCCGCCGGGATCATTTCGGTCCCGGACTGACAGCCGGAGCCACTTGACCTTCTCCTGGTACAGCAGAAACTACCATCAGCAGGGCTGGGAGCAGGGGAGGTACGGATCAAACCACGGCGAGACGTCGCGGGCTACGGCCGCCCCCTGCGTGACGGCGCGGCAATGAAGCGCCTTTTATTACAGTCATAAATTACTGCAAATGCAGCTCGTTCATTTTTGAACTGGGACTTCCGTGAGCTTTTTGTCCATTCTCCAAATCAATATCGCAATCAATATTCTGAGTTTTTATAAATTTATGAAATTTTCCTAAGATTTTTTTTTCTGTATGACTGATAAATATGACACATTATTAGCTTCTCCCTAGAAAAAAACTACATCCCAAGGGTAATCGGATTAGCCCACATACAGATTAGGCGTCAGGCTGGGAGTTACCTCTGAAGTTCAGGAGGACAAATACGGGAAAATCTGAAGCACCATGATTTTTTTCTATATTGTTTAAATTGTTTATAGCATTTCTCAAAACTTACATATGTACAGTATCTCTGTAGTGTTTAAGTTATGCTTATCTGAACAAAATCGTGTGTTATATTGGTAAAAGAAAGGATTGATGTCATTATGGTTATTGTTAATAATAATAGTAGTAATAATAATAATAATAATAATAATAATAATAATAAGAAGAAGAAGAAGAAGAAGAAGAACTGAACTCATTCTAAAGAGAGTATAGTTCAGAGTTCTGGAGAAAATCAGAAATAGGTAAGATAACTCAGGGGCGTCAGAAGCATTTTGAATGTGGGGGGGGACACACTGGTGGGGGGTCTGGGGACACGTCCCCCACAGATTTAATTGCGGCGACTACAACATGAGTGGACCAGTACAAAGGAGTTTGTAGAGGGTTATAAAATGACCAAGGGCTGTTTCTATAGTGTCCCGTAGCATGAAGGGTGGCAGGAAGTTGAGTTTGCTTTCAGTTTTATCAGACATGATGGGACAATCCATCCTGGAGCGGCCAGGCGAGGCTGAAGGATTATGGGAGCATTAGGGCCGACGGTGCCCCCTCCCCCTCGCCCCCTGCATGGGGTCTCTGCGACTCAGCTGGCGCAGCTGCTCTCTCACCAGATAAATGTCTCAGTTTGTTTTCTGTCGTCATCGTCACGGCAGTTCCCCCCACCTGTGATCGTGTGTCTCTTTGGCCGGGGGGGGGGGTCTAGCTTTCCTGTAGCCTTAATGGTGTTAGATGGTAATGCAACGTCACAGGGTTTGGATCTGAGATCCGTGAGGCACCTTTAACTCTGAGCAGTTAATTAAAGCAAATGTACGCGTGTTACACTTTAGTACACATAGAAATGCACGACTTCAGACCTTAGACACATACTGAGCGCACCCCCCCCCCACAAGCACCAATGAGCTATAGACCTCTGCAGAGATCAGGTTCAGCAATTAGCCAAAGAGCAGATTAATTTATGGAAATAAATGACCTTCCTTCAGCAAATGAAATTTCCTTGATATTAAATCAGCTGTGGCTGACAGCTAGTGGGGGCTGACCCTTTTACTGGGACGGCGTGCAGACGTGAACGATTGCGGCTGGAGTCCCGGACACCTGTGTCATACGTCAGGGTCAGCAGCATCACCCCAGGGGGCAGAAAAACACAGCACGCATTTCTCAAAACAACAGGCTACTACCATGCTCCTCCCTGAGCTTTACCCTGTTTTACCTAAATGGTGTCCGGCACACAGACATACTCTGGTAATCCCCTTTTAGCCAGATACACACTGTAATGCACAGAAGGCTCCTGTGACAGAAATAACATGTTTAATGTCACCTTCCCCCTGAGAGCCACTTTTCTGCTATGAAATGGGCAATTGCATAATACTGCTTACTAACAAGGACATTTTAAACACA
>JAODJW010000046.1:6248741-6270347 GCA_026777045.1 Hyperopisus bebe
GGGGGGGGGGGGTCGTGAGTCTGTAATAAAAAAGCCCAGGGAGTCCTACTGCCACCTCGCACTGCTGGGGTTCAAGCTTTGAATCTTGTGAAGTTTGCACATTCTCCTCGTGTTGTGTAATAAGCACACGTGACTTAATTTGATGTTGAGACCTGCGTTACACTATGCAAGACGATCAACAGTGAGAAACCAAAGAAATCTGTTTGACCAGACCTTTATTGCTTAAAATGGTTCATTAATTTAATAATCGTGTCTCTCAAAGCACTGTCCATAACGACACAACGGGTTTTAGATGTGGAACGCTAACACGGAGATTAGAGCAAATGTTTTGCTTAAGGCCTTTACCCTGAATGTACGTAAAACAACACAGACATTATAAGTGCGCTTGGTTTGCAGAGCTTTGGCCAATGAGCTCCCCCGCAGCACTGACGAAGCCAGGATCTCCATCTGTAGTGGCCACGCCCACATCAGCGGCGAATGACAGCACTACGAGCGACGCAGCCCTGTGTCATTTGTGAATTAACTGTCCAGTCAGAGAATGTGATGTGAATAACGCATGTTCTCAGAAATACCTTTATCAATTTCTACTTTCTTTAATGAAGGATTTTAAAAATCTGTGTTCATCTAGTATACGTAAATGGAAACAGTCTTCGGCTGCCACCTAGTGGTCACAGGTAGCACAGTCATTTTAAATACCTACATACAGGCAATGTATTCAAACACTGATTTCTCAACCCTTCAGCATAAGCAAATAAAATATTTGTTCACATCTATACATATATATTTTTATATTATTACATGTGAATATATTCCATATAACATTGTATTCAATATAACAAGCATAGTTGTTGCAGAAAAAACCTTTTACATTGTAGGGCAGAAATTTAATACAGATATAACTGATTAATGCAGTTTTATACTGTTGAAAAGGAAAAGAGCATCTCTTAGAATGAGATAAAAATTCACTCACACAAGTTTTGGTATGTTCTGCTGTTAGTATCAGTGACCTTGATGGTCTTAAGACTCTGGAGGTATAAGAAAATTAAATAAAATGTGTGACAGTGACTTGAATTAACAGGGAGAAAGTTCTCTCCGCCAAGTCAGAGAATTGGGAGCAAATTAACGGAGAAGCCAGCCGGCTTTAACTAATCCAGCCGGAAAGTCAGAGTGTAGAAAGGCCTGCAGCCTAAATTCATTTAATCACTTCCTTAATTTGAGCCTTTTCACTTCACTGAAATAAAATTTGGTTTTGAAATGGGGTGGACGCTCTTGTGGACACGGTGACTCACTGCCATCTTTATCTGCTAATTCATCCCACTGCTCCCCATCCTCCCTCACCTGCTACTGTAAATTCCCAGGGTCATGGATGACATCCCATAATCCCCTCTCCTAGGCCGAAACCAGGGCAGTGATGTCATTGCCAAGGACACAGTTTCCCTGCAGTCGCCCCTAGGTTCATTTCAGCTTTTGACAACCAGGGGAGTCTTTCTTGAAGTTCATTTTATTAGTAATGATTCATTTCTTAACTTCATATTTATGATTCTAAGTACAAACTTTGAAATTTGAGATTCTTGGGCATGATGATTGCAGAGACCCCAAATCTTCATATCCTTCTCAATCCTCCGTAGATATTCCGTGAACATTTTTGACCACATAAATCCACAGCATTCTGCAACATCAAAGTTACAATCCTACACATCTCATTGTAATGTTGACCCTGTGTTCACATACACATGGCAAATAAATTGACACTTGAAACTTATGCTACACCGGAAAATGAAAACACAACACACCATTGACCTGAGGACCGAAGTTTAATCATGACATCACAACCAAATTAAAATGTCCAACAATTCTGAAGTATTATTCCTTCCATTTACATGCATAGCAATGATATTTCAACAAAGATTTTCCTTCATTTTTGGGGAATTGGAATGACTCAGTGTCGTTCAGTCCCTCCCAATCCCTGAACCACAACGTAGCACTGCATCGTGAAAATTTGAATAAAATTAATGTTCCCCCAACTCCTGCCCCCGCCGTAATACTGTCTCTATTGTTTGTTTGAAGCACGGCTCTAAAAAATTTAGCTAACAGGAATTCACATACTGTACAAGTGTGTAGCTGTTTGCATAAAAACAGACTCCTCTGAGTTAATGAACAGGGACAGGAACAGACATTCACAGTACATACATACAGGCCAGCTGACAGGTAACAGATGGGCCAGTGTTTGATTTGCTCCATCAATAGAGGCCTGGGAAAATTATAGGAATTCAATTCAAATGTTACTTCAGCATATATAAAAATCAGAAGGGGGTGGGGAAACAGCAAACTGGTCTGTACAAGTGCTAATTTCATCTAAATGCATCTCATTCTCTGTGCCTAATCGAACCTATATTACAATGTAAACAATGTTAACTGCACAAGAACATTACAAACAGTTATGATACAGACTCCATCCTGCTTTAAATTAGGATCACTACATCGATTGATTGGTACTCGTTTTCTTTTAAATAAATAAATGCGGAAGTGCCATCTATGTTACAGGAATTTCCCAGTGCCGTGCATTAAGTCTTAAGACAGGTTTCTGTTGATTGTCCATCAGCAGCAAACGGGACAGAGGTGCAGCCCGTTGGGGGGTGGGGTGGGGGGGCATGATTTACTTCACGTGTTCTGCTGGCCGTGATGAGCAGTAGAACTTCTTATGCGTGATGAAGTTTGACAGGCTGTTGAACTGAATGTTACAGAGGTGACAGTACTTCCCTCCTCCGCCGCCGGCCGACACCGTGCTGTTCGGAGCTTTCGGGGACGTCTTCTCCGTCCGCGTCTTCTGCGGGGGCGAGCTCTCCGTGTCCGTGGGGGTCTCGGACGTCCAAGAGGGAGAGCAGCGGCTGTCCGTGGCTTGGGAGTCATCGGGCTGGACCTCGTTTGGCGAGACAGCATCCTCCAGCTTCGTGCTGCCGTTGACGCTTGCAGCTGTATCTCTGCTCTTGGGTAGCAGGGACAGCGGCTCCTCTCCGGGGTGGGCGAAGCCGTTGGGGGCCGGCTGCTCCTTCCCTCCCTCGCTCCCCTCGTTGGGACTCTGCTTCTGCTCTTTCGGCTCACCTGCCCCGACCAGAGTCCCATTGATGTAGTCAGTGGGTTTAACGCCATAAAATGGGGAGATTCTCTCCGGTGTGTTGGCTTTCTTGGTTTCTCGGGGATAGAAGCAATGGGGCAGGAATAAGCTTTTGCCGTCGTCTTTAGCGGGAAGTAGCTGGAGATCAGCAGGGGTCTGGAGCCCTGACAGGGTCCCTAAATTGGAGTGAAAGAAGGCGCCGTTTTGGGAGAGGAGTCGTCCACTTGTGGTTTTATCACACTTTGCGGGGCTCTTGCTGAAGATATTATCAAAACCGCTGCTTCCATTTTTCACATCTGGAAACATCGCCTTATCCAACCCACTAATGTCATCAGGCTGTACAGATGTGACGGGACAGAAATTCTGCTTGTGAGCAAGGTAGCTCTCTACTTTGTTAAAACTAATCTTACACACTGTGCATTCGTGATAGTCTAGGAGTCTCTTGGGGGAGCTGCCTGCTTTATCCAGACACTTTTTGCTGAGATCTATGGGAGTGTCTGTTTCTTGCTGGTTGACTGTGTTGCACTTGGATGCAAGAACTAGTTTTGTGAGTGAAGCTTCCAGATGTTTTGGGACCATTCCTGGGAACATGTTGCATCGTGGGTAAAACCGTTCACCGAGACTGTCTATCACCTCTTGGGAGGTGCAGGGGTTTCCCAAAGCGGGGAGTCCCAACAGACTCGAGTGAGCCCCAGGAGGCTTGGAGTCTTGATCGGGGGGGCTGAGCTCAGTCATCTTCCTCCGCTTGCGCGACCTCATGGTCCTCGGCACGGGCGGCACCTTGCTGGCGCAAGCCCGCTTCGTGGGCGGTTCGTGCCGAGTGGCACAGTAGTACTGCTTGTGGACCATGTAGGTTTCATGGCGGCTGAAGGTGATCTTACAGGCCTCGCACGTTGTCCTCGAAGGGTCGTTTTCGTTCTCCGCCAGGGAGGGGTTCGGACTCCTCAAGTCTGCCTGCTGGCTGTTCGGACTCTCTTCAGCCCCAGGAGGTGTGGAGGGCTTTTTCAGTTGCCCTGAGAATTCCTTTTCAGGCACTTTGCTGCCGGCACTGATCAGGTCCAACACGGAGGCGTTCAGACAGGCTGATTGCATCAGGTGGCCGTCAGATTCGGATGGGTGGCCAGGGCCCAGCTTGCTGTTTGGGCTCAGTGTCTCCACCGCCTTGTCTGGGACACTGGAATAGTCATGCGACTTTGTTAACTGCTGCCAACGACTGTTGCAGTAATGTTTTTTGTGGACCAGGTAATTGTCCAGATTGTTGAAAGTGATATTGCACTCGAAGCACGTGGCTCCTTTGGGCATCAGGGGGCTGTAGACCATCGGCGGGTAGCTGTTCCTCCCATGACGTAACCTCCGGTGTACCAGCTCCGACATCTTTGCCAAGATCTCCGAGGCCTGTGGCGCCATGGAAAGGTCTTGTGAAAATGCAAACTGGGAGAGGAAAGGCCCCATGGGGAACGTGGGCCCCATGTTGGGCTGGACCGGCGAGGAGGCCAGCCGAGGGCTTGAGGGCTCCGATTTGATCCGGGTGTAGGAAAAGCTGGCCTTGCTGCCTGTGCCTGCGTCCCCCTTCGAGCCAGAGATGGCGGCCTTCTTCTCGGGCCTCTCCAGCTCGGCGCCGGCCCCCGCGTCCTCATTCTGTACGCTCCTGGGACTCTGGAGGGCGTCGTGCTTACCCGCCGGCTCGGCGCCCCCCTGCTTCTGGCTCTCCTCGCGGGAGCCGGGGGAGTTCTGGCCCTCGCTCCCCCCGTGAAGCTTGGCTGCGCCGAGCCGGTGCGCGTCCTGATGCTGCAGGAACTCCCCGTGGTTCTGGAAGCTGATATGGCAGTGGGAGCAGCGGAAGGCCGCCTGCGACAGGTGAGAGAGGATGTGGTGCTGGAGAGCGACGGCAGAGTCCGCGGTGTATCTACAGATTGTGCATCTTAGGGCGGTGCCAAGGGGGGCCGGCTCATCCAGTTTGACACCTGTGAACAAATGAGATGGGTTTATTTTTCAGTTCAAGATTATATATATATATGAGTAAAGAGCTCTTGATTTATGGTGGAATAGTCCCCACAGTGCTGTATAAATGGGCAAAAAACACAGGGTATATAAAGAACTAAAATCAGTTTTATATAACTACATCTATGCCACGTTTTAAGAATAACTTGGTTAGATGGACAGCGTAAGACGCAGGTCTGAGGGCCGTCCTTCAGACTGTCTCTCACCGCTGTGCGTGGACAGGTGCATCTCCAGGGCCTGAGTCCCCGAGCACCTCTTGTTGCATTGTGGGAAGGGGCAGATGTTAGCCACATTAGCCATGCTAGCCACATGGAGCGGGCTGCCCTCTCCCTCCCCGGCTGCTCCCGCACCCTCCCTCTGCCGGCCGCTGCAGTAGTACATCAGGTGAGCCTGCAGGTTCCTCTCGCTCCGATACCAGATGCCACACGCCTTGCAAGGGAAGATGTCCTCTGTGGGGTCAGGGGTCAAAGGGCACAGTGTCACGGCACAGCCATGGTGTCGAATTAGCAAGCAGAAAGAGACGTAGCCAGACCCATAAAGGTGTTTCTAAGCTCGAGCCCGGTTAAGAATTCTCTGCGATTAAGTGAATCCTAACCCTACAATTATCCAGCAGTCTGAGCATAGCCCCCCCCCCCCCCACCCCCACCAAAAGCCTGGAATCGCTGTTATTAAGTAATTTACCAAATCCCAAAATCTACTGAGCTTCCAGTTGCCGTGTAAACGGGCCGCTGTTACATTCTGAGATTACTCGACCTGGCGGAGTGAGGAGTTTACGGTTGGGTGACGATCTTAATAAGGCAGTATCTTAACAGGCCGGTCCAGTCTGTCATGTGGCACCATGTAAAGCCTGTAGTGGGAGCTGTGGGAGCACGGCGCTGCTTTTAATACTTTCCAAAAGGAGCTGGTGTACAGCAGTGCGGGGGCTGGAGACATGCCTGTAATACGCCAGGTCACCTGACAGAATACGTCTCATATATCCAGCTCTGTTTCTAGGTAACAGAAGTCCTTTAAGTGCCAAAAGTGACCCAGAATGGGATGACCTCAGCTTCCGGCCTTTTCCACTGAACTGAGATGCGATCCCGAGAGACCCGGAGATGCGAGGAAAGGGTTAAGGAAATATGCTCACTGTTGACGACGGCAGTGGGCAGGATTGACGCCATGGCGGCCTGCTGTGGCAGGAGCTGTATGGAGTCCAGCAAGCGCCCTGGGTACATCCCCTCCGCTGGGGGCACCTGGCTCACCGCTCGGACCTGGGAGTCCAGATCCACGGCGAAAGCCACCATGTCGTCGCCCGGAACCACGGGCTTGGTGGTAGTGCACCAAAGCTGTCCACCTGGCAACATGAGGGCAGAGGGAAAAAAAAAACCTTTTTTTCTGCTGTTTATTTGCAGCTTTCAGAGAAAAACTATCATGGGATAAACATGTAAACACTGAATAAGAGCCTGAGATAATGCTGCACGAAATGAAGGATGACGGTGGAAAATTCCAGAGACCCACTTAAGACTGAAACCCCGTCCTGACTGTGTCGTACTGTGGAGTGTTTTCCGTGGTTTCAAGCTCTTATTGTTGACGTGAATTATCATGTTTTAAACAAAACCAGGCAGACTGCAAGGGCAAGGTCACCCACTTTGAACAAATATTTATTATCTGGAGTGCAAAACAGTGATAATATAGACTGATATGTAATAATAATAATAATAATAATAATAATAATAATAATAATAATAATAATATTCTGCAGTGTTGGATGTTCAGTTTTACTCCCTCATCTTCTGGGTGTAAGGAATGGCTGCTAGATTTCACGACTGCTTTTCCATTTCTAGGTGTATTTTAGGACGCTCCTTGGTTCACACTAGCTGTTGCTCTTTATCATTTCAGAGCTTGGCTTTCCTGATTTCCGAGGCTGCCGTGCATTCACACGTGCTCCGCGGCCACCCGGCCGTTCGCGTCGGATTCACACCGAGCTTCCTTTGTGCGCTAGCCAGCGATTTGGGGACGGCGCTGCCATTGTGCGGCCAGAGCTGTGGAGCACCTGATAAACGCAGGGAGGATGGCGGCGTGCTCCTGAAACAAAGGAGGAATTAAGGAGAATAATAAGAGGAGACTGGGGCCCGGGCACTTGCAGGAAGCCATCAGCGCAGCACCTCGCGCGCGGCCCTGGTAATTAAACACCGCTCCTCCTCCCTGCGTTACCGCAATAAAAAATTCATCACACGAGGCCTCAGTGGGGCTTACGTCCTTTGGCATTGGTGATGAATGCTTATTTAAAATGCACTTGTACAGAAATTTAAGAAACCATCAGAAAAATGCAATGAAATATGTGGTAAAAAGGCATTTGCCCACAACACTCTCTCAGAGAAGCATAAGGTGATTCTCAAATTAAAACTGAGGAAAAAAAGTCCCCCCCCCCCCCACCACCGCAGCTAAAAAAAACTGGCTGGGTCAATACTCTGGGCAAAGGGACTGTCAGAGTTCCTGCGTCAGTGTGTAAACACCACGTGTCCGTAGGGTTACGCACATTTATGTACACCAGCCGGCGACCTGACCATCGGTCTGGGGGGGCGGGAGAAGTGGATCCCACTCATCGGAAAGGGGAGCGAAGAACATGGCCTTCTTCTTCGTGTTACATTTAATCCAGAACGTTTCCTCGCGTTAAAAGGCAATTAAAGTCACCGGCACCGACTCCCCGTCCCGGAATTATTTTCCCGCTGGCTGTTTCCCAGCAGATAAACACCCACACAAACACATTACTTTGCTGAGGTATGACATTAAGAGCACAGGAAAAAAACCACCGTAAACAAAATGCGTGTTTGCTCGTCGCTCGGGCTGTGAGCCGCAAACATTTGGATCATCGATGGGTTTCTGACTCACTAGAGTGAAAAATCCAGCTCCAGATTTCAAACCCCAACACCAAGCATGAAGACGAAGTAGCTGAAGGGTCACCATGACGACCCCAGAGAATGAGGGCAGTCGGCAGCATCCAGCCCCGTGGAGCACGCCTCACAGCTGAAGCTCCGCCTTTCAGACCTATGTTACGCGCCTCACGTTTAACATGCAGATTGACCATTTTTAATAGCTCCTGCTCCTGTACAGACAGCATCAATACGGAATGACTGCACACTGCCCCTGAAATCCACTCGGAGTGACCAGCTCGCCTTGTCCCCGGACCGTCTGAAACCACTAGATGTCACTCTTTCCATGTGTAAGGGGCCCAGCAGCAGTTTCTGGAAGAGTAGTGTCTGTCAGCGGGCCTGCGCGAAGCCGCAAAGTGATGGTGACCTCGTACTGCTGTGTCACATGTCGCACGGCGTGTCACACGTAAACCAGATCTCCGCTGAGAGTTCTATGAGTCATATACAGACTGAATTACACCACAAAATTAAATGTTCAGTATTTCACATGGCCTTGCACATGTCTGTCCCTCAGTCTATACGAATGAAGTGGTTTTGGTGTTTTTCAGCTGTGGGCAGCCAGTGCTTGAAGCTGCGTAATCAATCCGCTGTATTTTTGGGATGGAAGCACAGTAACACCCCCCAGTTTCTTATATTTCCCGTTCCATAATCCTCCAGGAGCTGCTAAAAGGCTTCCTGTCCAAAAGCCTCTATGTTCCAGTCAGACTGGAAAGCAGACTGACTAAAGTATAGACCCCTTGTACACGGTCACAGGCCACATATATGTTAGTCAGACCAGAAAACAACCAAACCGTGTACCCTCTGTACGCAGTCCCAGGCCAATGCATGTCAGCCAGACCAGAAAACACGATGACCAAACCGTGTATTCACTGCACATGATCACAGGTTCCATGCGTGTCAGCCACACTGGAAAACACAGTGACCAAACTGTGTACCCGCTGAATATGGTCACATGCCACACGCATATCAACCGGACTGGAAAGAAAGACAATTGAACTGTGTACCGACTGTCCAAGGTCACATGTTTGACAACTGAACCGGAAAGCAAGACAATCATCCTACATCACACATGTGCGAAGCAGATCAGCTTCCTGAAGCATGCATGACGCCGCTGTTTCTGAAAGGCCCCGTCAGTAGGGGGACTCAGGCCTCTCAGCTAAGATTGGCGGTCCCTCTACGGCTCTGTTTGGGACCACCTGGTGGAAAGGCTTCACTTGATGCCGTTCTGTTGTGCTGGCAAACATGGGATCTGCCCAAGGTGTCGCCGTGCGGCCATCTGGACATGGCATCTGTCTCCCTGCCGATCGCGAGGGTTTCGCATTTGATCGCACAGCCCAGCCTGGGAGATCGCGGTTGCCGGGCTGAGCCGGAGAACGGGCCGCGGAACGGTGGTGGCACCGCGGACGGGGATGCGGTCTGGACACTCCCTCCGACGAGCTTCTTCACAAGAAGGGAATTAGGCGCCACCTGCACCACATCACCTTACACTGTGACATTTCCCATAATTCCGAGTATCTGCAGATCCTTATGCACCACACAGACGGATCACACGGCTCAAACCATCTGCCATTATTGTTACTGTCCCTCTAAAGTGACGACGACAATGACAATAAGAGCCGCTTGATTCCCCAGCTCACGGCTTCGCTCATTTGGTTCCTCATACTCATGAATAAACGGTTTTTGGCATAATGTCAGACATGCATCTGATAACTATGCTGCTTATTTATATGAGGTGCAAAGTGATCACTTTGGATTTATCGTGTTTAACCCATGTCAGGGTGACGGACAGCCTGCGATGGGAAACAGTTCATCAGTAATCATGGTATCCTGCTTTTAGCCTCCCTTTAATTACATGTGAATCCAGTCCTGATTCAGGACAGCTTTCACTAATTGCCAAATTGCATTATGGGATGGAGAAGTAAATGAACACCATGTAGGGGCTAATAAAGCCAGGCGACAGTAACTATATAAAAATTGCCCAGATTTTAATGAAGATTGCCTGCATGCTTGCTACATTATTATTATTATTATTATTATTATTATTATTATTATTATTATTATTATTATTATTTTGTGAGTCTGAACAAAAGCATGCTTCGATTATTGAAGGAATGAAGAAGAAGTACAATATGCTGGAAAATGGATGATTTATTAGCCACAGATCTACAAATAATCATATTTTTACAATAATCATGTTTTTTCCCCAACAGTGACAATTTTGCAGTTTTGAAGACAGTTCGAAATAAAACCATTAATACATTTCTCTCAACCTTTGTCTGATGTTCTAACTGCAACTTATAAGTGCTATTGATAAATCAGGCTGGAAAAAATTGAAAAGGCAAATACTAAAATCGCTTTAGTTTCCTCCACTTTCTTGCCGGGGTCTCCCGTTCTCTTGATGAACGCTAAAAGCTTATATCGCTCACATAAAACGCTAAACTGCAGCTGACGTGCCAGCTTCCTCGCAGGCCGCGTGGCCCCGTTCACTGTCCGTTTCCGTGTGACTCTCCCCGATGCCGGGGGCCCCTAGGCTACCACTCTGCATCAGCCCTAACACTCACACCTCAGCGTCGGCTGAGATCCGGCAGCGTCTCTCTGACCGTCTCGCGGCTGGCGCCTGCGTAGCCCGTATGCCACACCGAAGGCTCATTAGCATCATAAAGAGTGTCTGAATGGGGAAGTCAGCGCATTGAGCCTCAAACACACTAAAACACACTTTCATTTAACAGCTTTCAGAGCCAGTACCTCAGAAATCTGCTATTAATGAGACAAAAATCATAATCCTCAGAATTACAAACTCATAACAAAAAAATGGATAAGTAACTCTCCATGTATCTGCCTTCCATAAGCACCATATAATATATACATTAGGTATGACGAAACAACGCTCTTAAACATAGAATATACAGAGCTGCCAGCTGTCACGCATCTGACATCACATGCTTCCAGACTCTCACGCTCACACAAGAAATCTTGAGGCAATTTATGTTATTCCATTATAATCCTAAAATACATTAAAAGTGTTTGGGTAGATCGCAAACCTTACAGACAATTTACAAGGTAATGAAACTCTTACATACATGTAAACATGTTTGCATTTGTGTGCAGGCGTCTTTCAAATTGAAAATCCCACTACAGCCAGGTAACCAAAATTGGCTACCCTGAATATATATATATATACACACACACACACACACACACACCGATCTGTAACAGGGGAAAAAAAGAAATCAGAAAACAGCTGCATGTAAACGTGTCATACCAGTGTGAAAGTCAAACTTGCCTTGTCGGTTACTGGTTTGACTAGCAGGTCACTCTGCTGCCTGGATTAAGCCACTTCGGTTTGTGTTTTCAGGCACCCTGGGGGCCACCTCTGGTGACAGACCTCTGGCCTGTGGATATAAACCCCCATAATGCACCACTCACACACACACCGACGGACGGCCTGACACTCTTCTGCCGTGGATGATGACTGGCATCGCTGTGCCTTTAATCTCCACAGATGAAATCCCAAGTAAAAGTTTTAATTCCGCGATTTACCCCTTCTTCAGAGGTACCTGTAATTGACCCCCTGCCGCCAGCGAACGCCCAGGCAAGGCTCAATTTCCCTTCAAAATGATGAGGAACCGCAAAGGCCCAGCGTGACGATATGAGCCTGACACCAACTTCCTGTCCTCCACCCGAACTCCGCCCTTAATGAGAACCGCCATCGCTCCCAACTCAAGGATCCCGACGCTCCCTGTGATGGAGACGACTGTTTATTAATACTGGATTTAGATGTTTGTGTGCAGAATGTTATCAGCTTAAGACACCATACAACCTGTAGTTCGGCCCTGATGGGGTAGCTGGAGTCCTCATTAGCAGAACGCATTTAATCCAGAAGTTTCTTATCAAATGTCACACCTGCATCTCTAAATGGCATTTTCACATTCATTGGCATGTGTTTGGGAGACGCGGCTGCAAGGTGCTCGGAGGAGATTAAGAAGAAGAGAGCATGGCCTTATTTTATCACTTAGCGGGTCTGGACTCTGTCCAAGGGGGTTTTGTCTTGTCGTTGTAATTAGAATGCCTTTTAAGTGATAACAGCTGCACAGAAATATGAATATGTAGCCACCGCACCCCCCACCCTCCCAAATTAATTGTTGACTGCTGATTTCAGTGGATTACAATCAGCTTCAGAAGTTTAATGAAAGACTGGAAAGTAGGCAGAACATTCACTTCAGGAATCCCGTGTTTGTTCACGTTCCCCAATGTTCCCCCCTCCCTCCACGAAATGAACGTGAGCAAGACACAGACAGGACACCACCACCGCCCCCCCCCCCCACCCCTCCCAACCCCGGCTTGGGGGCAGGGCAGAGAAGGTCCTCGCAGCATCTTCCCCCACAGCTGCAGGACCGTCACAGGTGTGCAGTATGTAATTACCGTGACCTCACAGTGACATCATAGCACCTGGCTTCGCAGTGGGACTGCATCCAGGACTGATGGAGAAAGACAATCTGGACAATATCTTCCTGGCTCCGACACTCCTAACTATTCAGTAACTACAGTAAAAACAACAACTGCGACAGCAGTTTCCAGAACTGTCTGCCTCGTACCTCGCGCCCCCGTTTGCCCCATATACATTCTACGTTAAACATAAACAAATACCGGCTTCCATTTTTTTTAGCAGTTTAAAAATAGGATTGTTCTGCTGCTGATTTTGAAGAGCATTTTTGCGCACCTGCTGAGTAAGTATCTGAGAGGCGTCGACCCCGTGGAGGTGTCCCTCCCTCGAACCCGGAGAGGCGTGACGTGGAAGCCCCTTATCCGCCACTCTCCTGTCAGCTCCCCAAACCCACCCCAGTCCCTGCACCTCCAGCATGAGCTTATTTCACATCTTTAAAAAAGTAGGCCGTCATTCACAGTTCCGAAAAGCTCCGGCCTCTTTATCCTCTTCTCCTCCCCAAGACGGGCAATTTATTTTTATTCTTCAGAGGCGGGAAACACCACGCAACAGTTGCCGTGTCCGCTGGGTGCCTTTTGTACGTGCCTGGACACCATGACAAATAAAACTCAGACAAATGGAGCCTCGCGTTCCTGAAGGCAGAGCGACTCCGGCCGCCGTTATCTGAGATCTCCGCCCAGCCTCACGGCACTGTCACGGCCCAGCCAGAGCGAATCACGGTGAATAATTAAACCACCAGCGTCACAAGCTGCATGCAGCCAAAGAAACACATTCATCTGCACAATATGCGCAAAACTAATGTATGCATCACATGCCTTGCATTTACTCCTCTCTGTTGTGTGTCTTGTAACTGTTCTCTGCCTGTGTTATGCCCAAATAGCTAGTTGCCTATTGTCATGATGCTTCCAGTACAAGCTGGCTGTGTGTATAAAAAAAAATCCCACCAGACTTGGTCACATGGCAATAAAGATTCTGATAAAAAAAAAAGCTGTTATTGATGCCCGATCGGGGGTCCCGTTCAGCTGGGTTTAGCCACGATAACTAGCGTGTATTTTTAAGCACAGGACAGAAGCAGGGCCCGTTTCGGCAGGTCGCGCTCATGCATGTGGAAATGAGAGTGGCCCAGCCCCCCCGGCAGCCCTCCTCCGTAACGAGGAGAGGTCCCTGCGCAGTAACGGCGTTGCCCGCGCCAGCAGCCTATGCAAACGGCCCTTATTATCTCCCAGGCGCAGTGCGTCCTGTCTGCTACACCACTGCCCCGTGGCACCCCCGCGCCAGGGCCCTGGCGCCCAGGTTACTAATGAGCTCTCTGGGGCCGCCACTGTGCCTCTCCTCAGAGCTGGCTAGCGACTTGGGGGGGGAGGGGGTCCATAAGTTTCTCAGGGGGCTTCTCACTCCTACAGTGCGGTGAGCTTCAGCCCCTGTCCAAAAACACTCCCCCCCCCGTCCCCCCGCCACGCATACGTCATTCCCTGCAAAAATAGCCAGTCGAAAAGTTAGTAGAATTCAGACTGAGTTGGTCGCATAAGTTTTCATCGGTCGCTGTTCTGGAGGGTAGACATCTCACTTTGTGTCCCACTGGAAGTCACCGGATTTCAAAAGTCAGTTGCCCAGAACATCACTGCATGCTAAAAGTGACGCTTCCTCCATCTTAAATCTGGAGTTACCTGGCGTGAGACATTAGTGTTCCGAGGTACACATGCACTTTTCACAAATAAAATGAAAGTAAAAGTGGTGTCTGACATGGACAGAGACGGGCAGCGAATGACAGGAGAATGACCAGACACTGTTCTGGACAGACCATGGGAAGGGTGCTTATCTAGATCAAATGTCTAGTAAACCTTCTCTGGTATGTTATTAGCTTTAAACTGTAAATGTAAAAATCTGAGATGTTCATCTCAAAAGTGGAGAAAATCTTCAGTTCATTCCCAGTAATCATTCAGAGACTATCAGCTTCGCAAAAATGCACTAGTGCCTTGTACTGAAATTATTTGTTTTGTTTATTTGCCTATAACCAAAGGCCCTGTCCTCAGCTGTTAAGCTCTGCCGCGGGTTACGATAAAATTCACAATGATGTTGTTAAAGTCACTTCGCGTTTGTAAAACTGCACGTTATGCACGCAGTGTTATGCGCTAAGGAAAATGCACGCAAAGCTGCGTCTATTATCTAAGGAAAATAAACGGAGGGAGCTGAAAGATTAAAAAACCGCCAACCAAGCAAATGCCGTGTATCTGTGTGGCAGCGAGGCGTGCCAGGAAAGGGGGCTGGATTTGCCAACCCCCTCATTAGATCGCTACCAATCTGCCCCGCACGCGTGGCACTGCCAAGAGAGGAGCAGCTGAACCCAACGCGATGCGGAGGGCACAGCGCGCTCTAGGGAGGGAGCTCCAGGAGGAGGAGGAGGAGGAGATAAGGAGGTGAGACATGGACATCAGCTGCTCGATACATGGACATCCCCGGATCAATATGCTAATACCCGGGGCTCAGTATTCAAACAGCGACCACTCAATACACAAAGATCCCTGTAATGATATGAGGGCAGGTCAGCGTAAATCCGCCCCCCCCCCCCCCCCCCCCAAGCTGTGATCACGCGTGCCTGGGGTGGCCAGAGGACAAAGAGGGCTCCCGGCATTGGAGGTTCTCTGATGGTGACTCGTCTTCTGAGAAACGTCCGGCACCATCCTGGTTGTGGCCGATGCTGCAGGCTGACTGAGGTTCGGCGTGTACCCAGACAACGTCTGCAGGGCCACATCCTGGGATAAACAGCAGCCCCCCCCCGCCAGGAGGGGCTCGCAGTCTGTGTTCTGGCTTTGGGACGTGGTGACATGGGGCTGGTTGGTGAGAGCAGACGTTTGTATGTTTGAGGGAGGCTGGGATCTACAGTAGGAGTAAGAGCAGGCTGAGATAACCTTTCCTGCTTACTCGGGGGGAAGGACCTTCTGGGAGGACACTTACGGGAAATGCTTCCTTTATCAAGTGTATTTACGTTCTTTACATATTTACACTGACGTGTTACGCGCCATGACAACACTTTCTATCTCAAAAGGGAATTTCACCTCACAAAGGCTCCAGAGTTCAAACTTAAATATAGTATTATGTTAGCGTCTGAGTTTTTCTGGATAAAAACCTCAAATGTGATATTTTCAGTTGTCTATCGAAAAGTGCTCAGTGACAGCAGTAAAAAATTTTAAACTAATTATCACAATATTGTTACCATCCGATCCGCATAAATCCACATAGGTCCACTTTTTGACGATTGTAACTACAGATGAAATACGCCCATTCTCCTGTCTACAGATAGTGCTTGACATTAATTGACAATATGGTTTATGAAGTCATCTATCTAACTAGTACTGATATCTGTACTAGTTAACAAATCTGTTCTCGATAGTTGCATGTATGGATTAACTTGCATCACTAATTTTAACATTGATAGCTAGATATCTAGCTAACTAACATAATTGTTAATTGTGAATATAAAGTGAGATTAGTTTTATGTTGTTGGCACTGCCATATTTGCCCCACTGACAACAATTCATGTAAGTCCCTTTAAAAAATTAAACTGCTCACTGAGGGCTGTGTAAAGACAAGTTTCCATTTGTGGTGCAAAAAAAAAGTGTTTTTTTTTTTCACGCGTGCTGAAATGATGGATTTTTGGATTTGTGTTTTTCATTGGACAGCGATTATATGCCCGTCTTTGGATTTATGGAGCATCCACCTTTTTCAAATTGCCTTTGCAACAAGCCTGAAAACCAAAAAACACGCGTTGATATACTGTACAGGTTCAATACAGCTTATCTAGTACAGGTTTGTGAGCCTGGAGTCTATCCCAGGCAGCATAGGGTACAAGGCAGGGACACCCTGGGCGGGTTGCCATTCCATTGCTGGGCACACACAAAGGGGCAATTAAACATGCCGATTCACCTTACCCACCGGAGGAAAACCTACGGAAACACAAGCACAACATGCAAACTCTACATACACATAGTCACGTCCCCTGGAAATGCCAGGCTTCAGTGTTTAGCACCGAGCCACCATGCAGACCCCGTCTTATATAACGCCTTTCTCACCACAGTCGACCCAAAACATTAAACAAAGATCTAGCAGAAGGACATAGCGACAGTTTCTGAATTGTGGGGGAGAAAATGTCTCTGGGATTGAAGAAGTCTGCTGGTTTTGCGAGTCGATGCTACCTGGTAAGACTTACCCACTTACCCAGAATTCTGTCCACAAAGGCGGAGCTAAAGAGTGTTCAGGGTTGGCCAGTCTGACCCTAACGTGAAGCGTAGTCACCCCACTGCCCTCCCTGTTATTATTACTGTTACATCTGAACAAAAGCTATTTTGGTTATTAGTACATAATTGTTATTTTTTTGTAATTATTTTAATTTTATACCTCGGACTTGTTGCATCATGTCGCCCATTGTCATATAATTCCTAACTGAACATCTTGGTATATTTCTGACGTGAATGGCAGGTTTAATGAAAGAAGGGTCACTACCTCCAGCATTGCTGTAGAACACAGGGATGGTTACCAGTAGGTATGGATGACATCACTGATTTTTTTTTCGATCTGATGTGATTCAATGCTGAAGATGGTGTTGCCAATATTGGTATTCGGTGCTGGACCTGCGCTGACGATAAGAAGGTGGGGGGACGTTGAAATTTGCTGGCTGGGGGGATCAAATATACATTACAATTTACATTTCCCTAGTGTCAGGGCCCCTCAAAGTCTTCCCCTTTCTCCCCCCATAATAGTATAAACATCTAAATTACTAGGTAAAAAAAAAATCTATGTTTTTACATTAGAATCTATTTTCAAAATGAAACTGAATTTAGTTAGTTCCTTATTTTTGTTGGTTATTAGTTAATGTAACTATCAATAAACACTGAACTGATAGTGCTACCATGTTCAGTTAAGATGGAAGTTCAGCTAATGTGTGCCATGCTTTCGAAGTCTTTTTCTGGATCGATGACAAACGTTATATAATGTTACTAGGGTTGGGTATCAATAAATGGTTCTAAAATATGAAAATCAAAGTGTAGGTGAGGTCCGATGTTCTGGGGGTTTGGGGAAATGAAAACAAATGTAAAATGTTGTTTAAAATGAGCCAAATTTCTTTTTCTAATATTACAGTTTTTTCCTTTTCTCTTATTATAATATAATAGACTCCAGAGTCTATATTCAAGCTCTGTTAGGTGTGTGACATTTTATCTAAAGAAAACTGAAGATATATATAGTGGTACCTTGGAACACAAACTTAATTCGTTTCAGAAGTCTGGTTGAGTTGCGATTTGGTCGAGGTCCAAGTCAAATTTCCCAATAAGACATAATGTAAATGAATTTGATCCGTTCCAGACCCCAAATGATTGTCTATTTAAAGCTATCTACCTACCTACCTAACCAATGATAAGAAGCATTAACAAGCAACATAAAACTAATACACACATGGAAAAGCAATAAACATGTAAAATGTAAACATGTAAAGTGACAATTTATGAGCAGTTTAGCTGTATTGAGGTGAGCTGATGGTATAGGGGAAGTGGCAGGTGGAGAGGAGGGGGGAGGGAGGAGGGAGGGGTTATTGTTGGGAAGATGCGTTTTAGCAGCTCTGAGTTGCTTTGTTCTGAGTTTTCAGCTAGATTTTTCATGACTGATCTATTTGACATCCACGTTGGCCAAGTTCCAAGGTTCTACTGTACAACATACGCTCATGTGTATATATTTTTTTCTTTTTTTGCTGGGTTGAGGGGCAATAAAACCTATATTTGTTAATTCTGTGTGCATATTGTGATATTTGTCATTTTCACCACATTGCCAGCTTCTCTGGATGTTGGGTTTGTCTTTTATCCCATTGCCACCCCAGTAAAATCAGTGGGTCTAGTCTGGATACCCCATCATGAAAGGTCTGGCTACGCCCCTGCTCGTCCATCCCACTATGACAGTGGAGGTGCAAAGCTTGTGAGATGGCACTGACCCGTCGCTCACGCGGGTGCCAGTGAGGCTGACGTCAGACATTTTCACCCCTGCGGGAGCTGCACTGTGCCATCCGCAAATCTGGAGAGACTCTAGCATCTCTGTGACCTTAAGACATGAACTTGTGTACGATAAGCATTATTTGGGATGACATCATCACAAGGAAATGGGTTATAAGCATATACAAGTATATGCAAGTATACTATTACTTAAGGCCATGTTATTAGTAATTTCTAAACACATTCATAACAAATAGTAATGCATTCATAAAGCATTATAAACATGGCTATAAATATTTATCAATAGATGTAACATATTATAGCTATGCGTATTATGCATTATGAATGCTCTATGAAGCTCTCATCTGTAATGCATTATAGATACATTTATAATGCATCTATGGGGCTTCTTGGGGCTTCCACAAGAGGAACGAAGCACGCACATCACATCCCATCACACCTGACAGCTTCTGAGTGTATCGCCTCTTAAGGCCCCCAAAGAGAGCACAGTGTAGCTACAGTACAGCACCTCACAGACCCCTATGTACCTCATATTTTTAACCAGTTGAGTCTTTCTTGATACAGCAAAGGGCGCTCATGGGAGTTTTACTTACACAAGAATGTTCTGAGGGCAGAAGGGAAAATGATTAGTTCAGAGAGGTAACCAATCAGATTGTAGAGACATCTGATTGGTTGGTCCCGCCTCCTATCATTGCTTGGGCCCCCCTCATCTACAATCGACAATAGCCACACACTGTCTCCATTATAATAAGCCGGGCTCCATGTACGCTTTATTGCCTCCCCAGTGAACGTTAGTTAGCGAGTGGTTGGTATTACCAGAAGAAGGTTCCGTCCATTAGCCTCCCCCATTTTTATTGATAAAGATGAAGAAGAACTTTGCCAACCTGCCTCTCCAGAGAGGCAGATTAAACGACCTCACTGTCACCTGCCAGCCAGTGCAACTCCCAGCTGGTTCCCAGAGAAACTCAATTAAACCCGTCCCCAGTGAATTCCACATTACGGTACATTAAACCAGAGCTTTTCAGCTGCGATTGCAAAGTGTCAGTATTAGCGTTAGAGATTCTTTGAGGGCAGTTTTCATACCCTTGGGGCCTCTGGATCATATTATTAGCTGTTTTGAGAAACAAGATGGTGCCCTAAACATTTCTAAACCTAAATGTGAATTTTGTGTGATTTACACAATTTCTACCAAACTGAAGTGACCCTGCACCATATATTCACCAATGTAAATCGGTAGCCTTTTAAATCAAAGCTTATTTAATATTTTTAACACATGTTGTGAATACAACAAAACGCTGCCTTGAGAATATTTAAACATTTACTGTGGGGGTCTCATGCTGCTATGAAATACTGCGAGCCAAGAATCAGGAGTGTCCACAGGAGGAGCCACAGGTTCCCGCTATCTGCGCGAAGGCTCTCCTCACGCGTGTCACATCTGGGAGGAGGCGTGGCTTCCTGTCTGCCTATCATCCGTCTCTGCGGCAAATTGTGCTTCGGGCTCTACAGACTGCGAGGAACTGGGAGGGTCCATCTTGCCAATTACATCCACTGGGGCTATCAGATCCTCCTCTTTTGCCAGGAATGCAGGATTGGCGCTGAAGCTGTCTGTTCTCAGGGTGAAGGGGCCCCCCAGTACCATTGTGTACAGGGCAGGGTCCCTGTCAGTGAAGACTAACCCTTCCTCTGTCTCCTGGAGATTAGACAAGTGTGGGGGTTCATCTGCACTCTGTGCTGTTCCCATCCTCAGACCACTGGGCTCGGCTCTGGACCAACATTACTCCCTCTGTCTCAGAAACTTCCTCCCTGATGTCTTACCCTACAGCAGGGTGGTGGGGAGAGGGAGGGGAGAGGTTACAAAGTGCCAGAAGATTCTGCAAGCTGAAGGTTGTGTTCACGGGAAAAAAAGCTACAGTAATGTTTCATTCACAGTTTTGCGCCTCCGTGACATGAGAACACGCTCAAAGGTTATATAATGGCTCTGAGTGTGGTTTAGCTCTAGTGGGCATCAGCAAATGAAGACATGAATAACACAAACGTCCGTATGGAAGTCTACAGAAGAAGAAAGGTTAATTTAATTTTTTTATTTAATGTGTATGCCATATCACAGGGGCATATACCAAAGCAGGTACCTACAACTTCAAAAACATTAATTTCAGCGATAATGTGAGGAAACTCCAGGAAATCTAAAACAGGAAGCATACATCCTGAGCAGTCTTTCCACAGCTGTTAAGAATAAGACTACTGTGCACAAAAATTCTGGTTCTGGCTGGTACTGATTCATTACACAGAAGCCCATCTGGACAAGCTGCCCTACATTTAGGTGTTTAGCTGATGCCCAAAGCAGCCTTTCTAACGCATTTACACAGCTGGGCATTTTATTTGGGCAGGTCTGCCTGGGCACCTCGCTCTGGGGTCCTAGAGCACATGTCTTCCTGTGACCCAAACCTGTCACCTTCAGGTTACCCGCGCACGTCCATCACCGCTATGCTACCCGCTGTCTTATAATCTCAGGCATCATGTGTTACCATATGGCTGCCAAAGTCATGTGCCCATGCTGTATGTGGAAAAACCAAAAAGCATTTGGCAGGAAAAACATTCCACTGCCCAACAGCATCATTACCTTAGGAGCTAAGGACAAGTTCGAAGGTTTTTCGTGTACAAATCGTCAAGCAGAAGCGTTGTGAATTCTCGCCTGAGTGAGGAACACGAAAGATCAGCCAGTTCCTGGTCCTTCTCCCCTTCTAGCCAGAATTCTTGTCCATTTGGCCCTGGTTTCACCTTGCGGTGATTTTTTTCCCATCCACAATGTGCTAACTGCTGCCAACTGCCCTCAGAATCTGCGGAATGCGTCATTGGTGGAAAAGGGCGTAGATGGTAAATCGCAGGTTGCCAGCGAAGGGCTTCTATCTCAAATGCCGTCCCGAGCGTTAGCAGGCTGCACATTTAAATCTTGTCCACCATGATCCGACCAGGATTTATGGAGCATCATAACTCCCAACAACATACAGTCACTGATTAATTTTATATATTTCCTTCCCGTCCTTGATATTCTAGGGCTTGACAGCTGCCCAAGATAAGCCAGAAGCTTCTGACAGGATAAACTCTCTCTCTCTCTCTCTCTCTCATTCCCTCTACAGT
>JAODJW010000046.1:6273095-6297931 GCA_026777045.1 Hyperopisus bebe
GGATGCCCCCCCCCAGCCTGCCGGCCCGCTTAGCACACTGAGGATTTATGCCTTTTGGCACAAAGCAGTTTCTTGTTTTTCTGTGAACGTCACATTATAACTTAAAATTAAAAAGCAAATATAGCCCCAGATACTCATGTTGAAAAAATACGAAGTGATATACCGTTAACCTGTGCACACATGTGCATGTATTTTTAAAGAATTAATGCTGATTAGCTGGCTGAGTATCGCTAACACCGGGAGGCTAACGAGGCTCCGCGTCTACCTGAGATGGTGTGGCTCTGCTTCTGCCGTGCCTTTCGTCGATTCCCCGGTTCCATCGCCATCGCTTTGAATCTCTGTGGTTAGCAGTTAGCCAGACCTGCCGCAGAGTTAGCCGCCTGATCTGAGGAGGTCGCGGCGGGCCTGGGCCAGGCGATCCCGCCGCGCTGATGATGTCATCTGTCAGGAAGCCATTTTTCACGTGAGGCACAGACTTGCAGTTTTGTTTTCGTGTTTCTTTTCTCCAGAACTGTAAGCAAGTGCAGCCCACTCAGATAGGATGTGGCCTAGCAGAGGAACTTGAGGCCTTGCCGTTCACTGAATCGTTGCTTTGGGCACGTTTAGAGCATCCTAAGGGTTGCAGATGGGGCTGACTCAGCCAGCACCTCCATGTCGTTCCTAAGAAACGAAACCATCGTCGAGTCACACCCTGCCGTCGCTCTCCATAAAGCTCTCGATTCCCGTCGGCCTGGGATCCTGTCCTGTCACGGGGGACCCTGGCTCTCCTGGGGTCCTGTATCACGGGTGCGAGGGGCCCGTATACATTTTTACCCACCCCCCCCCTCCCCATCTCTGCAGTCCCACATAAAAAGAGGAGAGAGCAGATGGGCTGTGCGCTGCAGTGCTTATGATATAATGGCCTTTGTGCGGCTGCGGAGCTGACAGAGGGGAGAGGTGATTTATGGACTGTGTCTGTCGCGATGGCCGCCCCGGAGCTGGCTGCCGCCGCGGAGCCCGGATGGGCGGGCTGGGGGTGTCGGGCCTGAGTGCTGCAATGCGGGACCCCATCCTCTCCGGGACTGATGCCCTTCTCTCCAGGACCGACGCCCTCCTATACCTAGGGTGTTCCTGGCGTCCTTCTGTGGTCTCTTAGTCCCGTCGACGGGTCTTTTTTAGTCTCGTAACCTACGCCGATGCTAGTCAGTGCGTTCTCCTCCTCGCTAACGATGTGGGTAGCACGTACGGAGGGGGTGTTTCTCTCCCTCCGTCTGAAGACTCCTTCGGACATCGGCAGCTCCGTCTTTCATCTTGGCAATTTGCCGCATGGCTGTGAGGACTGCCGCGACTCCATCCACGGGAGAACAGTGCTCTGCCCTTCTTTACACCCCCCCACCGTACCCGAGGGAGATCCATGCCCCCGTCTAACGTCCTCTCCCCCCACCACGCTGGGCAGAGGGGTGCTCATGCTCCTGCTCTCCAACTGCTCTCCCCCACTTTTTTTTTTTTTTTTTTAAATGCAAGACCCCAAACACGCGAGATCCGGGAAATTAGGAGTATGTCATTAGCTAATTAGATCTTGCCGAGGATTTTCTCGTGAATAGCTGCTAATCTTTTTACTGTCATACTGCATCGTATAAACAGTGCGGCACCAGCCCCTTTACAACACTAATTACAATCGGTAATTATTTGTCATGCTATTAAGGTGAAGATTGAAACGCTCTCTCCAAATTAATCTAAACTCAACAGTTTGTTAATTAAGTAACCTGTGCTAATTGGGCCTTATTTGTTGGCATTTTATTTAACCATCACTTCAGTAACCCCCCACCCCCACACCCCAAAGACTGTTGCGCATGGATATTCGGTAAAGGTTCCATGGTTCCATTTTGGGTTTGGCCAACTTTAACACGCAGTACAGTGCTGGCACATATTTAAAAGCAATTTTAAATAATTCTGCCATTATTCCTGCATATATTTACCGTAAATAATGGAAGGATTTTATTTATATTCTTCTACTAGTTATCTGGAAATATGATCTCAATAGTAATGAGTCTGGATTGATCCGATTTATTTTAGGGATCCGAACAGCGCGTTTAAGATTAAATGACGCACTCGGGCACACATGCAGGCCCCTGTTGGGATGCTCGCTTGTGTTACGAGTGGGGGTGTGTTCTGCCTTCAGGCCTGTGGAGAGAGGGTCAGCATCGATCTCTGCGAGTGCAATCAATTAACCCTGGAGAGTGTTAGGCCCATCAGCTGGCAGCCCGATGGGAAGCGTTTAACGCGTCACGTTTCCCAGCGGCACCACGGGGTGACGCCCAGGGGGCTACGCAGGCAGACACCCCAGGCCTGGTTCCGCCTAAGCGGCCATTGGGTGGCCAGGTCACTCGCTTGTAAGAGATCCTGCTTAGCGAGGTGGAAGAGGCGGGTGTTAGGGAACAGGGAAGACTAGGCCTGTTTGCAGTTTCCTGCTGCGACTCCAAGCCCCATACCAGTGTGGCGGATGACGAAGGACAGTATATATATTATATTTTATTAAAAACAAAAGTCCTTTGATGTCCAGTGGTTGTGGCTTGCTTGTCATACCTAATTCGGCCTTGAAAATGGCCCCAATGTTAAAAGTCCCCCACACCCCCATTTGAGGGACACCGTCATGAGGAATAGTCATTCCTCGGGCCGGCGTTGCATCTAATGGCCGGCGTGCAGCTCGCCGAGGGTGACATGCGGTAACGGGAGATGATCACTGCATAACAGTCTAACACGTCACCCTTTTATTTCACCAATTCCGATAAATATGCAGCCAGTACCACAGAATGTAATCATTTGTTCTATATTACAGTAGCTGAAAATTGCTGTTCCAGCTCGTCTATTTGGGCGATTTTCTTCTTAAGATGGCAGCCGGTTACTTTGCCCCGCATGACCATCGGCAGGGAAGAGGGCGGAGTCAAACTGTGAGATTTTCGCGTAAAAGCCACACTTGTCCCCAAGCTTCTGCCCCCTTCACTTGATTGTCCTTCAGAATGGTGTGGTTATTTATAGGCTCAGGGCAGGCTAATTTAGCGTCGCCGTCCTGGGGCACCTTGGGGCCCCCGCACGCGCTCTGCCTCACTGTGCCCTCGGCTCCTTGCCTCCGTCGTCCCTCCCAGGGTGGGTGTGCCGCACGCCATGTCCGGGGCTCTGTTCCACTGCCCTGTGCTATTTGCCGTTCCTTTTGCCTGCCGCTAATTGGTTAATTAATCCTGTTAATTATTAATAAGTTCTATTTAATGCTACTTCAATTTAGTGAAACTTCTGAATGTCATAACTGCCCGTGCGTCACGTCCCCACACTTGTCATCGCTGTTCACAACGCTGTTCAGTTCCTGCTCCGATGGCATGGCGAGAAGAGACGGGCAATCTCGATAACTCCACCCCCCCCGCCCCCCCACACCTCCTTTTCGCAGGTCTCCCCCCATTGTTTGAAGTTAATGTGAAATGCGTTGTCTATATGACCCATTTCAAGAGTCCATTAACATAATTTGCTGTCGCCTACCTGGCGAGTTAATGTCCAAATGCAAATGATTGGGGTGGTGGTCGAGAGGGGGTTGGAGGATTTGAGCGACGTTGGGGTGTCCAGTATGGCAGCCATTCCAAAAACACTTGCCCGCATTTCTGTGAGTTTACATGGTGGTATTAATCATTTTATTAAGTATCGTTAATAGTTATTATCGTCAGTATCGCAGGGCTCTTCATGGCGTTTCTTGTTCGGACAAATCGAACGAGATTATTCATTATGCTGTCAGGAAAAGGTTTTTCTTCTTTCTTGTGGCGAACAAGTAACACGAATCGCAGGGGGTGGAGGGTAACAGCTAACCTGCCTGTGTACAGTAGTGTTCAGTAACGTGGCCTCACTGCCCGTGTTCAGGCTGCCTGTACAAGTGTGTGCTGACTTTCTAATTCATTTTTTTCAGTACTGTGGGCCTAGGCTGTTGTACTGGTGTGTTGCCGTGGTAATGTGCTCCGTCTACCGGCATAGATGCATTCATGCGGTGGCCCCCTGGTTTGAGCACAGAGAAGCGGTTTTATATTAATGGAAGATTTTAAGCCTCAAAGATGAATTTGTATTGCGAACAGGAATGCCTTTCTCAGCCTGGGAGGTATTGTGCCATATGGCAGATTATTCCACAAGGGAGACAAAGTGGGTTGAGTAGACTTCTGATTTATTTGTTTATTTATTTATTTTACCGGGATGATTGGGGAGGTGCAGCCGGTATTAATTTGGGAGGATCGCGTGTCAGTGTCGCCCAAAATGCAAATCGGTCTCACCACAAGACGAGACGGACAGGGGCCGCGTGTGATGCCGGAATGGCCCTCAGCTGCGGCAGCGATGGGACGTGCCGTGAGCCGCAAGTCACATGACAGGGGTCAGAGGTCAGATAAGATGCCGGAAAGCAGGTAGCATGGCTCTGACAAGAAAAGCTGGAAGATGAAAGCATTGAAAGCGGCAGATACACTGAACGTCCTCTAAAATCTTTTAGTAATGTTTTATTTTTCAAAAATTAATTTTGTTACCCTCTTCCTGTACTGTGAAGTGTTCCTGGTCAGATTCCAAACCGGGAGGCCGCTAAACCTTCTACGACTGCCCCCCCCCCCCCCCCCCCACCCCCCCGCAGCCCCGGTAAGCAGGCAGGAGCGGCAAGACCCTGCATTAGCCGCCCCAGAAACACTCTGCGCGCTTGCCTCTGACATGCTCCGCATTACCATAATTGGCTTTTCTACATGATGGGACAGAGGAAGTAATAATGTCATTTTATTTACAGCCGGAGTATCCCTCCGCCATGCCTCCTCCAAGTTTCTGCCACGCCGTGTAGGTCAAATGACATCTTTTGATCAACCCTGTCCGAAGACATCAAAGCTGAGTGGCATGTAATGGCGGCGCGGTGACAAACCGAATCTCGAAGAGAAATAAGACTGCCAGTTTCCCATTAAAACGGCCGCTTATCCCCAGCGCCGTGGCCTGCGCCGCTCCACGGCCGCCCTGAGCACCTAAATCAGGAGACTGAAGGCCGCCTGAATTGGACATTAGCGCCGCAAATGACTGCTCTGATTGCCCCTTCGGAAAAAAGACAAATAAATAAATAAGTGAGGCGCAGGTCAGCAGCAGCGCGCTCGTCCGCTCTCATCCAGCTCTGCCTCCATCTCTCGCCGCTTCTCTGATCTGGTTTATTTAGGTCTGACACCAGCCAAATGGTGAAGCAATATGGGTCTGACAGATATTTGTTATTGATTTAACAACTGGCAGCTAGTCATAAATAAGGAGGGGGGGGCAGGGGCGGACGCTGAAGGAGAGACTTTGCTAAGAAATATCCAGGAGATGCTATATTCAAAGAAAAAGGTGCTTTTTTGTTTGAATATGTATTTTTTTCTGTAGGTCTCTACGTATGGGGCGTGTTTTCATATACTGGGCCTTTCAAATTATCTTATGATTGGCTGTGGTGGACGTTTCAGAATTATTCCAAAGTGTCTCACCCCACATGTGAGAGAAGGTTCGAGGTCCTGGCTTTGTCACTTCGGATGGGACGGCCCTGGTCTGCCATGTCGATAACTGAGGGATGGGCACGTGGAACTGGCGCCCCTTTGTCCCTCTGCTGGTGGAGAGGGGTCAGATTTAGCCTTTAAAGGGGCTGGGTCAGAAAAATCTGTAATTAAAAATGGACATATCAGCCCAGTTTAGTGCCGCTTGGTATGAGATGGGGATAACGACGGGAGACGCTTCCGGAAAACAGGATAGGATTCGCTGGCCGGTGCCTTTTTGTTCCGCACGCGTTTTTCTCAGCTTTGAGTGTCCCTCCTGAGTAGGGGCCCCTCTCTGTGCACGGGGGGGCCACAGCCACTGGCTCCGCGTGAGACGCAGAGCTGCTCTCTCCCCTTCACTGCTCCGCTGCTGCCAGCCGCTTTATTTTTAACTTTTACAGCACAGCACGTTTCCAAAGAGAGCTTTATTACCCTGTATCTTTTATTGTTATATATAAATGTATAGATAAACACATACCCTCTATCTTATCCCTACACATCAAGTGCTGCAGATTAAGACACGCTGTAAAGCACGATAAAATACTATTGCAGAAATAAAGCTATCAGTCAATTATTATTATTTCAAATATTCAATTTTCAACAGATGCTTGCCAATTTCAGTTCCTGCCGAAGTCCTTTCTGACCTCTAAGATTAAGGAAGATGACAGGACTAAAACTGGTTTGTATTTATGCAAAAATCCCATTTTAAAATAATATGAAATATTAAACAAAGAACAGAAGGCTCACACGGTTAAATGGCAGCATTTTTGCCGCCTTATCTATTTGCGTAAGGGCAGAGTTGTCAGTCTGGTACTGGCAGAAGAGCCCTATGTGTTTGGGGCTGGTTTTGATTGGGGGGGAGGAGGAGGCGGGGCGGTACAGGCCCGTAAGCCCGCACGTGCACCGCGGTGTGCCGGCACGCCCCCCCCGCAGCACTGGCTGACCGTTTCCTCTGCGGCCCCGCGGAGGCGTGGTGGGACGTCCCCTCAGATTAGGGCCGGTGGCTCTCTGTGCTGTTTGAAGGTGACAGGGCAGCTGTTTCGCCAGCAGAGGCTGCGGCAGGATGTCCGGATACCGGAGCCCGCGTTCCAAGCTCCTCCCTTTGTTTCGCCAGAATTGGGACAATTTACATTTTTTCGTTGGTTGTTTTTGCCCCTCCTGGCAGGTAGTGTTACTATAATAATTAGCATGTATTAAACTCTGTCTGCTGGTATGTGATTCCCCCCCCCCCCATCAGTGTTTAATTGTACCATCTGATTGTATTTCTGCAAGTAATAAGATCTGAGGCACCAGCTCGGTGGTTTTGCTCAGAAGGCGTGTGTGGTCCAGTTTTGTTGCTTCCCTCTCCCCGGCGCTGTCGTGTCAGCGGATCTAGTGCATCTCCCCGAGAAACTTCCGGAAGCATGGGGTGGGTCTTACCGGATTTAGAATTTAACCCTGTATGGGTCGACTTTAGCAGTGAGGCGTTTCCGATCGGGGGAATTAATGAAATCCGGAGTGAGTGTTGTGGGGAATTGACAGAACGCCTCTGGCTTCTCATTAAAATGCTCCTCTAAAACGAAAGCCCAGCTAATTATTATTATTGTTGTTTGATTAAAAAAAAGAAAAAAGCCCCTTGCTTAACAGGCAGTGTTGGCCATTTTTAAAACAACGATAAAGTCTTTTTCTGAAATAGGTTCATAACCATTTTTTTTAGTCAGTGAGGAGAGAGGAGGCCATGTGTGACGTTAGACAAAAATGGCTGGCCCTGGCAGACTGGATAGCAGGACAGGAGGGGCTAGCGAACGCAGATCACAGACAGACTTTGGGAGGCGCACTCCTCGGATCCCCTCACTTCGTTCCGTCGACAGTCGATCGTTTGACGTGTCAAGATTTAGCGCAGCATGGACCGTGACAGCATGACACGTAATCTCATTTTAAGTTTCGGCTCGACGCACCGGGAGAACTTCCCCCGTGGGGCTGTGGCATCCCGCTTCCCCGCTGATTATTTGCAGGGCCTTTTGGGCCGACCAAGGGGAAGGGCTGTGACATGGTGGCCGGGTACCATGAAGAATGGGGTGGTTTGCGTGGTTCGGCAAGATTCACAACAGGAGTTTGAGTCTGAGTGCCCTTCCTGTGCACCGTTCCTGGTTTTCCAGAAAACCTCTCTTCTTTGTTCAGTAAAAAAAGGCACTCAAAATGATGTGAATACTTTCCCTTGAATGCAAGCTTAATCCCCTGTACTTCACACCTAATTTGACTGGTCAGCATTATAAGTAAATAATAAATAGGAATAAACGCTGTGGACACTTGGCGTTATTGGAATAACGAGACATTTTGCTTGGCCCCACAGTGTCTCTTCGGTGGCCGAGCCTGGGGGGGGGATATCACGAAGCCACCCCTTTCTCTAGTCTTTTCATTCTCTTGCATCTCACTTGCATCACTTGCAATTTAACGGCGGGCATCTGCATGCATGCAGAGCAGCTGACCAGATAATTGCATCAGTACACGTATGACTTCGAGAACATGTCCGTGCCCACGCCTGGGGGGAGGGGGGGGGGGGGTAGGCAGGTGAAAAGCCCGATAAGAAACACTTAGCATTAATATTGTATGGCGTTTTGGTTGAGGGGTAATTCATAATTCATTTAAGATGTTTAACTCTTTTGAGGAGTCGCGTCCATGGTGTGCCGTTGCATGTCAGCCTCCTGCATCTCTCACACCCAGACGCCAAACACCGTAGACAATGTGATTGTTTTTGACACCTTTCTTTGCATTGTGAGAACGTGCCCTCTATTGTGCACAAATGCTGCAGTGCTGTTCGTATTATCAGAATTATCCCGTTCCCATGGAAATAACTAAAGGAATTTAACATCATAAACAACATTTTTGGTCTACGGCTAAAACGGTTTCTGTATGAGCTGGGTTTACCCACAACGTTGTGTTTGATGGGAGTGTGCTCCGGGTCTCTTCTGCCCTTGCTGAGCTGTGAAGTCCAATAGGACCCTTCACCAGACTGGGAAACAAAGCTATCTGTCATAGTCAACATATGGATATTTGCTGCTTTATAATTGCAATCCTGTGTCCCCCTGCCAGGACTATTGACAAACAATTCTTTAGAATCATTAACTGCACAAACAGACCATCACTGTTACTCTCCTCACATCCCACATGTGTACACATGTACACACACGAAGCAGAGGTCCATGTCCCAACGAAATCATGTCTTTCTGTTTTATTTGCTTTTCTCACCTATTCCCTGCATTTCTTTCGTATGTTTCAGCTTACGTGCCTGAGGATGAGCTCAAGGCAGCCAAGATCGATGACGAGCACCTGCAGGATGACGGCCTGTCCCTAGATGGCCAGGATGGCGAGTTCCTCTGCAACGAGGAGGAAGAGGGCAAGGAGCAGCCCAGCTACCAGAACTCCCCCCTCAGTAACACCACGAACCCGGACGCGGGGTACGGCTCGCCACTCAGCGACACCAGTGATCAGCTGGCAGACTTCAGAAGCACCTCCTCCAAGGAGGGTCAGGACAAGGAGGATGCTGGGGGTACGGACAGTGACCTCACACTGCAGGACAGCCTGGCGCAAATGAAAGCCGTCTATGCAAACCTGATCTCAGACAGCACCTGGTCCAGCATCACCATGGACATTATGAAAAACAAGCAGGCCACTGGGGGCGGGGGAGGGGCAACAGGCACCCGTAATGGGAGCAGCAACATCATCAACAGCCTTGTTGAGAGCACCACTGCTGGTGCCATCAGCAGTAGCAGCGGCTCCACCACCAATACCCACACCAACACGAGCACCTCCACCTCTACCAGCAGCAGCAGTAGCATTGGAGGCAACAGCAGCTCGAGCAATGGTGGGGGCGTGACCTATGACTGGCACCAAGCTGCTCTGGCCAAAACCCTGCAGCATACCCCTTACCACCTTCTCCCTGAGCCTAGCCTCTTCAGCACCGTGCAGCTATACCGGCAGAATAACAAGCTGTATGGCCCAGTGTTCACCGGGGCCAGCAAGTTTCGCTGCAAGGACTGTAGTGCAGCCTATGACACACTGGTGGGTCTCACCGTCCACATGAATGAGACCGGCCATTACCGAGACGACAACAAGGACAAGGAGGACGACCATGGCAAGAAATGGTCCAAGCCTAGGAAGCGGTCACTGATGGAGATGGAGGGGAAGGAGGATGCCCAGAAGGTGCTCAAGTGCATGTACTGTGGCCACTCATTTGAGTCTCTGCAAGACCTGAGCGTCCACATGATCAAAACAAAACACTACCAGAAAGTGCCTCTCAAAGAACCCATGCCAGCGCTGGCCTCCAAGCTGGTTCCCTCTACCAAAAAGCGAGCCTTTCAGGAATTGGTTTCCCCCTGCTCCCCAGAATCTATCAGCAGCACGCCCGGAATCCCATTAGGTGAGACTACAAAAGACCCCAAGGTGGCAAACCCTTATGTGACTGCTAATAATCGCTATGGCTATCAGAACGGGGCCAGTTATACCTGGCAGTTTGAGGCACGTAAAGCTCAGATACTGAAGTGTATGGAGTGTGGAAGCTCACATGACACACTGCAGCAGCTGACTGCCCATATGATGGTCACTGGACATTTTCTCAAAGTGACTAACTCTGCTTCAAAGAAGGGAAAGCAGCTGGTTTTCGACCCGGTGGTAGAGGAAAAGATACAGTCCATCCCTCTGCCACCCACTACAACCAGACTGCCCATCTCAAGTATTAAGTCCCAGCCAGATTCTCCCATACACTCCTCTGGTTCTGAGGACAAGAAGGAAGCAGAAGAAGAGAAAATGGAGGTAAGTATACCTGAAAAAGTGATCAAAGAGGAAAAAGAGGACCCTAGCGAGAAGACTGAGTCAAACCCTTCTTATAAGTATCTCAGAGAGGAAGATTTGGAAGAGACCCCCAAAGGAGGAATTGATATACTGAAGTCCCTTGAAAACACAGTGTCGAGTGCAATCAGCAAGGCCCAGACTGGCACACCTACTTGGGGTGGATATCCCAGCATCCATGCGGCTTATCAGCTCCAGGGCTCTGTGAAATCCTCCCTGCCAGTCGTGCAGAGTGTCCAGGTGCAGCCTTCCTTCAACAGCAGTATGAAATCTCTGTCATCTGACCTGAGTACTGCCATCCACACCCCTGACAGTCCTTCCCCTCCACCCCACCACAGAAGCAATGTCTTAGCCATGGAGGAGTTAGTTGAAAAGGTCACAGGGAAAATCTCAGTGAAGAAGGAAGACAAGACCTCCGACAAATGCAAGTCTATCTCTGCAAAGTCTCCCCTGCCAATCGTGAAGGAGAAGAAGGAGTCACCCAAGCCTGATGACCTCAGCGTAAGGCCGACAAGGAATGGCAGTGCTAACATTGAACTGGAGCCCGTCAGCAAGCGAGAGCCCAAGGATAGTCCGGTTGATAATGCTCTGAAGAATGGCATCGATGGACTCAAATCCCCAGTAAGCAATGGTTGTAACACCTTGGGGATCATCACAGACCATTCACCAGAACAGCCTTTTGTCAACCCTCTCAGCGCCTTGCAGTCCATAATGAACACTCACTTAGGCAAGGCGTTAAAACCTGTCAGCCCCCTGTTAGACCCTCTGGCAATGTTGTACAAAATCAGCAACAGCATGACAGAAAAGCCAGTTTTTAATCCAACTCAGGTTAAGCCAACGGAATCCATTAACCGATATTATTATGAGAACGATGAGCAGCCCATGGACTTGACAAAGTCCAAAAGCAGCAACAGTACAACTATCAACAGTTCCTCCACAGCACCCACTAACAACAGCAGCAATAGCAACAACGGGAGCAGCAGCAGGCCAATTCTCTCAAGTGTCTCTGAATCCATTTCATCGCCTTTGAGGGAGAATGCACTGATGGACATCTCCGATATGGTGAAGAACCTTACTGGCCGCCTGACGCCAAAGTCCTCCACCCCCTCCTCCGTCTCTGAGAGGTCAGACGCTGAAGGCAGCACCTTTGAGGATGGTCTAGACGAGCTGTCCCCCGTCCAGAAGAGGAAAGGTAGACAGTCGAACTGGAACCCCCAACACCTCCTCATCTTGCAAGCCCAGTTTGCCTCCAGCCTGCGGGAGACCCCGGAGGGCAAGTTCATCATGACTGACCTGGGACCTCAGGAGAGAGTGCACATCTGCAAATTCACAGGCCTATCCATGACAACTATTTCTCATTGGCTGGCTAATGTAAAGTATCAGCTGAGGCGGACAGGTGGGACCAAGTTCCTGAAGAACATTGACTCCGGTCAGCCGGTATTCCTGTGCAACGACTGTGCATCGCAGTTCAGAACTCCCTCCACCTACATTAACCACTTAGAATCACATTTAGGGTTCAGCCTGAAGGACCTCTCCAAACTGTCCATAGACCTCATTAGGGAGCAACAGGCGGTTTCTAAAGTCATAAGCGACAAGTCCTTTGGTGTCCTTGGCCTGACCGAGGATGACAGTGGCTCCATATTCCAGTGCAAGCTGTGCAATCGGACTTTTGTCAGCAAGCACGCAGTCAAACTGCATCTCAGCAAAACCCACGGCAAGTCCCCGGAGGACCATGTGATCTATGTCACTGAACTAGAAAAGCTGGAGAAACTCTAAGAACTGGGGTGGAGTGGCTGCGTATGACTGATTGAATCGTTGCACTAAATCACAGTACTGCACTGGGCCCGAGCTGAGCCTTTGAAATCAGTCTTACTTTGGTTGTGAAACTGCCTAACTGGACCACACATCCTCTTTCATTTTTTTTTCATTCTCTTTTGATTTCTAACACTTACTTTGTAATGTATTTATATGATGTTTTGTCCAAATCGTGCATGTAATTTGTGAATTTCACACTCATTTTTCTTGTTTCATGCTCTTCAAAAATAACAGTTTCCAAGGCAAACATGGAGAGATGTGTAAAATAAGTGATGTGAAGACTCTAAGATGAGCTGTACACAGGAAAAGCTTGGGTGAGCCTTTTTCATGAAGACTGAAGTAGCATTTCTGCACTTTAAGAAGTGTAATGTTTTATTTTGTAAAAAGCCTTTGTTCAATGCGAATCGCTTCAATTCAGATGATCGCTTGTAATGATTATTGTTAATTTTAGCTTCAAACTTGACTGAATTTATTGGTATTCTGTTACATTTCAATTCCATTCAGTTTTGAGCTTTTATGTGTACTATATTATGAAAAAGACACATTAACATTGTAGAAAGAAAAGGATAATATGCATTTTGGCTCAGTACAGTGACTCAAGAAGGACTAGTATGCAAGTTTTGTTTTTAATATATGTCATTTAATTTCACTGTAAATTATCCCTTTATAGTAATTTGCAAATATATGCTTTGGTACACATTTATCTTTCTATAGTGTGCTGCTTCAGTTTCAACCTGTAAAATCAAAATTGAGAATCATTATTATATACATAAATATATATAAATATATAAATATATAAATGATCAATCGCATTGTCTAAAACTACATCTGACATATCTTGCCATTTGCAACAGCTGAGCACCCTTTGTACTGTGTGCATTCCTTACCTTTTATATTGTCATTTTATATATAGAAAAGAAAACAAACGATGTATATAAATATATACTATAGAGCCACAAGATGTCCTTTTTGTTTCCAATAAAAAGTAGGTCCTCAAGCCTGGTTTACAGAAATGCATTTACATATGCGTGCATCTGTTTTGATGCATGATTCTATGTGGGGTGGGGGGGTGGNNNGGGGGCAATGCACAATGGATTATACATTTCAATGTTTTATGATTAATATTGTAAGAAAAGAAACATTGGCTCGCTCAGACCTTTTTTTTTTTCCTTTTTCCTAATTGTAAAATAAATCGTAAAGCAATTGTTGATTAATTCTTCTTGTTTTCTTTGCAGAGGTTTTTTAACGTTAAGTGGGCTTGGTCACCTTACAATATTACACCGATAAGTGTTATGTGTGCGGATGAGATTTTCAGCACTGACACATTTCACTGTAGACATGTGGGAATTTCCATGGGTATATTGTGTTTGAATGGTTTTTATTTTACGTGGTAGGCACGGCAAACACTGGTCTTGGAGACAACTAGGATGATGCTAATTATACAGCGGCTGCCATCAATCGCTCTCAGTTGGCTTGTGATCTCCCATAATGCCGGCCTTAAACTATGAGTACCGTACCGTTCTGTTTACTTGGTTTTTCTCTTCTATTTGGGTCAGTAGATGAATCGCATGGCATTTTAAATTAAATGTCTGTTAAAAAGCAGTTAGTAGGTAAAAATAAATACCTTATAAATACTATTATAAATGGTTATAATGCCAATTTGTTTGAAAAGAGTCATTTAGTGTAGGGGATGGGTGGATGGTATGATAGACCTCTAGTGAAGTCATAGTAGTACTTCAATTCCCACAATGCCTTGTGTTTATGACTCATTGGGAATTCTAGATGGGATTGGTTCTGAGCCACCCGTTTGCATATCGGGTGATCAGGTGTGATCAGGTAAGTGTTGAAACAGCTATAAAGTAGACTAGCTGAAAAATCACTGCACATGGGCTAACGGAAATGTGTCCCCCTTGAGTTCAAACTGTAAGCAGCAGACTGGCATTTCTGAAAATCTGTATGGATCTCTTGCACCGTAGGTTAGGGAAGCTCAGGTCCGACTTGTGGAGAGAGCAGCACCAGCAGCTGAATGCTTTTAAAAAACACCGACTTCGTCACATCAGACGAACCCCTGTGGTTCATTTCACACATTTAAAGAATCTGCCACGTGCTTCTCAGTTCATTTCCAGGACTCAGTTACAACGCTTTAATCAAAGGTACTGTAGATCAAGATAATTACCTACGTAGGTTTTCCCTGCTAATTAACATTTTTATATATAATGATGTGTGGCGTGCACTTTATAGTTTCCCACAGCTACATAAATAACTTAAATGCTACACCCTAGGCTAATAATTGATAATTCAAGACAAATACATTTTACAAACTTTCATCAAACGTGGGCTCTTATGCTGGGCTTTTCCTCTAAATTCATCCATCCATCATACATCACCACTTCTCCCAGGGAGAACACGGCAGGAGACCCCCTGGACAGGACGCCAATCGGTCACAGGGCAGTCACACACCAATTCACCTCACTGAACATTTCTTGACTCTGTCTCTGTGTGTATTTTCATGCAGCCTCCTTTTCAGGAGCCCCTTGGGCTGTCAGGCAAACAAGAAAAATTAAAAAAAACAAAACAAAACAAAACATTATATATCTGGAACAAGAGTAAAAGTTCCGGAAAAGGAAAAGCTCAACTGCCTGTTGAGCCTACCTGACAGACTGCCTTTCCTTTTGTGGTGTTCCAGCATGTTCTGTGGAGGTGACAATAAGCAGGACAAATGTCACCATGTCAGAGTCAGTAGCATGAAAAACAGAACCTGAAAAACACAGATTTAAGCAGATGTTTCTGGAGCAGATGAAAAACACACACAAAGAGTTTGGAATTCTGAGGGTTTTTGTGAGCCTTGTTTTCGTAAATAATCGTGCCTTTTGTAAGATGCCTGAGATTTGACGTACTTTGAAGCGACTGTTTTGTGGGCCTGTTTGCGTGTATAGTCACCGTACTCCTTGCCTAATAATCTTAAAACCTCAGAGAATCTCTGTCTAGGAGTTGTGCACATAATCTGCTTAGGTGTGTGCTTCTGTTTAATAAGAACGTCTGATCTAGTGTGCAAAGCCTAACAGTAACGCATATTTACTGCTAACATCCATTCTAGCGAGCAGAACATTCTTGGCATACAAATTATGCTTTTTTATTGCTATTTAGTGTCTTAAAATGAAGTGAATATTTTCACCATGCACAGTGGATTGTGGCTATATATGCAAATCATAAGAGAGTCCAGTATCATATGACAATAGATAAGAAAACAGAACATAGCATGGCACTGAAATCCATCTGTCTGTCCATCCGTCCATACATTCATCCATCTTCCAACCCCATGTGCAGGATAAGTTCTTATAAAGTATGTATAATGACATATAGCAGATGTACATTAATCACGTAAAGCATTTAACAGACATTAAGTCATCCTGGACACCTGCATAAGGTATTTCAAGAAACATATTGGATGTCGTCACGCAGTGGGTGTAAAAATGAGCCGTCTTACAAACACATAGGTAAAATGCATTAAGTCAGGTTTTGGGAGAGGTGAGGCTTAACCATTTAAGGTGCACTGTGAAATCCATCCTCTGGTGGCAGATCGAATAACGGGGGGAAGCTGTGCGGTTTGCGTCCCGCGGGATGTGACTCACCCAGGAGCACGACAGAGACGCGTCTGCCCTGGCGTGACACGGGACTGCATCACGGATGGAGGGTTTAGTGTCCGAGGAACTGAAATGGTACACAAGAACTAAAGGGCCTGGCCACTGCGAACAGACTAATGAGATGGGGATCTCCAGTGAGAATGTTCCAGAAACAACATCTGTAAGAGTGACAGCCTGTATGGGGGACAGAAGTGTCTAAATGGCCTCATTTTTTCTCTTCCTCTCTAACAGTGTGTTGTTTTCTGCAGAGTCATGCCTTTTCCCCCTACAGTCACCTTAGATGATAATGCACTTTGTGCAAACTCAGAGCTCATGGCTCACTAAAACTCCACAAAGTTTACCGCTAAGATGATTTTTATCGCCTGGCTTTGTATAAGTGTCAGAAATACCTGCTCACCGCAGTTACCTGGGCTCCCATGTGATGGAACATCCACAATTGACTATGACATCAGCCTTGTTCCCAGCACCTGGACTGTGGGGCTCCTCAAAGTGTTTAATAAACCAAACATGTGTGATCTGTGTGTCTCTGTGATACAGGATCTCTAAAAAGCTCTGCATGAGGTTTCTTCAAATCTGGCACTTGATTCCAAATCCAGGCCTTGTTTTCAGTTCTCCCAGGTAGTAAATTTAATGATAACTGATCATGATTGGCCACAGAAGGTTCACACCTGGCTCACAGGTAAGGGAAGGCTGGAAAATCAGCAATGCTTGGATCTTGAGGGCCGTGATTTGAATAGCTTCATTGTACATCAACAAATTGAGTGGATTTGATCACTATTGTCGGAGCCTTTCTGCCATGGATGGGAGAATAAGCACAATTTGATGAAAACGACGTGAGAATGATGTCTTCATGCTGATTTCTGTATAATTCATAACGTCCAACGCATGAAAGGTCTGAGCTGGAATAATTGAAATGTTAAACGCATTTCCGTCTTTAGTTGCTTGCAAATTGAAAACAATGAGCCCAAAATAAATGACTTGGTATTCATTCTCACTTTCACAATGAATAAAACGAGGCACGATGTAATCAGCGAAACAGTTACGCAATCATATTCTACCAGACCTTTGTCAAATCTTTGTGAGAATAGACTTTGCAGAAGATGTGATGTACCGGTGTGTCTGTTGGTACGTAATACAAAGCGCCACGGGCTAATATGATAAATACAACCATCAGAGGGCCCTAACAATAAGAAAGTAGCTATTATGTAGCTCTGAATAACTGAGGTGGTTGAGGATCACTCTGAAACCGCACTCCCCCCCGCCAACAGTCATTTGTCATTAATAAATGACGTGGTGGAACAGCGATTAATACTGAGAGGGGTGCCGTTGATATGCTAATGAATCGAGCACGCTCTGACCCCCTGCTGTTGCTGGGAAATAAGTGACTGTTGTCACTTTTGATAAAAACCCTGAGAAATCCCAGTATGACTTTCCAGGTGGATTCACTGGGATATCGGAATGGGCGTTAAGACATCTCATCCGCTCCCTTCATTCTCAAGAATCGACATTCGTCACATACGTTGTTAAACTGATACAATTCTCGATCACAAACGGCATCTGCACTGCCCACCAGTGTATATACTGGTTAGTGAATCACATCAGTTAGTTGCAGTCGATACCAGCGGCAAAATTTCCAGCAGGCTAAGCTTGTACGACACAGCTGATCTCTGGCACTCTGCATCCGGCCTGCTGCTCAGAGGCCTATCAGTGACCGGCAGGCCCAAACCAACCTCAGTCCCAACCAGCACGGCTTCCTCTGTGTCTTACAAATGTCCCTGTGATATCTGATGCACGGGCATGTTACTCCTTCAGTCTTACTCTGGTGCCTTTATTACAAGTGGTCAGGAGCACACGGTAAATAGAAAAGTAAAAAAAAAAAAACTCAGATGCACGCTTTGAATTTAACAACAGATCGTGTTTAATTCAGGATTCTGTATCGACGCCACGATATTTGGAGGAACTCCTGAATGCTATTGCGTTACGGTCAAACTCAGCAATGTTTTAGATTGAATGCTTCAGTTTGAAGCTCCTGAAAAATGGAGACATGGGAAAAAAATAATTCTTTAGGGAAAAATGATAGCTGACAACAAGAGTGATGAATTGCAATGTTTTAATCTCAGCGTACCTTATACTGCTGATGTTTGTGTTTCATATACAGCCTACAGGTACAAAATGACAGCATGTATCCACGTCTTACTATTGTCATTCAGGAAATAAACTGTAGAATGGAAAGGATCTCTGTTTGAGAACTTTCTAATGTGCTGATGTATATATATATATATATATATATCACACACACACACACACACACAGGTTTCTAATTATATCTTTGTGGGGACTTTCCATTCATTTTTATGGAGAAAACCGGCATCCAAAAATGATGACCTTAACCCCTACCCAGCCCATAAGAAAAAATAAGAAACCAAACAAAATACAAGACTTTTGGCATTTTTAGTTTTTGATCTTTGTGGGAACCTGAAAAATGGCCCCCACAATGCCAAAATAACAGATTTTTATAACATTGTGGGAGACATTTGGCCCCCCACAATGTAATATAAACATAATCACTCACAGACACACACACACACACACACACATCTCCAGCAGTAAATCCCCTTTAATTATGCTTCCATATTCCAGGGGCACATTGGCAAGCCGATGTATGTACAAATATATTCTCAGCATTCAATGTTCAAATTTCAACAGATCCCACGGAGCCTAGCACCACTGACAGTGGGGCTAAATTTTCTTAAAACAAGGAGTAAGAAAATAATTTAATACCATCTAGTTTATAAACTCCCACCATCTCACCCAAAGCTGTTACTGGTTCAAGTTTGGGAACACTTTGTGTTAAGGAATGACTGATTGAATTTTACCGGGCCTGAATTATGTTTGCAGAATCCTGTAATTGCAACAGGGACCAGAGAGTGCGGCTGCAGGCATTCTGGGATTTCTTACCAATGTTGTCTTAAATTGATAAGAAGACACATCAGCATTAATGGCAAAAGAATTTGTTCCGATCCCAACAAGGGGATCAAGGAACACTTCAATTTTCAGAGGATCATCTCCTGATAGCTGGGATGAAGATCTACAAAGGTCTAAATGTCATATAAAATAATATTTTATTGATCAAAGAGTGCAAACAACGCCAGGAAATATCAGCGGAAAACATGCGAATCATGCGCATCTGAATTTACATGAATGTGCATTGGAAATGAACGTCCAGCCACGCGGATGCTCAGGTGGAGTGCAAGAAATGCGGTGGTGAGGTGGGTCATTGTATTTACTGTGGGTGACTTCCAGGGTGATGCTGACATGCAATAAAGAAAACATGTATAAAATATACTCCAGTCAATTTTCTTTCAGTATCCCTAAGAATAGCCTGTTATATAGCGCTTTTTTTATGACCCGATCCGCTCCATTCGCACCTGTAACACTTAATTCTGCCCTAACTGTACATCAATAAAAGCACGCGCGGTGTAACTGCTGAACCAATCGCTGGCCGCGCGCGTCCCGGCGTCCTGCCACGGCTCGTAATTGAGTCCCTAATAAGCACCACGGCTTTATTTCAGCTCCACACTTCTTAAAGAACATTACTGTTACGGCTGATTGTTATATATCGGTGTCCTTCCCAAGTGCATCTTCTAGCTGCTGATAGCTGGGATTGGATCTGTGAAAACGTTGCAGTGAAAGTAAGATTTACGCTCCACACCCAGCCAGCGGACAGGCAGGAAGAGCCATCAACTAAAATATTAAGTGCGTATTATGAAACTTTTCCGGGAATTAAATTAATACCAGTAAAAAAAACAAAATTTATAAACATATAAAAATTGATTATTAAAAACATTATTTAGATTCAATAGTACTATATATATATATATATATATATATATATAAAACTAACAAAACAAAATGGCTGGGGGAATTTTCTGCCCCCCCCCAGGGAGGGAAATGGTGAGTTCTAGGATCAAAATGTGTCCAAGGATCCACATGGGCCTTGACTGCTACTGTGTCTGTATCTCAAAAGTCTGTTAGGCGTTTCCTCGGTGAGCACATGTATAATGTCATTAAAGGGAAAGCTGAGCGTAAAACAGGTGGTTGAGAAGCGGGAGCTCGCGCACTGATTGCTAAATCCCCATTTCACATGCGGAGAGAGGCTGCGCTGACAATTATCAGGTCAAATATTTGAGAAAATGCAGGATTAACACCGCAGGGCCGAAGCAACTGTGCTCACTGACACGCAAACCTCGGCGGAATCCGTTGGTGCACCGCGTTGGCGCGCTCCTCTTAGCCAGATACCCGTGTGACCCAGCCTGGACCACGCAGCGGACGACCCCGTCGGGATCCGTGTGTCGGGGCTCAGGCCAGAGAGGAAGCGGGGCTGCCGATGGAGGAGGGCAGGCTGCCCCCTTCAGGTGATCATCGCTAGACTCTGATTAAATTAAAGAGGTGGGGAGCAGGATGCCTTAGATGAATCAGGTGGGGTGGGGGGGTCAGAAATCACAGGTGAACAAGGGGAGTGAAATGAATCCTATTTATGAAAATGGGGGGGGTGGCCTTTAACACTAAACCGTGCAAGCCTGGCCCCCCATTGCCTCTCTGAGTACCGTCTTTTCACTTGAATAAAGTGTATGTTTATTAGTATTAATACTAGTGCAAACAGTAAGTAGAAATCAAATGACAGGCTTAACATTGGCTACCACTAATGTGCACAACCGTGTATGATCAGGGAGTTGCAAGTTCTCAAACTCTGCCACCACGACCGTCTGTATATTTCTGTTTATATACATTTTGGGCTCTGTCTTTCAGTTATTGCTAGATAAGTCCATTGCATAAAATAGATTAATGTTTTCTGCAACATCAACAATAACCTAATTAATAATAATAATCCTAATACTAATAATAATGCCTTTATAGCTATCTGAGGAACAACTTTATTTCCCTGTAATTTTAATAACTAACTTGTATCAATGTATAATTTATAACACTTCTGAGCGCACACAGGCTGTACTGACAGCCCAATTACACATGCTAACCTCGGAGTCGGTCTGAGCAGAACTTCGAGACGCGTACGAGAGGCCAAATGCGATGGTCATTAATTTTGAATGGAGGCGCAGTAGGGAAAAGGCACAGCGCTGCGGACAGCTAATTCAGGGAAATAAAACATCATTTGCATAAGAAAAAAACATAAATAAAAAATGCTCCGTTCCGATGATGGCGAGCAGACGGGAAGGACAAAAACGGAGAGAACGCTGTCACATCAGATCCATCACCTCTTCGGCTCGGACGGACCCCATGTTGCCATTAGCTCCCCATCCAAAGCGGGAGGGGGCCCTTATCCCAAAAGTGACGTGCCCTCCGATGCGTCCCGACAGAGGGACGGCGGCCTCGCAGCGTGGTGTCATGTGACGTGCGCCGTTGGCGGCCTGCCGAGGAGGTGTACAGGCCTGCCACCGGAATGTGGAAGTATCATTAAAGGGGATTTACTTCTGGAGATGTGTGTATGTGTGTGTGTGTGTGTTTGTGAATTATGTTTATATTTCATTGTGGGGGACCAAATGTCCCCCACAATGTAAAAGAAACCTGCTATTTTGACATTGTGAGGACCATTTTTCAGGTCCCCACAAAAATCTGTGAACGCAATCAAAAAACTAAAAATGTCAAAAGTCTCGTATTTTATTTGGTTACTTATTGTTAAGGTTAGGGCTGGGTAGGGTTAGGGTTGTCATGTTGGGATTAGAGATGAATGAAGAATCCCCACAAAGATATAATTACAAACCTGTGTGTGTGTGTGTGTGTGTGTGTGTGTGTGTGATTCAGGGCCAGCACACACCAGCTGGACACAGAGCGGGATAAAGTCACATGACAATTAGGTGTGGCCTAATTCCTGTTCTACCTACTGAAATCTGCTTAAAAACTGCCTGTCCGTGGGTGGCATATGGGCTCAATGGGCAGCAATGTGCCCTCACACCACCAGGGTGGATGATGTGATTCCTGTCCCCAGCTGTGTGTGTGCAGTTTGCAGCTTTTCGCCATGTCTTTCTTCCTGAAGTCTGCAATCCTTTAGTTTAGATTATTCGGTGTCTGCAAAGTGCCTGGAATTTCTGTGCAGTGATGGACTGGAATCTTGTCCTGGGTGTCCTTTGCTTCCTGGGAAGCGAGCTGTGATCCTGTCCCAGATAAGTGTTTATGGAAAATGGATGGAAGTGTTTGTCGGAGAAAGAAAATCCACAACAGGGCACGTTTGGGGCATCCGCGTTGGGGGTGCGTCCATTAAGGTCAGATAACATGTTTCTAATCTATTGGATCTCTTAAATGGAATTCTCTACAACTGCTGTACATTGATTGCAAACAAATCTTCGCCTATGAAGACAAAAGTTTAGAAACGTGATTCGGTGAACTTGAGTCTCTAAATTGCCCTTTGCGTGTGATGAACAGGCAGCCCATCCAGAGCATGCCCCTGCCAGGCTCACTCTGTACTGATACGTAGCTATGGAAGATGGATGGATAGATTTATTTATATATGTCTGTTTACAGTCAATCTGTTCTGGGTCTTACCAAAGCCTCTCTGTTGTGCCTCAGCACTAATTTCCACAAATGTCTGGTTTGTGTCTATGATGAACCACAGTTCCTTATGTGTATAACATTTCATGAGACTTCCCTGAGACACAATACTGGGTGCCACCATTAAAATGTATGTTGTTTGTTTCAGCCTTATAATATAATACAGCATGGCTGGAATCCTCAGTGAAAAAAGTACAGACTGGGACACAGAGGTGTATAGTTTAGGTCCAGAAAGTTGAAATCCAGACCAAGGTTTTGTTTCAACCGACCAGTTGAGTATAAAAAGTACTCAACGGGTTGTTTGAAGCAAAAAAAAAACCTTCTGAACTTTCCACCACTGCTGAGACACCCCGAGAGTCTATGTGTAAACCTGTTTTTTGTGCATTTTGACACATTCAGAATCATAGCCGGAAACTGGGTTGCCCATGGCGACCGGCAGCTTGAGGAGCCCTTGTTTGGAGTCTATTAATTTTACTGCACTTTTCGGAATTATCCATCTGCTTAAAGGTTAACAGCCATGTGGCCTGGAGACATGGGATTCTCTCTCAGGACGCTAGGAGCGGCCGTCAGCCAGCAAGCGCGTCGCGCGGAAAGCCAACGCAGATGCGACAGAATCGTATCGATAAAAGCCAAGAGCCGCTAATTTCCTTAATGGTTAATAATGGGCATGTGCTCTTAAAAGTTACATTAACAAGCAAGTGAAAAATACACTTAACACTGAGTGGGGAGCGAGGGGAGGCCGCGGGGCCGGGATCCGTCGAGGATGGTGATTTAGTGTCGGCTCTATCACTCCATCACTTTCGCTGGGTAATCTCTCCATCAGCTGTCACAGGGCTGCGGTCCCTATTAGCTATATCCTTAAACGCACTGGGCTCGTGAATATAAAGGTGAATGGGGAAGGCCTCCTGTTTGCAACGAACAAACGCTGCTTCCTGTACAGCTGTGGCCCAGGTGTGTGGCATGTGTGTGTTTTTTTAGCCCATATGGAGGAGCATACCCAGAAAGAACGAATATATCCAGGTACACTTCGGTATTCCAGGTGCCAACAGTGGCACCCGACCGCGCGGGATGCGCCTTCCAAAACAAAATCCCTTTGGACAGACGAACGGGAAGCCATTTTAAACCAGCTGCTTGGAAAGCGGAACGTCAAGGCGAAAGCTTCCGCTACTGATCAATTAAGGGCGTCGGCTTCACCGGCTGTGCGATTTAACCAGGTAGCCGCAATAACCGGCCCCCCGCACCCGGGTTAGGGGCCGGCGTGACCCTCTTCTCAGAGATGGGATTGATGAGGCGGTGAGAGAGACAGGTGTTGTAAAGGCCACACCGGCGCCCGCAGATCTGCTGAGCGTTTGCAGCGAACGACAGTGTGTGACACCGAGAGCGAAGGCAGCTCCCCTACAACTGTTTCAGCTGCTGTTTTAAGGCAGCGGCTGGCAGCCAGAAACAGCAATGAGGGAGGGTTAGAGTGTGTGGGGGGGGGGAGGGGGCGTGTGTGTATGGGTGCAGGGTGCGCGTGCGGGTGCAACACCCTGCAAAGTCCCTCCGACATGTGTATGTGTGTTTTGACAATCACGGCCTGTCATCACGCAAGGATCAGGACTGTCACCGAGACAGGAATCACAGGAGCGACAGCGAAAATCCCCACTTTTCCTCCCAAAAATGATGGCAAAGTCACTGCCGGCTTCTATATATTTTTTTAAATACCCAGTACGAGATGAAAAGCCAGGAAGGGAAATGGCACAGATGTAACACCGCGAAGAGAACCACATCTTTTCAAAATATGTGCGATAAATAATTTTCGCTGATTTTTTTTTAACGTTATTACATAATAATGCGCGGTCGTGTGATGTATTGTGATGGAGCGCCGGCCGGGCTAAGACGAACACCCAGAAATAGATTGGATCTCAGAAGACTGGCACACAATGCGTGGGAAATAAAACTTTACAGCTAATGTTGTAAAAATAAAATTCATCCCGTCGGTACTGACAGGTAGCTCTCTCCCATCTTAGGCAGCCCTGCCAACAACGCCGCAGTCTAACAAGACCGGCTCTATCCAAACACGCTAAAGATGAGCTAAATTAAATCCCCCATCTTCACCAGAAAGCGGTATTGTGATACAGACACTCGTCTGAGCCGTCGCTTCATGGATCCTGGGACACGAGCATCAGCGTGTCTAAATGGGGGCGGGGTGTGGCTCAGTGGGTTAGCAGTTTGTGCCCGTGTTCGGAAGGTCGGTGGTTTAAAATCCCGGGGCCAGCAGATTGATGCCGCTGTTGGGCCCCTGAGCAAGGCCCTTAATCCCTAGCTCTAGGTGAGCTGCAGGCTGGCTGACCCCGTGCTGTGACCCCCAAGCTGTCTGTTTCACGGAGAGCAAGAAGATTAACCCTAGGATGCACAAGTGGGTCAAAAATGACCCGGTATGGTCGATTTCTTGCAATATCTTCGTAATGAAAAG
>JAODJW010000046.1:6298031-6313561 GCA_026777045.1 Hyperopisus bebe
CAGAATCAGTAATTATTAAACTAACTACCTGGGAGAACTGAAAACAAGGCCTGGATTTGGAATCGAGGGCCTGAATTTAATAGCCCTGGATTAGACTGTACTGAAGTCTCATATTGAATTCAGGCCAATCATGGAAGGTGGTATAACCTCATCCCATCCTGGGTGTCCCCCTACCTTGTGCCTGTTGCTCACTGGGGGGGGGGAAAGGGAAGGGGTTCCAGGTTTGTTATGACCCTGGGGGGTGGACTGGTGAAAATATGGTCCTATATGCTAGTCACACTACAGTATTTGTACCCACCATTTGGTGACAACATCAAGTATCCTACAGTATCCTCCTCAGGGACCCCCAGCAGTCCATATTTTTGCTCCCTCCCAGCTCTCAATATACCTGAACCAAACAATCAAGCGATAAAGAACATCGAATACCGGCCACAGAAAGCTGGGAAGGAGCAAAAACATGGACTGTCTGAGGGTCCCTGTGGACTGGGTTGGGAAACACTTCTCTACATAATACATAAACAATAAGAACTCGTAGAAGTTCTGGAAGTGTGGGGATCCGGGCCTTGCTGGTAAGGACTTTGTAAAGTGGAGGCAAATTGTGAAGAATCGATGTAACCTATATGGTAGGTAAAGTTTGGTCAGGATTATAGCATTAGAGTTCAGGCCCTGGGGCAGTAAAAATAAATTAATTTAAAATGAGACAAAACTTGTTGTGTCTGTGCCGTAATTCATATGGGTCCATAAAGATTAACTGTCTTAATATGTTTTCTAGAAAAGGATGCCTAGTACATTACGTCTGGCGTCTGACATGAAAACCAGATTTGTGGGTTGCAGTGTTCTCTGCCATATCCGTGTCTTGTTTTGATGTGACGCAGTCTCAGGCGGACCAAGGTATGCAGGAATGAGGCCGTGAGTCCCAGGATGCTGCGGGACAGTCTGAACTGCGGGTTTGTGGTCCCACTGCTACACAGCGGTCACACCAAGCCCAGCGAGCCCTGTGTCCAAGAGGTGGTCTCCCCAACCAGTGTGTCTTAAGTAGAGGCTGCTGGGAAGACTTTGCGGATTAGAGAGGAAGGGCGGTCAAACCAAGCCCAGAGTGCTCATTTGTTTTGGAAAAAAAAAAATGAATTTGGAGGACAAATGCCACCTTTCTGCAAGGAGGGAATATGCCCCCCCTCCCCCCAGCCATTCTACAGCACTCTCATGTCCAGAGGGCTCTGTGCAGACCAGTCTTATGACATGCTATCATGTCTATCTTCTGGCTTCGTTTCACACATTTCATTCTTGGATTTCACACTCTGAATGTTTTCCCTGGGGAAAGCGGGCATGGGTGAGCTACCCATCTTCCCTCCTCTTCGGTCGGTCCGGTCCGGCGGTCGGCTTCACTGCCAGCAAGAACTCCAAACAAACTAAGGAGTCACACTAGAGAGGTTTCTTTTTTTCGGGAATAAGAAGAAAATCGTGAAATGATTCCCTGGACCTTTTGCCTGGGACTTGCGACGGTATGTTTTAAATGCAAATTGAAGTCAATGCCGCCTCAGGGCAGATTGAGTGATTGAAACAGATAACAGTCACCGTCTGCTGCAACGTTGTCATGGTCCTGCTGTACGGCTAATGAGATTAGTCTGGGGATGCATCACGATGCTCCATGCTACGACTACAAGGCCACTAAATACTGGTCCTTGAAGAATTATTAACACTTTATGGTGTTTTAGGGTCCCTTCATGAGTATAGCAGAGTTTCTGTAAGCTAAGCAAAATGCAGTAAACCCAGGGAAGGATTTGGTTGGACACCATGCTTTTATTCAGTGAGTGTGTGGCCCTTGGAATGTGGCTGGATATGTGGATGGCTGCTTTTTTCAGACTACATGAAACTGAAATGGACTGTTTGAGGGCACAGACTCTTATTCAGTAATACAGTGTGGAAAATGGTCTGTTAACAATCCAGGAGGGAGCCTGCTGTTGTATCTTTAGGTGAAGTATTAATCATTTCATTGAAATACCTGAATGTGTAAATTGGCGAATTAGGTGAAGTCACTTTGGACAGAGGTGTTAAGCTTTGCTGGGGTTCCAGATGTTGGGAATGCTCAGGGATGAGGCTTGGGGGATGTCAGTGGTGGACATGCCCCCCTCAGCGCGGAGAGACTTTCGCATGACGTGCGTGTGAAGAATTGGCTTCCCTCCCATGAATACCAGCATGAATGCTAAGCACACGGCAGGATGCGAGCCCCACTCTGGGTACAGGGTGCTTGCTGAACTTCTGCCGAGGAGCGTCAGTCTGTCAGCATCGTAGGCTCACCCAACCTACCTGGTGTCAGCACATGTCCGCTGGCACCGGCCACCGACAGGAAATGACACGCGCGTTCCTGTTACGCTCCAGCTAAATGGCAAAGGCTCATGAGAGCTAAGCTTCAGGTCCGAGCAGTAACACGGTGACAGAAGAACGTTCTTATTTCATGTGCTGTTTTTTCAAAACGAAAATACATAAAAACCACGGCCGCGTTCTTGTTTTGCAGAAACAAAATGGGCGGTTAATAAGCTAGTTTATGGAACCAGCCTCCACTACTGAGCACGTGGTCTAACCCTGTGCTTATCCAGAGGTGTATGAAATGTTTATCCTCTAAGAATGACAGTAACTGCTGGCTTTAATTAACAGTGTGTCATATTACCCTTTCGTACCGAGCTACATGTTTTAAAAAGGCTGTTTGCGAGACTGTCTTGTTTTGTGTGCAATAATTAAAATCGAATGACAATTTCACTTGGCTTTTTAATTATCCACTTAAGATGTAAGCAGAATACTCAGGCACAGGCCAAAGCTTTTTTAAAAATGAATAACTTTTATTACACTTTGATGTGAATTGACCGACCTCAAACACTGAAAACACCCACACATTTACAGATACAACTTGTCTGGTCACTGTAATAAAAAATGGGCATTTTAATGAAGTTTTAATAATAAAAAAACAACTGTATAGAAATCAAGTTGTGTGTCTATGATGATGTGTCGAGGGGCAATCTACATGCAGTAGCTAATTAAAGTATAAGTTCAGAAAACAATACTTCAGATTTATGAATATGTAAATGAACAGTCGGTCTGTTGCTGATTTATAAAACAGTGATAACCACACAGTACTAATCTTCTCTCCTTTAAACCCGATTTACTTTATCCACCGTAACAAACACAAATAATAATCCCATTATTGTCTTAATGATGCATTTTCTTCACAGAGTGTTTGAAACTGATTCTGTGGGTAATATGATCTTTATTGAAGCTGACAAACTTTAAATCAATTTTGATTCTTAAGTCGTTCACATTTCTCTTTGATCCATCTTCTTTTTCTGCTTTTTGTTCATATTAAATTTCTGTTATTGACAATATTTGTTTTTTTTGCATTTCAAGTCAAACAATGACAATGCACAAAGAATTTCATTTAAGTAGCTTAACGGAAAATTGTCACGTATTTTTCAAGGTTGCCATTCAAAATTAAGGCAGAAAACATACACCGTATTAATGCTTTAAAATATAGTGTTGGGTATCTTTCATTTAACCTTTGGAAGCAATGGATAGGAAGCAGAGCATTCCCTGTGTGGGAAACACGCACACACACACACACACACACACACACACACACACACACACACACACCAAACATTTCACCATTTCATCTGAATGGCATGCCCAGTGACTGTAGGTGTAAACCGGAAGGCTGCATTGAGGCAGCTCTGCATCGTACTAATTGATAATATTCACCCTCACTCACTTTAAGAACAAAATGTATTGTGCTATCATAAAACATTTCCAGGTATGATTTGTTACATTCTGACATTTGTGTAATTCTTTGTTCAAGATGAAAAAAAAAAAAAAACAATTAACCAAAAGTTCTTTCCGCTAAGCAAAGAACAAATATTTCAAACACTTGCAATTTATTATGCCCAAGAGTAAAATGGATGACTAATTTCCTTCCCTTAGTCCCCTTCCCCAAGACGAGAGCGACGCTCCGGTAAATACGCGCTGGAAAGTGACACTGCTGTAGGCTTTGGGGTGAGTGGCGGATCCTGTATCGACGACAAGGAATAGCGGTAGCACTGCATACGCGCTGGTGGCATCTGTGTGTGGGCAACACTGCATGCAAATGCAAGCAGGGATCTTTCATCGTTTGTCTTTGGGGGGTGGGGGGAGTACAGCGGTGTATATTTGAAACTAAGAGCTTAGTGAGTACAGTGTGGACAGATATGGGCATGAGGAAATTCTAGGGTGCCCTCTCTCTAAAGCGTCCTGTATCCTGTAATTCTACCCCAAATTCTAGTTTTAAAACACTACGTTTTCACAAATCTGTGTTCCTTGTTTCGGAAGAGCTCTTGGCACGTGACCTGTGACATTATTATTATTAGTCTTATTCTGCTTAATTCTGAGCACTTACTTCCAAGGAGGTGATTACAAAGACCTTCATGTCCAAAATTCTTGAAAGCTCATACTGGCTGATTGACAGCCTGCGTATGATAGGCTGGACCGTTGGCACGGAGACGACACCACGCCCCCCACCCCCTTCCTCTGCCAAGAGCCGTACACTCAGCCTCAAATCCCGAAGAGATGGCGAGTAGGCATAGAACCATCACAAGGCCCCTGCTGGCGTTCAGTGGGGACATTAACAGGAAGAATGAACGCTTTCATTCTGCTGCGCCTCTGTCTGTCCGGCCTTTTAGAGCTAACTGACGGCTGAAAGCTGCATTTATGTTTCCCGTGCTTATTTTGAAGGAACCCGTACTTTACCGCGACATAAGTGAGCCCAGAACATGTTATATTTACCTCCTGCAAACTGCTGTCGCCAGTCAAACGTGCAGCAGGAAATGGACGGATTTCCCATTTAAAAACTGAAAGAGTGAATGAAATGAATGAACAAAACGAATACGTGGGGCTTATCGATGTTAGTTATGATATTGATGTTAGCTATTAAATAATTAAATTTTCTTATTAAAAAATTTATCTGGTATTAATATATTCCATAAATCCATCTACAATAACCGTTTATCTGGTGTATGGGGTGAGTCCACAGCCTATCCCCGGAGGAGGGGGGCAGGGGGCAGGGGACAGGGGGCAGGGGACACCCCAGGCTGGATGCCACTCCATCACAGCACATATTAATCTGCAGAATTAATGAATGAAGAATTTGGTGCTGATAGCCAATGTAGCTCTAATATTTTCTATATTCTCATTTTTTATGCTAAGTCAGACAGACTATTTTCACAATATGTTTAAAAACAATGGTTAGCGTTGTGATTTTAGAGTAATATGAAGTCATTGTGAATTTATGCACATATAACTCAACACAAAGTGTATGTCATTGCTGCAGAGTTACCACTCGATGCATGTCATGTTGGGGGGGGGGGGATAGGGATTGTAGGGTAGGCTCATTAGTAAGACGGCCATGACTGTAAACACCATCATGGTTGTCCTCCTTAATGACTCACCCATTTGTACACAGGGACACAGGACTGGAGATAGTGGGATTCCTTTGTCTGACAAATGAATTGCCAATGGCATCAAAACACACACATGCACACTGACACACCAAATATATCTGTTAGGTTGGGTTTGCAAACGGTGAGTATTTTGGTCCGCTCTGCACAAATGGCCGTCCATGTTGCTGTTCAGCAATACAGTTGCACTGCAGTCCAGAGACTCTGACACTCCCTTGTGAAGTATTTCACCCTTGTCTATATTGACAGGCACCGCTATAATTACCCCAGGATGAAAAGCACTCGCTTGTCACGGATATGCCCTCCACGCAGGCCCCCTCCATCTGATCACAGCGTCGCGTGAGTGTTTACTGTGAAGGCAGGTCCGTGCGCATGCTGTGAAGGAAGGGAGAGAAGAAACGAAACAGCCTGGAAGGAAAAGGCCTGGTAAATGGATACCGGGAAGCCGCTGTACGGTGCTGACCATTTGGGAGCATGTGTGAGCCACGACCTTTGACCTCATGTAAAACCGACGCAGCTGACAGCATGAGGCTGACAGCATGAGGACAATATGCCATGTGACAACTGACACACATGTGTACTGTAGTTCTTTGCTGTGGGAGGAATTGCGAGGATGGCTTTGGATCCCCCTTTCCATAAACCCTTTCCTGAAGGTTACAGGTAGGCCATGCAGACCGAACGGCATGACAATACACAGGAAGAGTCCATCTCGATCCAAAAGGCAGTGTACTGGACTCATCCCCAGTGGTATGACCCGATATTCTTTGTGCCAGCTGAATGTGGCAATGAATTCAGCATTGCCCTCTGTTTCCAGTAGATCATCAACGCCACGTCATGCCAGATTGATTTTCGAGAAGTCAATGCAGGCTGGAGCCAATCCTTCTTGGAAGTTTTAACGGTAAAACGACACCGCTTGCCCAGCAATGGTTTAATTACCCCCACGTTGGCCATGTTGTCTGAATGTCATTCTTTCCTTTCTCTTTCTCTGCAGGGTTCCACTGTGGATAACAACGAACATGCCTCTTGGTAGCATGTTTTCATGGCCATAGCGATCCAGCGGAAATGGCAAAAGCAGACTGACAACCACATGCTTATTGGGAAGCTGAAGACCATGTTTGTGTGGCAGTGAGAACGTAGTTTAACCCCAAACAACATCTGGATATCATATTAGATTAACAAAGCACATCTTTAAGATCCTAGCACATCTGCAGTGGATGTATGTTTCATATTTAACTTTCTATTCAATAGAAATGAAAACCCAGGTTTTTGTTGTCTCTGTAAATTTAGTTGTTTTTGATTTTCAGAAAAATAATATGAGCGATAATATGAAAGTTATTATTTTTAGGCACGATGACCAGCCAGTAGCGGCGTCTAATTCAAACATAACCTCGGTAATTAAAGCGACGGTAGGCAGAGTGACAGCCGTACGTGAAACAGGTTCAAAGGCCCGTAAAGACACGTCTTGGGGTGAGTAAGCAGAAGTTCCGGCCAAGCAAACTAGAGAAAAAGGCTGGATGGAGACCTTGAAGCTGAGAGCATTATCTGGGGCAAGAGTCGAGGTACATAATGCACACTGTCTTGAACACATTGAAGACACTGAGCGCACAGACTGACCATCCATTACACTTCACTTAATGCCACCAGCAAGCTGCCAGAACAATTAAAACCAGGATTAGAAGTTGGCATCCACTATTATTACCTGTTGAGATAAAAGCTGGAATTGATATGAGAAGCTGTCAGTCTATGTCTGTGCAACTGGGGCAAAAAGAGGGAAGAGGGAAGCCAGGGAGGGGCTTCCACGCTGGGCCCCGAAGCCATTCTTTTGAAAATGTAATGACATCTCATAATTAGCATAATACCCCAACTTGTCTGATGCTTTTAATTGTCACACAATATTTGCTTAACATTGCATTGACGGGAAAGGGTGGAGGAGGAGGAGGTGGTGGCAGTTGGGGGGGGTTGGTGGTAAAAACCAAGATGACAGATGTCACTGTGAGCAGTCGCATCCAGAAAGCTATTACTGCACAGACACTCAGCTGCAGTGCGGGGATCTGCAGCTTCCATCACCTTTTAGTGAGCCGTGAAAGAGAAAGAAATCTCTCCAGAGTGGCGTTTGGAAAAGGGGGAACCGATTCGTTCCAAAGTTCGTTCAAACTTAAAAGAGGTTTCTGAGTACTGGTTGACCTCTTGTGCTAAATTTGAGCCAGTTACCTCTATGCCAATGGCGGTGACCATGTCTGTCACATATGACCAGGTTAATAATCATAAATACGGATGCTCATGAAATTTGCTGTGTTCAGCATATGGATCAGCAATTAATGAAAAAAATAATTAGAAAAAAATGGTTGGTTAGGCATGCAGATGAAGTGCATATAATTGTTTTTAATATTGAGTGAAATTGTAATATAGTCAAGTTTAAGGCGAGGACCTGTCCAATGGCAGCCAAGCAGCTGTTTATTCCCAAAGGCGAAATTAGTTGTCATTTCCCTCTATGCCCTCGTCACAGCCTAGAGCTTCTGCGCTCCTCTTCTTCTCATGTGCTGTTTGTAGAAACAAAGTCTTCTCAATTTTTACATTATATTTATAGATCAGTCACATTCTGGAAGTTGGATTTGGGGGCTTTGAAAATGCAACATTCTGAACATCAAGACTAAATTAAAGAGCCAGATCTGTGTCACATATCATCTGTTTTTTTTTTTATGAAAAAATGATCATTAGGAACTAAATCAGCTGGATGAAATATGTGCACATTGTACATAATTACATATAAGTACATATCACCAATTTTTTTTTAATAAAGAAGTAAACAAAATACTAGACAAGAATAAATAAAAGACAGCTTAACAGCTACAATGAAGACACAATACAACAAAAACAGAGATACATTCAGTATTAAAGGTAGGATACGCAAATGTAATCCAGTACACTTATTGTCAAATTCAGCAATTGTCAATTCCTCACAGTCCGTTTTGTGTGTACGCTGACATAAAGCCCAGTGTTTCTATGGAGCCCCGTCTCTGTAAATAGGGGAAAAAAACAAATGGCACTTTTCCACTATCACCAAGAACCGTACCTGAGCTGTACTGAAGGGTTTCCATTGTAAATGATGTGAGCGGTACCTGCACTGATACGGCCCTGCACATGCCTAAACCAAGCTGGTGGCATCACCACCATCTGATTGGGTCGAAGTGCATGGAGATACCGCTTATCTGTGTCGATATACATAGATTATCTGAAGGAAAAACTTGTATTGTATATATTATTAATTATTAGTAATATTGCACATCACAATGTATTCATGCACTACCAATAACTCAGGCTTGGAAATTTCCGACCACCTGCTTAAAAAAGTATTACAGAACAGCTGATGGGAATGGATTCGTAATGCAAATTTAGGCAAGCGAATGCTAATTCTGCTAGCATTTCATGCTAACATAAGACAGCAAGGCAAATTTATTTATATAGCACAATTCAGATACAAGGCAATTCAAATTGCTTTACAAAGGCAGAAGGATACATTTAAATGAAAGACATTAAAATCACATTTACAAGACAAAAAAGGTGAGTATCTCATACTTGCTATCGGAAATTAACACATAGTACACCTTATGAACAGTAAATATCCATTTCTTTGGTTTTACATCACTGTTGCTCTCCAAACCTGGCAACGTCTTTACCGAGCCGACCCTCCTGCAGTGGAAAACCAAAGCAAGCTGGAACCATGAGAGGCAACTCATTGTAGCCAGGAGCTGAATGTCGAGTAGGAGGGGCAATGTCGAGTAGGAGGGGCAATGTCGAGTAGGAAGGGCAATGTTGAGTATGAGGTGCAACGTGAGAGGGATTTATAACTGTTGTCATCTGATACCCTATTCCCAACCCTAACTCTCATTATAAAAGCCTCCCTCCCCTTGTGATAAACACCTCCTATTTGGCATTGCCCATCCTACTTGACATTGCCCCTCCCAGTCGACACTAGGCTCCTAGTTGCAGCGATATATACTTGGGAACCACGCCATACCTAGTCTCTCTTTGCCACCGAGCTACACAACACTGTCCCAGCCAATCAGCAATAGGGATATTCATGCTCATGCACAGGGCAAGGGGAGGGCAGACGGGGGATGCAGAAAGGAGATGGGGGAGTGGCTTCAGAGGGATGCCTGAAGTATAGGGATGGGATCGTGTTGTGTGGCTCAGTCCGAGCCACTTCGATATTTCCCACGTATTGAGCTAGGGCTGCGTCGAAACACCAGATTATTTTAGAGCGCACACACAGAAAGGATAGCTCACAGACTGTGAGTAGAAATTTGCTGGGTTTATCACAAAGTGTATCGGATTAAAATCGCAAACCCTAGCTTTAACATTTCGGTGTGTGCATGGACTGGGAGCAAAGATTTGAGGAGCAGTTAAAAAGGTTTTGAGAAACTGTCCGTTGACTTTGTCAAGCCTTTACAGTGATATGTGGTTCGTCAGGAAGTTCAAGTGTGGTGGAGAGACGGTCTCCGGTATTCCAATTTTGAAGAATGGTTAGCAGTATAAAAAGCCATAAGAACTCCTTCTGATGGGTGCCCTAGTGCCACATCCCCAAAAAAGTGCCAGGTCGGCTGTGACATGCTGCCAAAACTTGTAGACTGGCAGAGGTGGAAATTTCAGGTCCAGAAAGTACAAATCCAGACCAAGATTTTGTTTCAACCAACCAGTTAAGTATTCTGTGACTTTATGCTCAGCTGGTTGGTTGAAAGTAAATCATGGTCTGGATTTTTACTTTCTGGACCTGAAATTGCCACATCTGTAGACTGGAGGGCATGTTCGGAGGGTGTGGAAGCGGAGTGCAGCGTTAGGCCCATGTCCAGCATCGTCTGCTGCACCAGGTGCTTGATCCCATATTGGATTAATTGTCCATCAGTCTTAGTTATTCTGGAAATATTTCCGCTCACCTTTATATTGGTGGGAATAACTTGAAGATGATATTCTTCAAAGTTAATCTTCGATTTCTTCAGTATGTGTTTGTGACTTTAAAGAGTCGTTAGCTATATTAACTTTGCTAATTATCAAGCTTTTAAGTTAGATATATTGTAAATATTACTCTTCCTAATGGTGTGTTTCTGGACAATGTCCTGCTAGCTAATGGATGCTTTGTTTTCAAGGAGCAGGTCTAAGTATATAATCCTTCATTCCATCCATTTAGTGCTTACGAGTGGTGTCTTATCTGTTAGCAAGTCTGGGTTTTGCCATACGGGGGTGTATTTGCTGGGGGTTATAACAAAATTAAATCTTTTTTTTTTTTTTAATTTTCCACCATGCTGTCAGAAATGTAGCAGTTACAAGGTTTTTGAAAAGATGATGGTGTTTTATTTTATTAATGAGGCACAGTAGGTTCCTGCAGGACACTTCTCTGCCTACTGCTCTGATTATGGTGATGCATCCATTTGTATATTAATACCAAATAAATACCAATTTGCCAGGTAAGAATGATGAACATTTGGAGTCCCCAAGCCTAAGTAAGTCTAGCGTTTCTTGTTTTTTTTCAGTAACACTTCTTATTCAGCTGTCTAATGTATGAAACCAGTGTGTATTGGCTGTGTCTGCATCACTGATAATAATTTATTAAAATTATTTTAAGTAACTGAATAATAAGCTATAGGCCATGGGATCAATGAGATGGAGATATGTAGCTGTACTTTTCTTTCCAAGGGGGTATTCTGTAAAAAATATACATAAATTAAATTGTTTTATTTGTTTAATTTATATGTTTAATTTATCAGGTATTAGCCGAGAGGTTATTAACTATACTACTGCTCTGTTTAAGTATGAACACTGCCAGACCTACAGCATTTACTCTTTAGTATTATTTTTTTTACTATATTTACAGATAATTTAAGTAGTTTTTCACATCCAGGATACACACCTGCTTTTTAATATAAATCCTTAGCTACCAGAGGTTCCCACTGGGTCAATAAATGTTGAAGACTTTGTTCACAACTACGATTTAATGCCTTCAGACATGTAAAATTATGTCTTTAATAGTACTTGGTTTATACATCTTAATGCAGCTAATGTATTTAATGCCAGCAGAAATGCCAGGTTTGACACGATATTGACGCATACTCAGACAATTGAGTGGGTTACTTCCAGACCATCATTGTTTGGTTTATACATTCGGTATTAAACTGTACTATCCTGTGTGTTTTCTGTTACTTACCACATAAATAATACTCAGTCATAAGTGAGGCTCATAATACTGTGGGGCCTAGCAAGGAGGACCGAAGTCGACCACTACGGCATGTTTGAACTGAGCGACCCAAAGGTCATGATACACATACAGCAGGGCCATGAATGTGCCCCCCAAAAACAGCACTAAATAATGGCCATTGCGAGTGTTCTGCTCTGGGGGCTATGCTACTGCAGTGGGGGTGTAGTTACCATACACTGGCATGTAAGACACTTAAAAACACAGGCCTTGTGAATCCCAATCATTCCTGAAAGCTTCCATATTTAATGGCACTTTTAAAGACCTGGGATAGATGTATTATTAATAAAGTATTATTTAATCGACTCACATCTAAGGCTAAACAGTCTCTAAGACTTGTCTCTAAGAGGGTGATGTCACTGTCTGGAAACTCTAACCTCTCTTAACATCTTAATTCTAGATTTATGTCCTTTCATTGTTGAAGGAGATACTGTTCTCTTGATAGCAGGAATGAATAAATATTGACTGACATGCAAGTGGCATATGGGCTTAGTAACAAATAAAAACCTCACATGGCACTTTGCAATCGATCGATTCTGTTGATAGTCCAGGATCCTGACTTAGATAACATTTAACACCTATGATCTTAAACTTAGAAAGAATGACATCATCTTTGAGTTTATTGCTTCCATGTTTTTCCTATTTTTGGGAAATGGGAGCTGAAGATTGGAAAATGAAAGTCTGATTTATTTTTTATGACTCTACAGGCATTTCCTTGCAAACATATGATGTGACCACTGTGGAATTTGGGAATGTGGTGCACAGTGCAAAAGGTGGAAACTTGATGGGCTGGTTTTTGTCATGTGACTGCTGAGCTCCTCCAATAATGTAGCAGGACACAGTATTAGAAAACACTGCTCTAGCCGACTGATGAACGGCTAGGTCTATTGGCAGATGCATACATTCTAAACTCCACTGTATAATAGAATCCCTCCAGCGAGAAGTGGGAGAACAGAGATGCCACTTTTAGCTACATTTGTTGTCTTGTAGGCCTGAGTCTTGGCAGTGTCTCTTCAATTGGTATGCAGAATATCTGCTCAAGTATTTCATACTGTTCCAGTGCCTTCGATAACAAGACGTTACACATCAGCTTCCCTTTATTACTGTTTAATGTAAAATAATAACTCCAGCAGAAAAGAAGCCTCCTGAGAAATTCCATGTTGTTCGAGGAGACCTGTTTTTCACCAATATTGTCTTGAAATAGATGTTTTTTTTTACATACACTCCCACAAGAAAAAAAAATCATGTCTGGAAATTAAAATATGTCAAGGAGGATCCTTTATAACACAGCTTATATTTTCACTTCAAAGACTTGGCAATTTCTGATCCATATGACATTCACACTCCTTCAGGGTCAAACAACATCTTGCAGCCTTCATAAAATGATTAAATATTTTAAACAGCTCCTGCCCATACCTCCATCTCCCCATGAGACTGATGCTGTTATCGCTTTTGTCAAAGCCAGTTTCCATCTGCATTTGTCATTCCTGCTTGCGTTTATGAGTTATCAATCGGCGTGTCAAAATGCAAAATAACTGATGTTCTTTGGGCGGTATTGGACGGTCTATCTAGGGCTTTTAATCAATGCTGATTTTTTTTTATTTTCCATACTCGTACATAAATCTTTAGCGTTGCCGGCTCCTTATAATGCATTCGCACAGAAAGCGGTGACAGAAGCAGTGGTTATATTATCAAACATTATACCTCAGGGCGAACGGGGTATCGAGGGCTTTCAGACGGAGAATGTTGGGAATTAAACAGGAGACATGGCTGTTCCACACACTGTAAGGGATTGCTTTTGCCATCCATAAATCAACTGCCTTGCAGCCTAATCTTTCTCACTCAGAGGCAAAGTAAATTCTTTACTTATAGATTCGACAGAGCTTACTTTTGTGTACGCTGATGCACATGTACAGGTCCCAGTGGTAACAATGCCTTTAATATGCTTTCCATTTATTTTTTTTTCTGGATGTTTCTTTGATTTCTACTGTCATGGGAGGGGCTCCTGCAAAGAGGGGTGGGAATTAGGGCCTTGTTCCGACTGGTAATTGTCAGGACCAAAAGCTGGAACTGAATTCATGAGGTGGAGAGAGGCCCTGACAGAAGGGTTTGAGGCTACATGTGTATCACGCTATAAATACATTTTGTGTTTAAGGAGATTTTCGCATTTGTGAATTCTCACATCTGGATGAAGAGTCGTTAGTTGTTAAAGGCGGGGAAATGCACTTTGGGGTGTCATATGAGCATGTGGGACTGATTAAGGTATCTCAAAATGGCCGATTCCTTAATTTGCACATATATCTCCTGTTTATACCAGATCCAGAAACAAAGAAGACTTCTAGAATAAGTTTGCTTGCTGCCACACAGATGGACATACATAACTGGCTGCTGAAGGCCATAATTAAATCAAAGAAATGAGAAAGAAGAAATAAGCATTAAAGCCCTTCATCATAATTACAGTGAATACATAACTGGGCAGGGTTATCACATGGGGCAGGGCAGTCACATGGGGCAGGGCGGTCACATGGGGCAGTCACATGACACCTCCTAGCTAATGGGCTCTCGGCTGTGTCCTCTGTGATAGTTACACTCTGCCTTCCTATGAAGCTTCTGGATGACTGCAGTGAGAATAAGCAGGAATGAGAAAGTTGGGAGGACATCATTAGCCCTTCCACTCCTCATCCATCTGCAAACCCCTCTGCTGCACTGCTCAGCCCTAGAGAACGAGCTCAGATTGTAGCCTCACAGGGAGGGGGGATAGCGTCGTAACAAATGGGCACCAAGGCCGTGGTTCTGCTTTAAGTTTCTGGTCCATGGAGCATCTACAAATAGAAAGTGAGCAACTAGAGGTCCATTCAGAGAAGTCCCTGGGGGAAACTGCATCCTACAAAGACCAGAGGGTGTGTTGCATGTGAAACACTTACTGAGGGCAGGGAGGAGAGACTGACATAGAGCACTTGCTACCATTTTAACTGAAGTTCTTAATGCCAGCTTGGCAGGGAAGTATCTAGAACCTTTTCACTTCCATCCCATAAGCTGAAATACCTCATAATTGTTCTGCATTTCAATATGAACCAACCCATCACTATCCTGTCTCCTAAAACTCCCTAATATTTTACATTGTTTATTGAGAAATAAACAACAAGGCCAATACAATTCTTTCATTTTCTAGGTCAGTGACTAAGTGCAATGTCTGAATGTTCGCATCTAGCATTCTCGTACAGCAACTCCATCATTAAATGACTCATAACTCGCAAATGATTGCTATTATTTTGCATTTGACTTAATGCTTTGATCTTAAGAGGCTCACCGTTCACATCTCGGGACATTGCTGGAGTGTTTCGGGCGTGCCTTTTCTCAAGGGGCCATCCAGGGCTTAAAATTGATAACCTGGTTACAGATCCGTGCCGGTACCACCATGCTAACGGCAGTAGCCTCTTTACAGAGTCGCACGGGATTCTGGGTACACTTGGGCCACTTCTGTTTGCAAGAGTTTCCAGAGCAATTTCAAGGGCTACTGGTAAGCATGAGACCGTGAGGCTGCTTGTGAGATGGAAGGAGCTGACGGCTGTCAGTTTCAGGAGGAGCGTTTTCCCGTGGCGTCCCACACAGACTCCAGCTGAGAGGCAAACACTCCGCCTCATCCGGCAGGCCGCCGTCGAGATGAGACGTTACTGCCACTGTGCCTCATTGAAACAAACTGCCGTTGATTGCTGATCAGTCAACTGTAAAGGAGGGTAAGAATATGAGGTAATGAAAAAAAAACAGTTCTGCCTTCAGCAAATTTCTTCACTTCTCTATAGCTA
>JAODJW010000046.1:6313585-6336190 GCA_026777045.1 Hyperopisus bebe
CTCAGCCTGGAATCTGAACGGCTTGAGATTTTGTCAGTGTGAATACTGGGCTAGATGGAGACTAAGTGACTTCTGTCCGCTGGCTTTGATGATTCGGTTTATTATTGAATGTGAAAGGCGTGCCGGAACGTTTACATGCCAAGGACATTAAATTCAATTGTCGGCACTGTAAAAGATGAGGCGTTCTCCTAGAGAGCGCACTTTGTATGGACTGAATGCATTCATGGAACTGTAAACAATGGCACACAATGACAAATGGGTGACTTGGAAGAATGGCATTATCCCTAATGGAACAAAGCTAATGTTTACGCTTGGTGCTAATTAGGATGTTATTATTAAGATGTTTGGTAATGTGTGTTAATTGACTAATATACAGTTGTTATGGTTGTGAGAGTAAATCTATTATGTTAAGGAAAGGTGTATCTCAGTCATATTGCCTTAAAAATTCAGCATTATAATGTATTTATTCATTAGCAGCCAAGGGTCAGTGTTTAAGTGTTTCATGATAACTGTTGCCAAATCATTAGAATTGGTAAGAGTGATAAAGGAAATCCATAAATACAAGCAATTCATTTTAAACAGATGACCTATTTACGCAGATTTAGCTATTTAGTCAGCTTAAGTGTTGCCACAGTATATAATCAGCAGAAGCGTCTAATTGAAAGCAATTATGGAAGCGGGCGGCAAGCTTGGTATTCTTATTAAATTTCCTGTGTGACAGCAGCAGTAAATACGTAAAACGGTGATTTTTAAAATACCTTTCAGCCTTCAGGAGACAGTTTTTGATCAATTAAGAGAAAGGGGTATAATTGTCATTCTCATTAATTACTCCCTCCATGTGCCCAGGATGATCACAGAACCCCCCCCCCCCCCAAAAAAGATGATAATGGCTGGCAGAATAGGGCATTATGGTTCAGTCCAAGAGGGGCCATCTTAGTTGGGGGGGGGGGGCTTTTTTCGAGAAACACTGTTTCCATTCAGGCATCAGAAAAACACGTGCTGACTTCCATTCCGTGCCTGGGATGCGTATCTCCAGCAAAGGCAATTTAAGTATAAATTAAACCTTACGGAAACCGCGGTCTCACTGACAGCCCCCCAACACTAAATAAATCACCTTTTATTGTGTAGGGACAGTACAGCTCTAGCTGACATGATGGGTTTTACATTTTAACTTTACACCCAGCTGTATTCCACCAAGTCCTCCGTGTAACTTAAGAGGGCAGTTTCAAATCCTGTTCTAACCTTAAATTACCGTTTTAAATCAAAGCTCGGACACAAATCTCTCCAGGATTCTGGCTGTAATTCTATGCTTATCTCTTTGTAAAGGTTCGGCCAACTCGCAACCTTAAAGGGACAGTTTGTGTTCAGGAAACATGTGCGTCGATTCAGAGATATCTTCAAAGAGAGCATAATATATTTAATAAAGTTAGGGACACTTAGAGTTGAATTACAGATATACAGTACGTTCAGAGATATGAAGCCATATCCATTTAAGGATATCCTGTAATCACTTCCTGTCTATTGGATGATGATAGAAAATTGTTTCTGCCAAATAATGTGTATCTGAGATTAGTTGAAATATATCTGAAAATAATTTATAGAACTTAGACTCTTTTTAAAATATTTCGATTAACTGATTTAGATGGATCTGGAAATCTAGCAATGTTTCTGAATGGATCCAGCATAGATGTCACATTTGTGTTTGGCGACAGGCTGACAGCATTATGCAGTCACTCCTTCCTAACAAACAAAGAAAAGTGCTCACAAACTCACGAACACCTGTCCTTAAATGTTAGACACACAGCTGCGGGTAATTTAATGCTAATTACTTGATCACTAATCTGCTAGCTAGAGACGCCAAAACAGACATTGTCCCACAAGCTAATTGTGAATTACATGCATACTATCAGCAGAAGCAACAATCGTGGTTATATTAGACACAAAAACAACTAATAAAATATAATTGAAACATATATGTAATGTAAGAATCATCATTGTAGGAAGCATGTTTATGACTTTTGAAGCCGATAGCTAAAAAATATTGTATGTTTATGGGCCTACAGGAAAATATCTCATACGGAAGCCACACTTTGGGCTCGATTGACGTTTGCTTTGTAGTGGCTGTCCAGGCCCTGAACAACATTGTTATCATGTCAGGATTAGTTTTGTCTGACCTGACAGGACCAAATTATTTTAGCCGCTTTGTGAGTGATGTGTCGTGAGGTAATGTTATTGACAGCAGGGCAATGGAAAATGTGCAGGTGAGGTTTAGGATCCCAAAGGGACATTAAGCAGCATTTCCTTCACCGCCGTGATGTTTCGCCACACCTGTGGATTCCCAGAGCTTGCTGTCTCTCCTTTCAGACATTTATTTACAAAGCAGATTGCCTTGTGATGGCATGAGTGGATTGTGTGGTCCGGATTAAGGCATAAAATGAAAACAAAAAGAAACAATGAACGAAGGGGAAAAGAGGATAACAGACAGACGCTCCAGACACGTTTGGCATCTCCTGTAGCTCAAGCAATACAGCCCTCTGCTTACAATGCAAAGGTTGTGGGTCCCAGTCCCTACAAGCACACATAAAAAATCGCAATCCTTATCTCTACTATAAGTTGTTTCAGATAAATGAATAAAGTGTAAATCTGTGATATTCTAATTGTGGCCCTCAAGGTCCGTGCCCTGCTGATTTTCCATCCTTCCTTTAACTGTGAGCCAGGTGTGAAACCTCTGACCAATCAGAATCAGTAATTATTAAACTAACTACCCGGGAGAACTGAAAACAAGGCCGGGATTTGGAATCGAGGGTCAGGTTGAAGATCCTTGATATAAATACATGATTATATACATTTTGAGTTGTGCTTCAAGGAAACACGCTTGAGAATCTGTACCTTCTCTTCCATTATATAAGCTGGACGTCCACCTGCAGTGAAGAACCGCCTTTTGAATTTAAAATGAGGGAGTGACTGCGCAGCAGTTGCACCTTTCAGACCTGCCCCCAGTCCCCCTCTTCCTCCAACACTGCTGAATTTATTTAATTGCTATACCATTAACTGCGCTGTTGCCGATTATTTACTGGCTGTGGAATGTAAGGGATATCCATGGCGAATGTATTATATTGTCTGGACACTCCCTCTCAAGGGGTGTCGCGTTAAAATTTATGAAGTGAATCAACTTAATTGCATAGCGGATTGATGAGGTATTCAGGTCCGGTCGGTGGAGATGATGAGTGATTGTGGACAGCAGAAGAAACCAGCAAAGAGCAGCTGTGGAACCCTGTCGGATTTCTGGGGATCACCTGCTTCCATGAGTTCCATGGTAACATAAGTTGGATCTTTTTGGCGAAAAACCACAGAAACTGCACCCAAGAACGTTCGGTCCCCAAAACAGACTTTGGCGGTCATCTGGTCTATTGAATCCTAATGCACCCATTTTCTGTATTATGACTAATTTATTGTGAATATGTTGGCACTTTAATCTTTAATAGGTGGCAGCTGGCTCACACGATTAAAGAGTTGGATGTATGACCACAAGGTCGTAGGTTCAGATCCAAGGAGCGGGACAGCCGCTTTACAAAACCCTTCCGAAAGGTATGGCTTCACTGGAATATTCAAGCAGTGGATTAGATGTAAACTCAGGAGCCCATTTGCAAAGCAGCATCTGTTAATCAATTAACGAAGCAATTTTATAATTAAATAATTTTTCGAGTCTGTATTATGAGCAAGGTAGAACATTTGGAGATATGTGTGCGTGTTCTGTACACATGGAGACACAGCACGGCATCAAGAGTGGCTTCCAGCTCGCACCAGATGATGAAACTACCATCATTATAAAATGAATGGCTCACTGTCTAACATGCGAAAACAGTGAGATTATTAGCTTACAAGCTAGACCAAGATACAGTGAGTCATTTGGCACTTGCACAGATAATCAGCATCTTCTAAATAATACTCTTGTTCAGAGGATGTTCCACAAATCAAGGTGAGTTAAAAACAGGGTTATAATAAAAGAAAAAGCAATAGCATGGATTCTTTCATTTTACTCTGATTTGTTACTACTTTAGGCAGTGGTGTTTGATGTTTGTTATTGTGTGTCTGTATTAATAGAAGAAAAACTAATGAGTATGTCACATCTATGCTTAAATTCACAGACCCAAGGAATAAAATACTGTTATTTACTATTTGTAATGTTCTGTTGTGTTCCATCATGAGACACTCCTTAAATATATCACAGAACTCTTGGACCCTGTACAGCACCTGATCCATGGAGGGCCAGTATGAGTGCAGGTCTTTGGGATGACCTCTCAACCAGTTAATAATAAACAGTGGTTCTCTACTCCAGTCATGGGGACCCACTGTTATTGGCTGATTGAGAGGTCATTCCAGAATCCCACACCCTTACCTGCCCTCCATAGATAGGATCCTCACCTCTGCTCTACAGTTTGCATACAGAATCAACAGGTTAGTTGAGGCCACTGTCAGCAGGTTCCTGCATCATATTCTGAAGACCTTGGACTGGCACTTACGTAAGGATCTTTATGCTAGACACTAGCTCAGCCGTTAACTCCATAATTCCAGAAAATGATTCTTCTCAAACTGGGCCATGTAGTGATTTCCACCTCTGTCTGCCATTGCATCTCCTACTGGAAGTAGTATGTTGGGTCCTCACTGCACTTTAGGCACTGGTGGGTTGGATGCTCTCCCCTGTGTTGATGCCCCTGTATCGAGTACACAAGAATGTCACACGTGCATCCTGACAAGGTGTAGACCCTCAGTGGATCATCTGCAAACTTATAGCAATAACATTTAGGTCAGGTCTGTTACCATTTTGTAGCTTGTTATTAAGTCTGGCCCTAATACCTTGTTGACTGGAATGGGTGACAAGTCTTCAAAAGTTGACCCAAACTCAAGTCATCAGGTTCAAAGCACTGGTTCTGACCATCCTGCTACACACCCCACTTCGCCACAGTGTGTATAATACAATTCTGAAGCCACATTCTATGTAAAAATCAAGATTTATGGGGTCCTGTTTAGGCTATAATTCAAAGTTCATTCCTGCATATATCATATTGTGAAATGGAGAGATTAGGTGAATAACATTTATCAACTTTGAAGACCTGCTTGAAAGCCCACACATATACATTTACAAGCCAGATAAATAGTGCGAGCTTCCGATTGGTCCTGATAACCTTTATCCGACGCTTAGATGCAAGATAATTTTCTCGTCACGTAGGTCTTTGTTAGGTAAAATGCCTCAATAATCGGAGATAACCAGAACTGTCCCTGCCTGTAGTGGACTTAAAATACAGTGTTCTTTATGTAAAGAAAAGGATACTGATTTCATTCTTATTAGATGTTTGGACTGTAGGACTTCCGGTAAAGTTTAGGACAACAATCAATCTATAAAACAGGGGAATATCGCTCACTGCAAAATTGTGGAGTAACCATTTTCTGATCAAATCTACTTTCAGCAACTCAAAAAAAAAAAAAAAAAACAAAGCAATCTGTCTTATCATAAACAGACCTTAAGCTCGCTCTCTTTTGCTGGAAAAGATCATTTACTTTAAAAGATATTATTTCCGATATTTAAAAAAGTGTCAGTTTATATTTGTGCTCTTGAATTATTCATGAAACTTTGGGATATGAGTATGGAATTAAAATGGATAAATTGCACAACTATCGCCATAGCTGCATGCTACTATGACCCTCCATTTGGTGTAACAGGAAACGGATAGATGTGCTTATATGTGCTAAGCGTTTCCAGTATCCTTGTAGCCTTCCGGCTAGATTCACTGGTAACTCTATTGCTAAAAATAACTCATTAGCATTGTGTTTATTTGGCATTATGGATAAGAGAATTTATGCACTAGGATATATAGAATATTGGAATATTTGTCAGACTGGTGCAGTATGTGTTCTGCAGGGGTTTCCGGCCACAGTCCAACAACTAAACTGTCCATTGTGTGTGTGAGTGTGTGTGCATGCATGTGTATGTATGCGTTTCTGCATATGTGTGTGTGTGTATGCGTTACTGTGTGTGTGCGTGCGGGTGTGTGTGTGCCCAGGACTGACAAGCTAAAGACTCTCTGTGATCCTGTACCAGATAAGCAACCAGGAGATGGATGGATGAAAGGATATTTACCAGTCCTCAGAGAAAAGTGGATTGCCTACTGGTCACGACTCTTAAATGTTTCAGGTAAAACACAATTTGAGGTAAAAGTGTGACGGTGGCATCTGCCCTAAAGATTCACGGGTGTCTTAAATCAGCGAATATAATCCCAGCTGGATCTGAATCCAGATATCTGGATGTAAATACTTTTCAGACAGAAGCTTTTGAAGTCACCTGGCACTTTCGCATCTGTGCTGATGTGATATCAAACGCTTCATAACCTGCACACATCAGTTTCCATTCTGGCTCTTTAAATATTAACCATATTGGCTTTGCTTTGTCCATTTTTTTAAAGAATCCTGCCATCCATTTGATGCTGATAAAGAATGCAAGGAGAGGAATGCATCAGGACACCCAGGGGTTATGTGGCAGAACACTCCATATGAAGAAAGTCCGGGGGGATGGGGAGGGGCACGTTGAGAAAGAACCCCTGCAGGACAGGAATGGTACAGCCAATATGTAGTTCTGGATGTCAATGGAAGCATATACCTTCTGGAGAAGTCAGAGAAGTTCTCAGAATGAGTAGCCATTCCTTCCCTGGCAGCAAAGGAAATCAAAACCAACACTTGCTGAATATCCTGTACCAGCTAATCACTCTTCGTTAAGTCATTTTATTTGGTAGGGGTTGTGGTTTATTGTAAAAAAAAAAAAAACATGAAACTTATTTAAATTAGAACTATGAGGCTCCTTTTTTTAAATAGGTACCAAAAGAATTCAACAAGTCAAAGTCAAGGGGAAAAAAAACAAACTTGAAAGTCAAATTAAGGCAGATTTGAAAACTGACCAAAAAAATTTAATATAAATTCCATCAAGTATGTAAGGCCAAGAGCCCCCACTGAATAGGGGACATCAGTTCATGATCGGCCTCGTTTTAAAGAAAGACGGCACGTCGCTCTCTGCTGACCCCATTCTTCACCTCTCCCAATTTAATACTCTTAAACTGACTGAAAAATAGCACTTTTGTTTATTTCTTGCTGGATAATCATTAAATTCTGAATACTTTTATGTAAAGTGGCAAAGAGCAGCCACTAACTGGACAGCAGAATGCAACTTAGTTGAAAAAGGCAAGACTTAGCTGGGGGTTGTAGGACGCAGCTCAAAACCGTGTTAATTACAAAACGCATTAATATTTTATTAAGCCCCTTATCAGTAATTAATCAACTACTTTGATGTAAAGTTCAGCTTACAAAAGCGCCAGGAAACTGTCCCTCAGATATTAGCCAGCTCACAGCGCTGCAGGAGATTTCAGAGGACATGAAGCTAATCCCTCAGAGTCTTGAAAGTATTTTTATGTTTGAAGCAGTGACACTCTGCAAGACAGTAAATAATGGCGACGAGGTGGAATTGACAGGCACAATGGCGGCGAGGGTGATGATGGAGAGGGTTTTCGGGTGTGAGCGTCCTCTAGATCAGATTTAAACATGCGGAGGAGAATCCTTCATTACGGCAAATATTATTCTTTGTGCGCCCTCGCTAATTAGCTCGCTTAATTGCGGCTGTCAGGAGAGCCTTGGTTCGGCGATCAGTGTCGTGGAGCCTCTTTGATTCCGACTCGCTGGCCATGTGACTGTTTAGGTCGCATCTCCTCCGTGGTGAGGGCGTGGGGGTGGGGGATTTAACGAACGCCGAAGTTCCCGCGGCACGCGCACATATAAAAGGGGCTTTTGCGTTGTGACAAAATGTTTACAACGGAGACGTGAGAGAGTGCATGAATAAAAGATAAATAATTCAAACCCGATGGGCAGAATGGAAGCAAAAACGAGGGATGAACGGTGGGTGTTTTGATGAAAAGTGTTCGGGTTTTATTTCTGAGCTGATTGATGTGCCTTTGGTCTGCATGCAGTGTCCTTTCATTCATTACCACACTCAATCCGTTTACATGCAAAATATGGCTGCCGTTTTAGCTAGGCATCCAAGATGGACGGTTAAGGGGAAGCTTACCGGTCATACCAGTCAGGGGACAGACATCATTTCCCACACAATGCGTTACGATGCTGGCAGGGGGATTACAATTAGCAAGGTAATGCTGTTCATTAGTTTGACTCCGAATCCAATAACGACGATAGCCATTATGCTAATATATTGAGCAGTGGGTGCTGGGGACACCATGAGAAGGAATGTTGCTTTTATTGTTTCCTTTCTTTTTCTGGGCACAGCTGTGCGGAGTTAAGAGGTCCTGCTACATCTCCAGTAACATTACATCAGTATTCCAGCAGCAGATGTGAACGTGTGTGTAAAAAAAAAAAAAAAAAACAGCCAGCTCATCCACAAGCCAAAATTAGATCTGCGGACAATAACACACACTTCTACCATGTGGCCCCACCCCTGTCTGACCCCCAGGCCCTGACCCAGACCTGCTTTACACCCCTGTTAGGGTTGAGCGAAGGGGCTCGGGGTGAGAAGGAGGTCGGGTGGCCAGCTGACGGATGGCCCGTGTTGCCGGTGGGCCGTCCAGACCTCTGGTGAGCTGCACACTCTCTGAGAGCAGCCTTTGGGAACCGTCGCTGATGGATTGACTTGCAGACCTCCTGGATCAAGCCAGCCAGGGACCCTGGAGCCCAGCTCCTTACCTCCTGAGCTGCTTGGGCCTGACCTTTCCCATGGCCGCTGATTCTCCATGTGCTGAATGAGCAGGGTCTCGGTCAGTTTGGCGTGGAACCACAGCCCCAGGATATGTTCTCCTTGGAGCAAAATGATTAGAAGTACCAGCTACTGTAAATCAGATTAGGAGAAAAACCCAGTATTATTAAAGGAATGAATGTTGATCCCTCCGCATGTTAACTTCCAAACAATGTCCTCACCCTGGTCCAGACCACATCCTCCACACTGGATCTCAGTAAGGAGTCGCCACATATTCATATCCTACACGAACACTTTACATGTATTAGCCACTTAAACTGAGACACTGTAACACAGTTCTTGAATTCCCACAATGCAACTGGGCAGACTCTAGATCCCGATAGTAATGGAAAACATGTTCCTTTGTGTTACGCACTGACCGAGAGCTGAGGTTCTGTCAGCTGAATCAACAAGGCAGCAGACAGCCTAAATCTCCAGGAATCTGTAGGAGTTGCCGGGATTCACCGCAGAAGAGCGCCTATGAAAATATTTGCTTTAAACTGCATGGTAAAAGAGCGATGACAAAAAATATTAAATGTTTTTTGTAAGATTACTGTAAAAGTTATTCTAGTCTCTGCTGATCATAACTTCCCTTTGAACAAACCGAAGAGTTTTCCCAAGAAGTTTAAGGTCCTTCTGGACACATCAGCCGTTTTCCATCAAGGGTTTAGCACATGTGAAGCAGAAACACACTCTGCATGCTCACTCTCCACAGGCTTCCTGGAGGCACTAAAAGATAGGGGATGTCCACCAGGGGGCGCTCTCACTTACAGGGGCCTTACAGGTGACCCTGCTTATGAAGCCCTGGTTGGGGTGGCATTCCCTAATCTCAGTGACAGTGACACCAGGTTCCTTCTTAAAGCAGAGGTGTCAGAGCAGAGCTGCTGGGTAAGGAAGACATTATTGCCTTCATTTCTGTAATCGGCACTATTGAAGCCTTGAGTATTCAAAAGACTAAACTCCATCCATCCATCCATCCATCCGTCCTATGCAGGGTGGTGGGGGTCCAGAGTCTATTCCAGGCCCCGGGCAGGGAAGAAACCAGGACGGTGCATCAACCCATCGCAGAGCACAACTCATTTCCATTTCATTGCAATTACAATTACAATTCTTAATTACAATTGTGATTTTCTATTTGTTTCATAGGAACAAATAAATAAAAAAATAATGTGTCTGATTTTGAGCGGCAGATGCAAAAAATGTATACAATGGCTGTTTTCCCCCACAGTGATGGCAGCAAGCCAACGTGTTTTTTCACTTTTTTTCTTACTATACTCAGTGAAATGTCAGGCGGGTTGTGGCGGGTTAAGTGTCCGTGAGCTAGTTGGGGGGGATCCGTTTTCATCCACTGAGCCCCAGAGGGCTTAATGTTGGTGAGTGGCCTTGTCCCCACCCCCCCAGCCCTCCATACCCCCTCCAGGCCAGATTTATCAGCAGGTCACAATGGAACTCATCGGGTCGATCGTCGTTCAAAGTCATGCCGGACGGTGTGGCCGTGGCTTGGTGCGGGGGTGCAGTCGCCATGTTAAACGGCGTCACCTTAATGCCCACGTCTGCACACAGGAGAGCGTTGAGGCCTTATTAGTCCTCGGCCCTCCACGCCGGGCCAGACACGTAGCTGAACTTAATCTACAAAGGCCGATGTGTTTCTGAGCCGCGTTTTTAAAATACGGAAATAACTCGGCCGCTCGCAAATCAGCCGTTACTAGCGAAGCGCGCAGATCTCTGGCTGCATTACCTGCTGACAGATCTGTTCACGTCGCGAGCCTTTACCCAGTAATGATGATGATTATAGTCTGCTGCCCATTTCGCCCAAACAGCCATCTGGAGTCATCTGCATGATTGAGAAAGGGACAGAGTGACTCACCACTTTCTGCTGAGTGTTCCTGACTCCCCAGCCCTCCCGAAAGGCCCCCTGGCGCCCCCTTCAGGCCGGATGACACCCCGTATAGCACGCGGCGACCCCTGCACCCTCATCTGGCAGGGTCACTGTCCCTTTCCCTGACCTGACTCAATCCAGAGTCCTCATCTCTCATCGCAGAAAGCCCCCTACGCACATGGGAAAGGGGCCATGCATTGTTCTCAAGGTAAAATCTATCTTCTGTGCCGCGTGTCAGTTTAGTGGCGAAGTCAGCCTGAAGCCCTCTGGGACCGAGAAAGACAAATGTTCCCTTCAGGAAGTCTGATCCTGTAGCTGGGACACACGGCAGACTTAGATTTAGATTTTTATTGTACGGCACTGAAAGAAGTGATATTCGTTCGCCCCAGTTTATATGTTAGCCTTAATGGAACAAAGAAAGTCAACCTTTCATGTCTTTCTTGAACACGTTTGATAGTCGAAAGGGAACCTTGAATATTAGCGTGTGCATTGTTTAAGTGATCTTATATGCGATACGTGCGACAGACCGGTACCATCCAGAGTGCGGCTTGGGACAGACATCAGGGTAACATGCAGTTCAATCCTGGATGGCAGTGTTGAAGAGGCGTTGCAGAAGTGTTAAATTTAGGTTTCTACATGTCAGGTACAGGTGTGCTGCTTGTTTTCATTGAGCTATTTCCATCTAGCTGTTACACTGAGTTGGGTCATTGGCAGTTCACATGCAATGCCCAATTAGAATAATAATAGTAATAATATAGCCGATGAGAGATAGATGACTGGGTTCGACCCTGAATTCATGGTGATTTTCTTTGGATGTCGCTGTTATTTCCATTTCTGAATATTAGCACATTTCTGAGAGCTCAAGAATTGGTTGGAAACATCCAGTAAAAGAACAAACTTACAGAAGTTGGAGCTGTGACACATGCAGACATATTTAAATTTCTCTTTCGGTTGCCATTTATGGGCAAATTAACATCTCCCACATATTGCATATTTTGATTTTTTATCTCCGTGTTTCACACTGCCTGGGAGACAGCTAGCCATCTCCTCGCCGCGAGTCAAGAAGTGAAGCGCATGCTGAAGACTGAGACAATGCGGACAGCTGTCCCGCTTAACACTGCACCCACACACGCGCACTTTATTTCTGTCATCTGTCGTTTTTGTCAGCGTGTGAAATCTGCGTCTGCGAGCGTGCAGGAAGAAAAAAAAAAAAATTTAAAAAAAGGTGTGACGCTGTGGGTATATTTCCATTAAAGTTTGCTGATATAATGACAAGCTAAACTGATGAAATACACCCATCATGTAATGAAATGAAGGCCCTTCCTTTCACAGCTTTGTGTGAGGATATAGGTACTAAATATATATGCTAAATATGTCTTATCTGCCGTACAGTAAATTACAGTATTGCTCCTGTACACTGATGCTGTACAAGCCAATAGAAAGTTTAATCTATTATACGGAAGCAGTTCATTCAAATGGACTGTTTTCTGAATTTTATTATACGTTTGCTGTGTGTCCTTAATACTAAACTCATAGTTTCATAGCCCTGAGCGTTTCTGACTAATGGAAGAATCTGACCCACTCACATCGGAGAAGATTACTTAAATTCTCTAGAACAATACCAAATGTCTCACACAAGCGTGTCAGGAGATGTTAAAATGCAATGAGTTGATCCAGCAGCCCTAATTCACAAACTAAATTTCAAAGATACACTATTCAAATGGCTATAGTGATTTAATTATAAAAAATTATCAAGTTATCTCAACCTTAACATCTTCCCTTAGAGTCACAGTAGTCACTGGATATGTAGTACAGTGTAATCTTTCTGGTTTATAGCTTGTTAGCTGCTACTAATGTATAAAATCTTTTATATGCTTTACATAAAATGCCAAAGATTCATGAGGTTATGGGGGAGAGTAAAAAATTAACCACATTTTCAAAACTCTCACCTGATATTAAAAGAGGCTGTATTAATATAACTTTTATGCACAGCTGTGCTGCAACACAATAATTAGACTTAGATAATACTAATCTTGTTAACAAACTTTAACTTTACAGCTTATTAATAATTCATGTAGTATTTATTAATATTATTTTCCTAAATAACGCCAGGAAGAAAATGAGTGGTATGGCCGATATCTATCATGCTTCTGGATAAGCATTCTGCAGGGACATTCCAGCAAAATAATTAGTGCTATTTGTCAAAAAATAATACTTTTCATAGTAATTACAAAAATATGTCATGTTGTTACTTGCCATAATTATTAAAGGGATGTTTTTGTTCCCGACTAAACCACAGCAGCGTGTTTTCCGAAGCGCCGGTCTCCCTCCTGTGATTAAATTAAAACCCCTGATTAATCTCAAAACAATCCGAATAATGAAAACATAAAAGCAGCCTGGAAAAGCATGTCACAACATTTTAGCTACGTACACAATCGAGCGGTAATGTTAGCGTGTGCGATACGTCACGTGTGAGCATGCTCAGATATCGGTCACATGACAGAAACGCTACCCCAAAGGGATGCATATATGTTCCTTCTTTCTGAGCATCTTCCCCAAGCCCCTAGACAAGACTTAAGGCCAGCAGTGCCAAAGGGAGAGTTAGGGTATTCCCAGCCACCTTGCTAATGGATGGTCATGTTTACCTGTACTTTGGCCTTATGTGGGAGGCCATGTTTTTCGATGGTCCCATTTTCTCGCGTTGGGACGCTGTGGTGCAGAAGGCCTGCCACACCCCCTGCCCCGCTGGCTGCTGCCGTCTTTTGCTAATTAATTCCCGTACATTACTGCTGCTGCTAGCCCAGTGCCTGCCTGACCTGCTGGCTTCCTCAGCAAGCTGCAAAACAAAAAAAAACTGCACGCAGGCCTCAGAAGTGCCATCCTCACAGTGACCAGTGTGTGGGGGGGGCGTGTGTGTGTGTGTGTGTGTGTGTGGGGGCGCGTGTGTCCGTATCATCCTCTGCTGCATCTGTGTATTTAGTTCAAATGACCAGTTAAGCCCAGGATGTGTCTGAGGTGAAGGATGGAGCTAATAACTGCAGGCATGGAACATAAGGGGGGGGGGTCATAATGGCCCCCACTCCAGGGGCCCCTCTCTCTCTCTCTCTCTCTCTCTTTCTCGCTCTCTCCCTCTCTCTCTGGAGGAGGAAGCTTCCTGCGTGTTCCCCTTTCTAATCAGTGCCGGCCCAGTGCTGTCTGATTATTCGGTGTATTCATGAAGTCGCTCATCAGGCGTCTGAAGGAATATTCCGGAATCCTGGAATGAAATAAGGCCAATCAGCAGAATAATGAAGAAGGTAATGTCTCCCATGAGACCTTGAGTGTTTTTTTTCTCACTGCGGCTCTTTAACCGTTTGCTTTATAACTCAGCATTTGATCTCTGATTCGGGCACACTGGGGGGGGGGTGGGGGGTGTGGTTTGTCCATTTCCTCTGGCCGATATGAAGGGGTCGTGTGATCAGGCTCTGCAGATTGACTGCATTTTCTTAATCTCCGGTGTCCATCTTGCTTCTCCTCTGCAGAAACATGGGCCCCCATTTTGAATCTCCTATCCCTGAAGCCATTGATTTCTTGATGCTGGTAATGACCTGCTGGGGGCTGGATCTCAGTAAACCCAATAAGAACAGCTGTGGGATGCGCAAGGAACCAAAAACCGGCCCATAATGAATCATAGCACTTGCTCACTGCTTTAATACGTGAGACTTCGGAATATTTACTATTGTAATAATTTGATATCATTGATTACTTAAACCTACTTTGGTTGGAAGTCTGCAGATTTTTGAGTTGTGATAGAACGGGGTTGAACTGGCAGGTTTTTTACCGATTAACAGGTGGCTTCACTCCCCTGTAATTACGTCATTTCGAGCTTCCAGAAGCTGGCCGATATGGAAGATCATGCCGCATTCGTACAGCAAGACCAACAAAAACAGCCAGCTTGTAAATACCTGCTGGCTTATAAAGGAAGCAATTCAAAGAACTTGATATTCAAGGAATGTTAGTTACGTGCTGTTATTCAACGTAGAGCAGTACTTGCCCTTCTTTACTCTCTATACACCATCATTTAAAACTAAAACCAAAGGTAGGTGGGAATATCTTGCACTACCAGTCAGCCATTGGCTGAACACACCTCCAGACCCTGGTTTATTGGTTCCCTTTTTGATCAACCAGGAAGTGACTGGCAACACATCTGTCCTGTATAATAATTCAGCTAGGAATGGTTATAAAACAGGCATCTTAATTTCTTAGCAGGTTAGTGACCCTGCACCGGTTATGGAGAACAGTTTGGTGCATGGTAATCTGTATCATTAATGGGTAATTCTGTATATTATATTGTTAATTCAATTATATTGTATATTATCGGAGATATGTCTGACGTCACACAGTAATATGAAGACATTTTTTTGTCTTTAAAAGCAAAGAGACAGAAAGCGGGAAGACAGGATGTGTGAGATAGAGGGAAATGGGGAAAGAGAGGAAGAGGAACAGGGAGACAGAAGGAGGGAGGGAGGGAGGGAGAGAGAGAGAGAGAGAGTGATTTCGGGCTTCAGTGCCTCCTTCCAGGTGTCGTCGCCTGCATGATTTCATCTGTGAACCATAATCAACTTCCTTAATGAAATACGTAATTAACATATTATAATTGTGGTAAGGATGATTTTGACAGAAATCATTTTCCATATCTAATACTATGCTAATTTAATCTGTTCCTCACTCCCCAACATGACCTTTTTTTTGATTAAGTTTCATGGCAGATTTTGTGTTTTCCCCCTCTGTATTCCCCAGCCTTCTTTGCCAGCCCTGGTGCCTGGATTTATCCGCCGTAGCTCCGGTCATCCAGGCGTGTGGTCATCGCTAATCCCCGGGGAGGAGCCCACGTGGGCAGACAGCGATCGGAGCCTGATACGGCCATAGTTTGAGGGCTCTTTCCATGCCAACTGGACTCTTCAGCCTGGAAGATTAGAAATGGGAAAATAATAAAGAATTAACAATAGGAAAGGAGGCCAAGGAAAGTTAACTGCAGAACAAGAGAGAGCCGGTCAAGTATGGTGCAGGGATGGGCGCCCCCTACTGGCATGGTCACTGGGGACAGGCAGGCACAAAGAGCTCTGTGTTCCCATGAACGAGTTTCCGATCGTTGCTCCAGGGAGAACAGTCACTTGGAATGCCATTATGACACACGGCATTATGATATTCCAGGGCTTGGGATAGAGTGGGAAAAATCGATTCTCAGAACTGAGGAGGACTTGAGTTCCACAGAAACGTCAGTAGCTTCAAGGGAATATTTATCAAAGGGTAACATTTAGAATTAGGGGTCAAGAAAACAAGCATAATTAAAAAAAATAAATCCAAGGCATTGTGCATCTGGCCGCTGGGTCTTTCGCGATCATGCCTGTAAAGCAGTGAAAATAAAAATGGCTGACGGACTGAGCCCATGTGAGCTGTCAGCTGCTCCCTCCGAGGATCGCCTCGCCCCCCCCGATCGAAGCGAGGCCTCCCGTGATGGGTGCTCATTCCCAGTTTGTCCAGGAAGCATCGGATAGCGGAACGCATCATGACTAAAATTAGCGTGAAAAACAAGGAAAAAAGTGGCATGATTTGTGAGCACAAAATGTGAATGATTTTACCTTTTTAGTCATCTTGAAATAAAAAAAAAACAGTAAAAGTGAATTCTGCATAAGAATGCGGAGTTGGTACTGTCTGTCATACGGCATAAATTATGTACATTGCAGTCTTTTAATTGTCAGTATTATTCATATGTACCGTTTATGGGTAATATCCCATAATATGTATATTTTAATTAACAATCTCCTCATTATGTGTCGTAAAACAATAGCATTATAAGATGTTACGCTATGACATTATAAAAATGCAGCTGTCCTCCTCCACTGTAACCTAATGCAGAACATTCTAGATGACATCACTCTAAAGGCAATACTAGCAGCCGGCCAGCGTGAGGTGCTATAACCAGTACAGGTATTCCCCCACATGGGACCAGCCACCCATCTGATGGTACGTGCCTTGCTTACCGCTAATCATTCCCATCGCCAGTATGAAGCCCCTTTTCCTTTGTTTTTAAATAGCATGCCGTACGTTTAACTTGGATGCCATCTGCGGAGCTCTCGCTGATTACAAAGGGTAACGGAGCACAGTCAGACAGTGCAGCCCGCTGCTCAGCAAGCGCCGCTATCAGCGCTGTCTAACAGGTGTATGGGGCTGCAAATTAAGGGCGACGCTTGATAAAGCACCAGTTCATTTTGCAGTCGGCTTCCCATTGACTCTGTGGGTCTGGCAGTCTTTCCTAGAAGTGCGTTGTTAAACAGTTCAGCACGGTTCACCCTAGGCTACGGCTAAAGACCAGGAAAACTGCTTGGGACATTCTTGTTCGTTCCTTCATTCATTCCAAGTAGATTTCTGATTTGCATTAGATTCTTGTATTTTCTTCCATTTTCTGCTGTCGTGACGAGACCAACGTGTATAACTCATAACTTAACCCGTCATTCACTTTTTGCAAATACAAATATTTAATGTAGCTATGATAAATTATACAGAGTACAGAGGCACGTTACCCAGCAAGGTATTATTCTGAATTTGTGTGTCACTCCGATTTCGTCAGGAATATCGCGTGGCATTCAAAATATTTCCCCAAGGTGAACGGAGAAGCAAGAGGAGATCCTTCACTTCGATATCGTTTATGTACTTTCCCCACGAGTAACGAGATAGGAAATTGTATTGTATCACACTTTGCTCATGTGAATAAGAGGCCCCTCCCTCGGAGCTGTCGCCTGACGTACAAGTGACAGGAGCCCGGGCCGGTGACAGGAACGCGGGCCGGGTGACTCCGGCCTCTCTGGATGCCTACTCTACCACGGCGTGAGTTTTTTGGCCCGCTGTGAAGCGCTCGTCTCCGCGCGTTCGAAAGGTCAAGTGACGAGGCGGAGGAGACAGAGGGTAAGTAATGCACAACAGCTGAACGCGACGGCGCCATTCGATGACTGACAGGACGAGTGCCTGCAAGTAATGAGATGGAGAGCTTTAGATCCTGCTGTTGTCCTGCTGAGGTCCGGCCTGCCGGAAGCGAGGCTGCGGTATTGAGATTTTCCACCTATGATGACAATGCTTGCCAGATTCCTGCTGCCTCTCTCATCCCAACGTGTTTGACATTCCCGCATTCCCCTGCCCGCCCTGCTTCAGGTAACCATCTAAGCTCCCTCCTTCAAGTAAATTGCATTATTTTTCATTTTAAGTTGGTAAAACAGTGGAGGTTTTCTTAGCGGTTTTAATGGTTTAATAAACCATTTTATTAAATATAAAAACCCAGAAAAGTAGCTTTTTTCCAAATCTACCAGTTTTTTTTTAATATATCTCCACCGTTTGGCCACCCCGTTGTTTTGTTTAATTTATTTGCAGGTTTTTAAAGCAGCCTGGTGTCCCTTGTCTGATACGACACGCTCCCCGGGACGCTGTCGTTGGTACACATACCAGCCACTTACCGCTAACACGCTGCTAAATTTGTCAAGGCAGGCGAAATTCGCATCTCGGGCCTCCCTTTCACCGTGACTGGGCTCGGCATCCAGGGGGACCTCCTTCGTGTGTGTCTGCTGCACAGTGTTTCCACAACAGCTGAGAAGTGCCTGATTTATTCTCTTAGGCCGTGAGGGCATAATGGTTCCAGATGGGGGCGGGGAAAGTTGTATGGTTATGAACTTGGGTGCCAGTAGGAGAGAGTAACAGAGCATGATAGAATGAGAGAGTAGGAAGTGTGACTAGCAGAGGACAGATGCTCCTTAATACTGCAGCAGAGCTCAGGACCAATGCCATGCTTGTCTGATACCCAGCTTTACTTGAGTTCATCTCATATTTCTGACAGGTTAGCTGGCTTTCCGAAAGACGACTGGTCCAGTGAAAGCCAACAACAGTAACCACCGCAGGAGTCTGCGGTTCACCACTAACAGAGCAGGATTTCACATTTGTTTTCTCCAGCACCCAATATGGCTTATATTCTATTTTTAACTTTTATAATACGTTGTGACAGGTCATATATCATATATTCACAGAGCAGTAACATTGTAGCATTTGGATCTGAGCTGCTTCCAGTGATGAGTTGGAAACCAGATTTGCTCAAAGTAATGTCCAGCTCAAGTCAGTGGCCACATCTTTGTATTTATTTTCCATGTTGAGTGCACAACGGCCTTTCTTAAGAGTTAATATTACTGTTATTAGACAGGAGACCCCTTATGAATCTGCACCATCTATTCCACATATAATGTCTGCTCCTCGCTGACCGTTTCCGGGAAAAGGTTCAGTAATAAGTAATGAAAATAGCTCTGTATGCTTCCAACCTACCTGGCAGCGCTGGGACGATGCTAATCTATCTGTCAGCTTCTCGAGTGTTGCCTGTCGCCTTGCTCACGTCGCGTACCAAATTGAACTGGGGTGACTCAGTACTAACCTGAGAGTGCGTCTCCTCTGGTCGTGACAGCAAACAGACGCCCAGGACAGGGGGATGGACAGAGAGCAGGATCACTAGTGTTCTTCCCAGGGACAGTCAGAGGGTCTTGGATTGGGAAGGCGTCATTGGAAAGGTTTCCATTATCAAGACTCCAATCTGGGCTTTGAAGGCAGACCCAATCACAGCCATTTAGACCAATTAAGCAGAACTGAGCATAGGTGGAATTAATCAATATGCACCCTCTTAGTCACCTGGTCAGCTATAGGCCACACCCCCCTCACCCCCATACACAACATTGACAGTGATTTCAGTATTTGTACATAGCATTCCCTGAAAATCAATGAAGAGATGACTTTACTTATGAATGTGATGACAGGCGCAACTAGGCATGACTAATCTATTTTTTATATGTTTAGTATTTTCTTATTTCATTTATCTTGTTTAATATAATAAGATAAGATATAATAATATAATCCCTCCATCCATCCATCCATCCATCTATCCACTCATCCATCCATCCATCCAGTTTCTATACACGCTTGTCGTGGGGATCTGCAGCCCATCCTGGAAACTATATGTGAAGCCATACATTTAATTAACTTTATTTCAAAATGTGCTATTTTTGGCACATTATGAGTGGCCATTGTAATACACATGGATAACTAGTACCAATGAAGGCTGGCAAAAGTGAATGCGAATTTAAGCAAGTTTTAAACTGCTGGATTGTATCAACGCAGACTGAAATGTAATCACAGGTGATATGGATGCACATATCGTATCCATGTCTGCAGGCTGCAGCAGAGCCTTAGAGCAGCATGTAATTGCCTAGTGACTAAGGCACATCCAGTGTCACCTGACCAGCGATGTCCCTGGGCTGGCATGCGCTCGCAGTCCACATCCACTGTCTCCATCTAACAAAAACAGGGAAGGATTCCCCTCCCTCCATGTTTCCACATGGCGACACAGGGCTCTCTGCGTTCACGAGCGGGAGCTGCGAGCATCTGGAGGAACGTATGCGGGCACGGGCGTTTGCGTGAGCTGAGGCAGAGGCGGCGAGGCAGGCATGGATTAACCCCCCCCCCCCCCCAACCATGGCCCATCTGCACTCAGCTCCCCGTGAGTGACAGGTGTACACGGACAGCACGTCAGCTGCCAATATGCTGCGAGACTGCGGTAACAATGGCACATCTCCACCGAGACCCGTCGCCGCGCTCTCCGCTATCAGACACAATTTTTGGTGCCAGAAAATGGATCCATGATAAAAAAGAAAACATTGTGTATTCTGCGGCTCTCCGGGCTGCCTGCGGAGAAAGCTTTGATAAAAACGGATTATAATCCTTGATTGGACAGGGAAATCTGAGACCTGCATAATACTGAAGAAAAAAAAAAAGACTTTCCTGGACATTTAACTTTCGATTTTTACATTACATTCCAAGGATTGAATCTGTGGATGCCTGACTTTGACATTAATGAGAGATAACTCATCTTCTGCATGCAATACTCCCTTTTTGGTTTGTGTGAGGTGTTCGGCCTGCTAGCCTGATGAGTCTGGTATTTCAGGTAGCCCGAAAGGCTTTGACCTCCTGGAGTTTATGAACGCGGCTGTCTAAACTTGGATGCTGTTGATTAAGTGTCAATCATTTGGAACATTGTTTCTCAACTCAGTCCGCTCTCAGCTCCCAAAAACTTGGACTGTCTGGCAGAGACCTGGGAGGGGCCAAAAAAGGACTGTTTTAGGGTCCCTGAGGACCGGATTGGGAAACACTGTCCTGCAAGGAGTTTCAGAAACATGAAGTCAATGTAAAGATTTCCACACTGTGTCCTGCTTAACATCATCATCTGCCAAAATATTAAAGAATGAGCCAGAATGCATTTCCAGGCCACAAATGTGTCTTTAATTTTGCTTAATGAGATTAAATTGTAATTTAATTAATTACCTACCTATATTACCTGTATTACCTAGTATTACCTCATTCCTGATTCCTGTCATGCAAACACATGATGTTAGTGACTTGACATGTATAAGTTGTCTGTGATGTGTGAGGGTTTGTGCAGTGGCGTCCCCTCCAGGGCGCCCCCTTGTGTTTTCTGGGAAAAGCGCCAAGCTCCCCCATAATCCTACATGGAGTAAGCAGTTATAGAAGATGGATGAACAGATAAACTTGAAAGAGACTTCTTTCTTTTGATAAAAGGTCTTAATAGCATAACTAGTCGACATTATACTGTGTACGAATAGGGATTAATTTAAGTGTGCTGTATGTCTTTTTGAATCAAGGTCTTTGTTGAACAGAATGATCATCCATAGTCAGTAGATCCAGTAATCATATTGTCAAACGTTTACTCAGCACACAATAAGCTGAGATGAGTGCATACATACTATCAGGTGATTTTCTGCTTTAGAAGTAGGATCAACTCAAAGAGCACGCATTTATCTTTCGGCTTCTGTCAGCACAAGCCAGCCGTCGAGGCAGAGAACGATGCAATAATCTGAGGACTAATAGGTCACTGTCACGTGTCAATCATTTCACAGATGGCCAGATAACCAATCAGATAGGGGCTCGCAGGTGGTACCCGGTTCTGTCATTGTCCAGACAAGGCATGAAATTAACCCAAAGCACAAAGACAACCATCTAAAACGGTTTTTGGCCTTCAGGCTAGCTGAGCGGTCACAGCTATCAAATAGCAGCACTACATGACAAAACATAACGGGCAGATCTATCAAAGAGCTCTAGTCACTTAGCCGTCTAAGTGTGACTTGTGCTAAATCTCCCCTAGAGCCTAAAAACAAGAATAAACCTTTTTTATGATGTTGTCTGTCTTTCGAGTTAAATAAACACACAGTGGTACACTTCATAGGAATCACAGAGACACGTGATTTGTTTATACGCCCTCCGCTATCGATCAGGCCTGCGTTGGGTCATTTCGGCACCACAGTGGTTTAAACAGAATGCATGAGGTGGTGTTTCTGACAGGCGATGGCGAACACGGAGTGTACAGACTTATAGTGGCCCCTTAGCTGGAGCACAGGCAGGGCAGGATGACAAGCCCTAAACCAGCTGAACCCAGCAGAATTAACCCCTACTTCGCCCCTTTATCTACTTCCGGGCTGAGGCTGGGTCTGCCTTGACTGATGGCAGCAGATTCACCCCCCCACCCCCACCCCCCATGTCCCCTGACAGCTTTTAACATTTGTCCCCTGTCATAGATAGATAGATAGATAGATAGATAGATAGATAGATAGATAGATAGATAGATAGATGGGTGGATAAGCGGATAGATAGATATAGATGGGTGGGTGGATGAGTGGATAGATAGATAGATAGATAGATAGATAGATAGATAGATAGATAGATGGGTGGGTGGATGAGTGGATAGATAGATAGATAGATAGATAGATAGATAGATGGTGAGTGGATGAGTGGATAGATAGATAGATAGATAGATAGATAGATAGATAGATAGATAGATAGATAGATAGATAGATAGATAGATAGA
>JAODJW010000046.1:6346854-6357744 GCA_026777045.1 Hyperopisus bebe
CCCCCTTTGTTACCGAGAGATAGAGACAAGCCAAGTATCTGGCACGGGGGAGACAGGATGATTTGTACCTTTAAGACAATCAGCTTTCCAGGGCTGGAAATCTACCGTATCCTTGATAATTAGCATAGACCGGACATGGCGATATGGTTCCGGGGAGAAGACAACTTGCTGGTTTCTGGATGCCCACAGGGGCCGGAAATATACTATCAGGGAAAGCCTCAAAATGGACGACGACCACTATCTCAACATGCGTGTGTTTTTAATATTGTCGTCCCCTTATGACCAGAGGTGACAACTAAAACGGCAGTAAGCCGTCTTCAGAAAGCCCTGCTGCCAACTTAACACTTCCTGTTAGCTGCTCGGTCGTGTATTTGGGGATGTAAATTTCACATCTGCTGATAGAATAAACATTGTTTCTCTGAAGATCAGCAAGAAATGAGGGGCTTCTTCTCTGAAGCACTGTGCTGTGTTACATTACAGAGTAATCCCTTTCATCTGTAAGCGTGCTCAATCCTCACGTCTCTCTGAGAAATTGCAGGATGCATTCCCCGAGAAATTGCACAATACCGTCCCCTTCTCTGTTTCCCACTTAATAACACACGACTCAATTTACGGCATTGCGAAGAAAAAGACCTATCAGATGAAAGATGGAAATCAGCAAAAAAAAAAAAAGGAAAAGTTGATGTAGCAGGCGGAGGTCTAAACCCCCCCTGCCTGCTCCCCCCGCCCCGTCAAACACGTGCACACAATCCTGATACTTCACCATAGCCCGAGCAAAGCCGAGCAAAGGTTGGAAAAATGTCAACATCCGTCAAAACTGCAAGTTCAAAACACGCTCACAAATGGAAGTGAGGAATAGCTGACCAAGAACCAGCACTGTAAACATGCTCTGAGTACACCAGCATATAAAGTAATGAATATTATCATGTTATTGTTTTAAGTCTGTATCCAACCACCTTTCGATTTCTCTCTTTCATATAGCTAGATACCGCAATAAAATAAAACCTATAGATTGAAAAATAAGACTTGCAAGGCATATTATAAAACGAGTTGTTTAAAAGAAGTTTAATAGCAGTTAAAGTTTCCAGTACTGCCTCAAAAGTTCGGCACAATATTCATGGATTCACTCAGTATTTAAAAGATGGCTGTTCTTTTATGGATTAATTTAAATGATGGTCTTGAGAGTAGTGCAGGAGCCACTGCTGGGCTGTGTAATTTAAGTCTGCAATCCGCACATTTAGGTCACAGTGTATAGTCAGTGTCCAACCAAGAGGGTTTCGTGATAAACTTGAACTGATCTTTGACATTGAATTGTCCTGTGGTCCAGAGCTGACCCCTTATTTGAGGGGTCCCAGTACTCATATAAGCTGCATGTGACAGGTACACCATGTGGGTTGATATGCTGGTGCTGGTGGTGTTGGGGAGGGCATCTAGTGTGATTGTACATACGTCTTCGTTACTTGGACCTGATTTAATTAGGCTGACCTCTGCACCGACACAGGACGACAGAAAGAGTTACCCTGATAGGCCATGTCCCGCACAGGCTGACACGCGGAGCGGGCATCGGTGTCAGGGAGCGGTATCCGCTTGAGGGTCGACGTGGGGTCACATGGAGAGACAGTTAAACATAAGCGAATAAGGGCAAAACAAGGACGAAACGATGTATGAGAAGGAAGCGGCGCGCCTTAGCGAGAGAGGCTACGCTAACCAAAGTGATCATTAAGAGGCCAAGGCGTCCACAGCAAAGTGCGTAGCCGTGCGCTACATATGCTAAAATGCACGGGGAGAGTCAAAGAAAGCCACGCGTTTCTTTAAATATTCCCCTGAAGTGTTCGAGGGGGCCCAAACAGCACGGACGAGGCGGAAACAGGTGGGCCTCGGATTACAAAGACAAGTCAACGGCGGAACATGTAATGTCAACGGCGGGAAAACATCGGCCGCGCATCGCCGCGAACGCGCGACACCTCGGCGCCGCAGGCGGCGACAGCGCGCCCTCACCACCGGAAAAAAAAAAAAGGTCAACGGTGTCACTGGCCCTCAAAGTGACACTGTGCCAGGCACAGAGACGGCGGGGGCACGGGCAGTCTGGACACCCTCCAAGAGAAGGAGGAGGGAGCAGGAGGTAGGTGAGCGGTGGCAGGACGGACGACAGCACGGTGACGGCGTGGCAGGCAGCGCCGAGCGAGGCGACGTGACTGCCTGTTAATCCCAGGAAATTCATCTGGGGATGCCGTAACCACAACATTAAGGGTAAAAGAGCACCCCTGCAGAAATCCCCTCCCGATTTTGTGACATTTCTATGAATTTTCATATTTTCCCAACAGAAAATGTTTTATCTTTTTCACACTGAAAGGAAGAAAATCGGCGGATGATTGGCACGTGTAAAAATACATATCGGAATCTGAGTTTACAGTACACATGCTACAAGAGTGGCAATGTGTTAATTAATTTTTACTGAAGTTTACAATAATTCCATCACGCAGACTGTTATTAATTATATTTTGACGTGTATCTGTTCCAGTGTCTTCGACTGTCAGTGTGAAAATACCTCTGCTTTTCTGAAAAATGTGTACCAGTGCATTTTGCGTGTGTGTTTCTGTCCGAATGGGAATGTGCCTACAGGAGTAATTAATTTGATAGCAACTGAAATGAATTATCTTTCCATGTAACTGACTCTAAATGCTGATTTATGTTTTAACGTGATTGATTTCGATATTGCGTTTGCAGAGTGAGAAAGACATGGATTCTTATCATTCACAACTGAGCAAAAACATGACATGCTAAGCCAGTCACAAACCAAACGAGCCCAGATTGTATCTGAGTGCACAGTTACAGTGACATTTCATTAACGCACAGAGCTGCTTATTGCTGTACCGGTTTATTATCACCATTGTTCTCCTGCTAGGGGTTTGCCTGAGAGGTCGAGTGCAAAATTACTGAATGTCACAGACCTTACTGTTCACTCTTAGGTTCAGTAGCCCCTCCCTGTTCCACCCAATCAGCTCTCTCACAGCCTGGCTGCATAAATGACCTCACAGAGCCGTCATCTCCAAACTGGTGGCGTTACAAGACGTCACTTCCTTCCGGTTCCATCATGCCCACCTCCTTGTTTTCCCGTGGGTGTGACTTCCCTTTATCCAGTGGCTGTGACTTCCGCACCTCGTATTCCTGTAGATTCCTCCCTGCCTTCACATGGGTGTGATCTCCCGGCCTCCCTGTGGGTATGACCCCTCTGTCTTCCTGTAGCATTGACCTCCCCATTTTCCTGTGGCTGTGACCTCCCTGTTTTCCTGTGGGCGTGACCCACCCTTCTTCCCATGGATGTGTCCTGTCCATTTTCCCGTGGGCATGACCTACCCAATTTCCCTTTGGGATGACCTCCCCATCTTCCCATGGATGTGACCTCCCCGTTTATTTGTGGGTGTTATGCCACTGGCTTCCCATGGATGTGACCTCCCCATCTTTCTGAGGTTTGGACTTTCCCGTTTTCCTGTCTTGAGCCCCCTCTCTTCCCCTGGGTATGCAGACTGTCTCGCTCGCAAAGTATATCTGCGATGCTTTAGTTAGTCAGCGAGGCATGTATTCAGTTTTTTTATAATATATAATATTTCTCTATCTGGCTCAGGTCAAACTGTACTCTAGTCTGTTTTTTTTCCACCAGCACCCCAGATAGGGCTGGGCTCGTTTACATTTCCAGCACCTTCCTCTGCAGATAAAATTGAACAGGTTTTGATTTTTCCTTAGATAGAAAAGTTCATTTATATAATAGACAAAAACATTGGTTTATATTTCACTGCTTTTGCTTAAAAACTGACTTTTAATTTTTGCTTCTAACAATTAAATTGTATACACACAGTTTAAGACATACCGCCTTGTAACTGGTTTTTCAGCTGGTCGTTTCCTGTTCTCGTGGCTGTTTTTGGGATTTGCACGCTCTGCTCTAAATTTATTTTCACTGTAACTGTGTTCGGAAGTAGATTTGCCCTAACAATGCACTAAATCGAGCAGAAGTGGCACCCAATAGGAGCTGATCCATATATGTCATCTTCAGCAGGAATCAGGCAGCATGGATCATGCTTTCACCGCCTGACATTCGCCACTGCAGCTCCTGACTCCTTATTGCGTCTGGAAGAGCAGTGGGGTCTCTCCAGACCCTCTGAGGTGAGGGAACTATGCACCCACGAATGTGACGCCAGCATCTCCTCCCCCCGTCTGTGCAGGAGTGCCCCCTATCACTGACATCGTCTCACAGCGGGGGGAGCTTGTGAAAGAAAATAAAACATGCCCTATTATAAATCCCTGGGAAAATGTGAAAATCTCAGGGCTTCTTTGAGTAGCTGTTTTGTCATGTTTTATATCATTCGGCCTATAAAATTCAAGTCCCTTACTAAAGACACCGGCTTCTCGAAGAGTGTCGCAGTAAATGCATGGCTCGTACAACTGTTCGTCTTTCCAAACGGCTTGGTTGCGTGCGCCTCCTTGCCGTGCGACCTCTTCCCTTCCGGCCGATGGTTGGGGAAGATGACTACCTTTGGCTCAAACCTTACCATTCATCCCATGTGTGTTTTTATGTGAAAAAACAGAATTGCGTGCCCTGCAGCGTGACGGAATGCCTCGCGCCATTTTTGCTCCATCTTTGTCGACTTCCGCTTCGACATCGTTTAACAGGGCCATCACAGCATGCCCCAAAAGGAGCAACCATGGGAAAGAGTGTCCTGCCCCATGGTAGGGTGACCCGGAGTGACGGCTGGGTGGCTCTCATTAATAATCAGATCCCTTTAACAAGGACACCGCTTAACGGGGCCAGCTGGGCTGCACCAAGGGGACGTCCCCTTCGTGTTCCCCCATTCATCGGCCGCTGTGTGCCCAAATTCCATCAGTTTCAATAAGCTAGGGCAGCATGACACGCGTACATGTACACACAGGGGGCGCTGTTGCTGTGTCATACACAGAGGAAGCCCTAGATCCTACTTCATGTTGATGGGATAAGCAGAACGAGAGGATCTTATTTCCGCTAATAAAACCTAGACTGAAAGCTACACTGCCAGTATATATAGGTCAGAGAAAGACTTTCCTAGTAAATCACACTAATATTATGCATTGTAATTTATCCCATTTAGTGAACATATGTGTGTGTATTCAGATGTATCTTATATACCATGCATATAAATTTTAGAACATTGTTATAAAACATGCTGCCTGGGTGCTAAGCTAGGGTATTGGTTAATGAATTTAGTAGCCCTGTCTTATTTTAGCATCATCAGACTCTCCTATCCCATGAAGCTCTTCCACAAACTGCTAGTCTCTTCCAATGTGGGATCAAGCCGTCCATCTCCCTGTCTTCCCCAGAAGCGATCGGCTCATTGGATTTTCTGTCGGAGATGCCTAACTTCACTGCACTGTTTTCCCTGACGTTGTTAAAAGACAGCTACACCCTCAAAAACATTCAAGAGCTTTCGGTTTGCATTACAAATACTGCTTAGCACTTCATATTTCTCTGGCTGTCCATCCAGCTGTAATCCCTTCTCAAATACAAGATAGACATGTAGGCTGGAGCCCATCCCAGTGTGCACCGAGTACAAGGCGGGGAAACACCCTGAATGGGATGTCAGTCCATCAAGGCAAACAGGCACACTAAGGGTGATTTTTTTTATCTATCTATCTATGTGTCTGTCTTTCTATCTATCTATCCATCTGCTGCAGGTTCAGTACTGGTAGGCATCATTTAGTCATATTCATATAAAGCAGTTCATTCAGTCATATTCATATAGATCAGATTTCCCAGCCTGCATGCTAGGCAGCATACTGCTGTACTCACATGGTGCACAAGGGATTGCAGCGCTAGCATGCTACCCAGTCGATTGCAAGACTCACATGCTGCACAGCGGATTCCAACACTGGTGTGTAACACGGCTTGGATGTTAAAAAGCAGATTGTAGCACTTGTATGTTACACAGCGGATTGTAGCACTCGTATGTTACACAGCGGATTGTAGCACTCACATGTTACACAGCGGATTGTAGCACTCACATGTTACACGACGGATTGTAGCATTTGTATGTTACACAGCAGATTGTAGCACTCACATGTTACACAGCGGATTGTAGCACTCGTATGTTACACAGCAGATTGTAGCACTCACATGTTACACAGCAGATTGTAGCACTCGTATGTTACACAACGGATTGTAGCACTCACATGTTACACAGCGGACTGCAAGGCTCATATGTTGACGCATTCGCATGCAGAAGACTGCGGCACTGCAACACAGTTGCAGCCTTACAGTATGAGCTGAAGGCCCAGTTAAGGACTAACACAAAACTGACCCTAGAAAAGGCCGTAGAACAGTTATGGCACTCTTGAGGGTTTCTGGATGGAGTTGTTTGCAACTGAGTTGTTATGTAGTCCCACAGTTTTACTTAAATGTCTTGCAGCAGTTTTTAATGCTACACAGGTTTCAGATTGCTGGAGGTTTGTCTAAATGGCTTGTATATCGCAAATGAAGGCTGAGTACAGACAGGTGGGGCTCAGAGGCCATCTTTGTCACTGTGCTGTACAGATATAGGGCTCTGAATGTGCTCTCGAAGCACAGCAGTCTGGGTAATTTCCCTAGTTTCCAGCAATAAACAACATTCTATTGCAATCAGATATAACGAATCCATGTGTGTGAGGCCATTCTCTCAATACCTTTTAAAGCATAGCTGAAGTATAGAATTTATGTTTGAAATTTTGACTGATGGATTTGCCCAGTATTGGAGAAATAATTTTATTTAGTCTGGTAATAAATATAATTTCATTGCGTATCTGATTTATTAGCAGGCTTAATATTTTAAGCTGATTAATAGACTGAATTACCCCCTCATAAATTATCACTTAATCAAAACTCAACTGCACACATCTGTTTTAAATCCAGCAAACTACACTATTCAAATTCAGATGTTAAATGGATTTATTTAGCTGCTTAAGTCATTACATAGCGACGATCAAATTCAGACACATGTACACCAAGCCTGGCCAGCATACCAGAGACAAACCAGAATTAAAATAACTCAATGAAAATTAACAGGCAAGAGAAAACTTTCGCACCATCTTCTCCACCTCTTAGGAATGCTATTTTTATAGTGCCTCTGATTCGCAGAATAATCACGGGCGGGGGTCTCGCTAAGCTCATAGTTAAAGCAGCAAACCGGGCGTGACTTTAATCTGGAGGGCGCCGGAGAGCTGGATGTGTGCCGTCAGCAGAGTTTTCCTGCTTCCTGTGCATTTTCTGATTGGCGAGTGCAGTCTCGTTCATTGCCTGAGGCTCCCCTTCCGACCTCCTTACCCCCCTTCCCCAGGGGCCCCTTGCAGGTGCTCCGGCTCCCCCTTCAGGACACAATTAGGAATTCAAGGCGTGTCAATCAAGGTACAGATAGACAGATGCCGGAGAAGACTGCAGGGGGCGATGTCTCTTTACGTGGCTAATAAACACGCATCTCGCTGCATTGGAAATCCCCCCCCCCCCCACCAGTTCCCAGAGTAGCCTTACAGATCTTCTGTGTAAGTCCCATATGACAAAGACGGGTGTGGTACCACAGTGACTGGCCCCCTTTCCATGTGGCCGGGCGCGAAATCGCTTTGAGTCCTTCAAAATAACAGCCACATCTCAAGGAAGGCGGTTCTTAAAGGTGCTCTGGGACATCAGATACAGGGAACTGGCATCCATTAAAGTGTAGGGCCATGTCGGAAGCTCGGCGTGTCCGGATTAGACTGGATTGATGCCACGCTTGAGTCTTTGGAACAAACTGCCTGCGATCCGACCGACGGAACATGAAGCAAGTCAACGAAATGTCAGCATTAAATATGCAAAGGGGATAAAGGGGGCTCCGTCCCCAGGCGAGAATTAGAGGCCACTGCCATCTTGATACAGAATGTCTGGACTCTTCTCAGGCCAGAAAGAGTAGCTCCCCACAGGGAAGAAAGGACATGAAACTTCAGTCTCGGTGCTGTAATCACTTCAGCTTTTCAGCAGCACTAGGAAAAGCACGAAGGAAAGAGCGAGGAAAACATGGCTAAAGAAGATGCGCTGTAAACGACAGGGACAGTCCGCCATATTCACAGAACAGAGAGGCGCTCTGTATACTGGGAATAATTATCAATATGTACAACACCAGTCAAAAAACACATCTACCCATAGAAAGTTTACTTCTCTACATTTTAGAATAATTATAAAGACATCAAAACTATAAAATAACGTATACAGAATAATGCACTGACCAAAATAATAATTTGTTAGGGGGGCAGGTCTGTGGGTTGGGACTCAGAAGGTTGCCAGATCAAATCCCTGGGCCAGCAGAGTGATCCCACAAATAAGTCCTTGAGCAAGGCCCTTAACCTGTTGCTCCAGGGACTGGGTGACCCCACTGTCTCCTTTACGCCATTTTCCTGAGGTGGCCCCCTGGGATGCTTTTTCACCTGTCCTGAAGAAGGTCCCACATACACTAGTGGGCAAAATTGTGGAAACATCTAACATTTTGGCATTACAATTTAAAAATTACAACACAAATATTGGCGGTCATGTTTATAAACAAAGAATGCTACAAATATCATACACTGGATGATAAAATAAGTAACTGGAGTAACTGGAATAAAGTTCTGCAACCTCTAAAAATTGGAAGTATTTCCACAGTTTTGCCCACTAGTGTATGTTGAGTACTCATTGGCCGATTTTCCTTCGTCTTCTGGTCAAACTCCTCCAAAAACATTTCTATTGTGTTTAGGTCAGATGACCAGGTCATGTGACTGACACTATCACTCTCCTTTGTAGGCAGTTAAGTGTGTTTGACTGGTACTGTGTGTCTATAGAAGATATACAATAGTGATTATGCAGTTTGCTGAAAGGTTTCCTCAAGTTTTTATAGACATTGAGATGTGGTATATTTTATAATGGCGCTTCCACAGGTTTCTTTGAGACACAGGTTCTCGTTTTTGACACAGATTGCATTGTACAGTTTCTTCCCATGTTTTTGGCTCTAATTTTTTAATGTTGTTAACATATGGAGCTCACACTGAAAAACACTTTTTTATTAAAACCGGCGAATCCTTATTGTTCTACATTTATGTGAAAAAACACATACCCACCCCTTAAATTTTGTGTGTTATTGCACAATTTTCATATCAGAGACATCATTAAGCATTTCAAACTAACAGACCCTGCTCAGCTGTAACAGCCCCAAAACTATTAGCTGACACCTTTCTGGTTAGGAGAAAGTGTGTAACTCCTGGCCAATCACAAGTCCTTATTTGGAACGCATAACAAAATGCAGCTGGCCAATCAGATGTATGAATGTGTTTATTCAAGACAGAAGAGGCACGCAGTAATGCCCGTCATTCTCATTCGTTCTGGCTGGACTGAGAAGGAGCATGGAGGACAAGCAGGCGCTAATTTGTTCCTTAAGTTCATCCAAAGATGACGCACGTGGGCTCTGGTGCACACAGTCAGCGACAAAAATGCATGATTGTATAAGAGACCTCTAGAGGTCACCCCCATCGTGGCTGGTCACAAAGGGAGTTGCGTTTCCTGTCAGTGGTTGAGGCCATTCTGGTCTTGCAGCTCCAGTGCATCTCATCCGCATCGCTCTGGCAGTTCGGAGGCTTCATTCTGCCGGGCTAAATGCTGTGACCCGCGCACCATGAAAAGTCAGCTAATCCCTGTGTGAAACATCACAGAATTCTGCCATATTATGTTCAATAGCTATCTATCCATCCATCTTCTGTAACCAATTCCGGGTCACAAGCAGTCCAGAGCATATCCTGGAAGCTACAGGCACAAGGCGGGGAACAATCCAGGAGGGGGTGCCAGCCCACCGTGGGCTACACTCAAGGGCAATCTGGTAACTCTAATTAACCTCAGCGTGTTTTTGGACTATAGGGGGGCAACCAGAGTATCTGGAGGAAAGCCTGCTCAGTGATAAAGAGCAAGTTCCACACGTATGGAGCCATGGAAGAGCCACAAACCCTGGTCCTAGAGGTGTGAGGCAACAGTGCCAGCCGCTGCACCATCATGACACCCCTTCAGTATCGCTATATACATTTAAACTTTTGTTATGCTGGATGAAAGCAGCACATTGTTTCCAAGGCACAACCCAGGTAGGCCAAAGCCCTGCCATTGTGAAATGCTACTCATTTTCCCTTCAGTACCATAAACAATGAGGCTGGTTGCTGATTGGCGAGCCATAGCCCCCAGCAGTCACACCAGCCGTGATAAAGTTGTCCATCAAGGATCTGGCCCAATAACCCCGCACCCCCGCCTTCTAGAGCAGACATCCCACAGGGGTAACACACGTGGACCTGCAGATAAATTAAATGTCTAGTTCAGGCTGATACTGGAGCTCAAACTGGACATATTTGTTGATTTTCAGTTAAGATGCCAGCAGTGAAATGGAGAGAGGTGACAAAAACAGGGAAAAGAGAAAAAGCGAAACCGCTGATAACATGACGGCAGGTGGCGGCCGATGGAGGCTGTGTTGAAACCGACGAAACTGATCAGCAGGCCCCGGGGTGGCGTCTCTGCTTCTGGACGGACAGTCACCCCAAGCCTGTTCTCATTAGCCTCTCTCCTGCTCCAGTTGTCACGTTAAATCTAACTTGAGAGTTGCCAGTCAACTGGCCTGCTTGCGATATTTAATAAACATGCCATACTGGCAATAACTGGAAACAGCACATTTACACACACCGCACACGAAGGGCTGTTAACGTCGCTCTTGCGATGGCTAGGGTCTCGGAGCCGTCAGGCGAATAGCTCGATGGCTAAAAGCAGGGGTAGTGGTGTAAGAGAACCGCTTCATGGCATCATGGACATCATGGTCTGACTCGGCACAATCAATCATGGTCATGGTCATCCTCATTGGC
>JAODJW010000046.1:6392050-6432705 GCA_026777045.1 Hyperopisus bebe
CCCCCTTAACATTATCCACTCCGCTGGTCCTGTGGCGACAGGCTCTCACTCCTCAGGCTGATGGTACTGGTCGCAATCCACATCTTTTAAGCACATGAGTGACGCTGTCAGAACGGGTCGACGTGACGCGGCTGCAGCGGTGCTTGTTGGCTAACCGCATGCGACAGGGCAGCGGTATCGTGCCGCCGCGAGCCACCCGTATCTGTAACGGCAAGGGGGCTGGGATAGGAAAGCTGGGGCAGGAAGCGTCAAAGGCATATCAGGAAGGATGTATATTTAGATGGACAGCGGACACTTGTTGTACCATTCGGGCTCCTTCTCACTGAGGCCCCGGTGGCCGTGAACCCAGCGGTACGAGCGCAACTCTCCTCCGCCAGATATTAGCAATCGCAGTATTAACCGCTGCTGCTGCATGAAAGGTTAATGCTTTACCGCTAAGCGCTTTCCGCAGGGGCGGCCTGCCAGGAATGAAAACAATCTGCCATCTGCCAGCACGGAACTGTCACGTGGATTCGAGAATTACCCCCAGCTCAGATGTCGCAGTCTAAGTCAAATAAAATATTGAATTTACGGGAGCGACGGGTGACATCACAACAAAAGCCATCCCTTTCAGCACGGTCCCGTTAAACTTTGTGTACGATGCCCTCCGTGTTCGGTTTCGCCGCAAAACCTGTTTTGATAATTTAACAAATTCCATCCATCCATTCATCCATCCATCCATCCATCTTAAATGACCATTTATCCAGCGCTGGGTCCCACTGCACCTGCTGGTTATTGCGGGAAGCATGAGACAAGCAGAGGACACCTTGGATGGGGTGCCAGTCCATCTCAGAGTTAACGGATCAATCTAGAAAAATATGTGCAGACATATTTACCAAGGATTTCCCCTTGAGTAATGAGCCATGTTTCGTATTTACTGAAATTTTTGTGAAATCATGTGGCATCTAAATAGGGGTCGTTTGAAAACCTCAGATATAACCTTTCAGAAGACACATCTATAACACAGATATGACTCTGGCTTTTATTAAAGTTTTATAGGTTTGCATTAAATTATTTGTAGGTAATTTTTTTCCCCATGATGCTTCATCCCTGCATTTGTAACGATGCTCCAGAAGTTACCCGAGCATGGGTCTGGCTGCCCCCCCCACCGTTTTCCAGCCTCTGTGTGAAATTAATGCCGCCTGTAACCACACTCGCTGCGATCTGCATACTTTTCTCTCCCCGTTCCCACCGAGCGCTGTGAGCGGGCCCTCCACTACACTGCCCGGGGATGTTGTCTGTCGTCGAGTGCTGCTGTTCTCTTCCAGATCAGTAGTTCTGGTGTACGGCACCATATGCAAACCGGCTCGCGGGAGAGAGGAGACATAGCCACCCCTGAGAAAGGCGTTTCACAGGAGAAACGCTGAGGCGCCGATCGTGCGACGACACGCAGGCCTGGCGCTCACTGAGTCTGCCACAGTTTGTCATTTAGATGTGCTGCTATTTTAGAAAAATTCAAAACAGTACATTCAGAGCCCTACTTCTATGGGACCTATACCATGTAAACACACATTAATACTGAAGGATGTTGCAATTTTCCCTGCGTTTGTCAGCTCCCGGTGATACGTGAACAACTTGGAAGATGCGCTTCGTGAAGTATGCTGGTCCAGAGCACAATATCCAGACCAAGCAGAACCAAAGGGCATCATATTGAATCATGTGACCGTTTAGGCAAGAATACGGAGACAGGATGAACCGTGGTATACACTCTGTACATCTGATAATGATCAATTTCATTCTTTTTTTTCTAAAAAAAAATGTACATAAAATACTCAGGATCATTTATATCTGTATATCTTTAAAGTAGAAATAGATGTTGGTTGTCAGGGGATGAAAATTGTAGGTGAGTGCATGTACCAGCCTTGTATTATTAAATAATTCCTAGATGCTTTTCAAGAGTAAGACCTACTTCACAGACGACAGCATGTGGGTTTTTGCAAAACTTTTGCCGATATTAAAATGTGTACCTGCACCAGCATCACTGAAGTCCTTTACACCTCTCTGTCTGGCAGGGAACAAGTAACAAGGATTTTACTCTGCACACAACACCTGTAACAACAGCTGTAACATAATTACAACACATGTTATGGCACATATGCAGAAATGTGTGCATGTTATCAAACGATAATGCATGCATGAGAAAGTTGTTGATGGGCCACTGATTGCCCACATGTGGCATATGTAGTAACACAAAAGGATATCTTTCAGTTTCAGTTTCTGTAATATTCAGCAATGCTTTTTGCACCTGTGGCAATGACCTTTGGAAACTGATTTCCAATTTTGCTTTCTCTCTCTTTTTTATTTTTTTGCACGGTTAATTCCATTCCGACTTGTTTACGTTGTCCTTCCGTGCAGTCATCAAAGATCAGCTTGTAATTATAACCTTTAAAAACACGAGAATAACCTTTCCTATATTTCAGATTAACCCTAACGTGTTTATTTGAATGCTGTGTAATCGTGTAAATTTGTATCAACAAGCGGGTATACAAGACGAATTGATAGATTAACAAATACATGCCCCCCCCAAGTTTGTGGTACACAAGCACAAATATCCAAGTAAATAGGGTCATCCTGAATATTTAAGGTAAGATGTGCTTTGCTCTGCATTGTAAAAGAATAACAGGGAAATCTGCCCAATGCAAAATTATGGGATTAATAAAACAATGTACTGACCTGAATTAATCTGCGGGAAACTGTAAACGTGTCACACATTGATTTTCAAGAGTAATGCACAGCACAGGGTGGGTGACGTGAGCACTGCTGAAGGAGTGACTATAGTCACATAGGCTACATGCCGTGTTTGTTTTAGTGCTAAAGGGGGGTATCACCATGCTACGAAATGTTAAACGTTTGATTATGGTCATGCAAAGACTCACTGGTAGTAGTTATGTTATCATAACTGCGATACATAAATCAGGGACATTCTACGCTCCAATACCGTATATATAAACAGTATGTTGATTTCAGTGTAGCACGTCAGCACAATCATTTCCTCGTCTATTTCGGATACATGTTTATTAATAATTACATACTATATCCGAATTCATAGAATTAAGAAATAAACTGTTAAAATAAAAGCAAAATGCACACAATCCACGTGTTTTATATCAATTGTTCTGTAGTGCTTTTTATTTTACTTTGGCTGTTTTTATATATTTATGTATAATCTAACTTCTCATAATATTCACCTATAACAACAGAAACACTTTACTTTAGCTTATTTTTTTCCCTGGGAACTTCTGGTGACCGTTGACTTCAGCTCTGTGAAATTTCCGCACAGATCGGCTGCTTGGTGCTACGTTTGCTGCACATTATTGCATTTTACCCTTGGACGCGCGGTACGCTTGGCATTGTGCGCCATCTTCTGGCTGTCTTGGGTACAAAGAAAACACTGGACTTCATTGCGAAAAGGTTGATTGGGAAATATACATGTCATTAACAGTCGAGTGTGTTTTAACACAAGCTGTCTTGATAATTTTTCAGCTCTCGAATCCATGGTTTGTTGTCAGTAATAAATGTAATAGACTCGGGAAAACGGCACTAAAACCTTAAAACAGCATTTGATATATTTCTGACGCCTTCATTTTAACTTCTGGTCATGAAATGTTTATGAATTTTTTATAACTGTAGCATACTCGGAATATTTTTTTTCCCATTTTCACTCAGTTGCTTTGCATCGGTTTCACTATGGTAGTTTCAAAGATATGAGAGAAACACCAAGGCTTCTGTTTTTTGCGTGTGAAGTCGGTTAAACTTCGCAAACTCATACTTGCCTAATTAAAAGCCCCATTACCAGCAGTCCTCCAGCTCTTGACTCGGGCTATTGCTGCGTCTGGTGGAAATGCAAGCGTTTGGCATTTTGTTGACTTTATAGCAACTGCAGAATACATTAAATCCCAGCGCCCTTTTCCCTAACTGACTCCTGCTGAGAGTAATTAGCATTTCTGGGGTGAAAGATTGTAACGTGATTGTCAAGTGTAATACAAGAGATCTAAATTACTTGGTTTTCGGAGCAAGAATGTTATTTATCTTGCCACCGACAAAATGCGCTCCCTGGTGCGCACCGGGGACCAACTTCAGGAGGCGCTTTCATAGCGTTTAAAAGACGCAAAGAGCCCGGATCCCATACAGCATTTCAGATTTGCCGATATGACTTTGAAGGCTGCTGTGTTGGCTGGGAATGGATTAGATCTCCATCACCAAAGGGAGCAGGATGGATGCGCAAAGCGACGGAGATGCCGTCACTGAACAGGTGAGAAAAGTTCTTTTGGGTTTTTATAAGAAGACGCTGTTTAAACATTTTTAATGTAGGCCTATTATTATATTTATAACTGCAAACATAATGTAAGAAGTATTGAACTTAATTCCACAAACTGCCTTTTTCGTCGGAGAAAGTTTTGTGCAAAAGTGGAGGGGGGAACGACAACAGAATTTCATCTTGTACCTTAATAAAAAATAAGGACAAAGTAGTTGACAGTCCGCAGTGTTTGCTATAATCCCTCCCTTCTCCGTATTTGTCTAAGTGGGGAAGCTTAATCACAATTCCGCCCTGCTAGGATTGAAATACTTTCCCTATCACAGGTGCCAATAAAAGGGTCCCAGAGAAAATTACACGCGAATATAAGCCGTCCCGCTAATGGCATTGGCACAGACATATCGCCAATATGTATTTAACACCAAAAGCCCGAGCGTGGCCCCCGCCGCTGGGGCCAGGTGACATGTCCTTTTGCGACTTGTCTGCCGGGGAGATTGGGCTGTCAGTCAGCACCGGGTCCCCCGGGAGGAACGGCCAACAGGATACACCTTTATATACCGACTATCATTAGTGACGCATGCCATTAACATTTATTGGGTATTTATTCACCAGCTAGAGGCATGTATAACGGCCTTTAGTGAGACATGGCTGTTTAGGACCTTAACCAGTCCTCTCACAATGCCACGCACATTTTCTGTAGTCGATGGAATAGTGGATCAATGAGGGAGAAAAAAGAGAGAGAAAAAACTTGCCTGTTTTTATTAAATTTCTACTGCATGGATGAGTTTAAGGATTTGTTTTGTAAGAAGCTGGGGTACCAATGCATTCCTGAGAGAATGACATTTAAAAAAAATGGACACTCACCTTTTCTACACTCTCAGAAAAAAGGGTAAAAACTTGTACCTTTGTTGTCAGTGGGGTTGTAACTTGTACCTTTGCTTGTCACTGGGGTGGTAACTTGTACCTTTGCTTGTCACTGGGGTGGTACCCTCAAGGGTCTGCCAGCTGACTCTGATGAACATTTCTGCACCATTGATGGTGCATTGATGCTGTTTCTACCTTCGGGATGTTCCTCAGAGTCCATTTCTGTACCTTAAAAGTCAGAATTATCTACAGCTAAGGGTAAATTTGGCAGACCATTAAGGGTACAGCCCTGGTGACAAGCAAAGGTACATATATTTACCCTTTTTTCTGAGAGTGTATGGCCACATATACATGCACAGTGTGTGAGCAGAACTGTAAGCCTACCCTTAACCGCATAACCCTAATCCTTCAGCACTGTGAGTATAAACATGAAACTGGCTTTGAAATTCATAATCCTGTGAAAGAGTACAAGTTTAATATTGCTTCTTCGTAAAAAAAGGTTGAAGATGATAGGGTAAGATGCAATTGTGTTCCCACTGTTTAGCGCAGCTTTTACCCACATCAATGCCGCATTTTAGGGTTAAATCTGAACGTGAAACATAAGGAATTCCTCATAATGCATTTTTTAAATTTCACTTTAATATACCCTGCCTAATTTTCCCATGCATGCTAATATGACAGGTCAAGGATAGTGCTGAGATCTGTGATTTGTGTTCACATTTAATTCTCTCTGATCTGCACATTCTGTTTTCATGACCGACCACACGGAACGCCACGATGTCCCCCTGCACAGGCTCCGCGCGCCGTAATCCGCGTGACCCGGCGAGAGACGGCGGTTCGCTGGATGCCGGCCTCCCTCACCCGCGGCTGCTTTGGGAGCTAAAGCATAACGCCAGCGCTGCGAGAGGCCGGCCTGGGGTGTAACATTGTCTCTTGTGGGGCAGAGTCTGATGGGGATCCAGAAATAGCTGACCCTGCCTAATCTCCCTGATGCTCCGAGATTGGGGGAGTCTGTGAACGCCACTTCCTGTCTCGTACTTAAGGATTTACCATCCAAACTTTTTTTTTTTTTTAATTCCTCTGTTCTGCCTCTACCGCAGCAACGGGGGCGACTGAAGGGTTTCTGACAAAGTGCTTAAGCTGAAAGAATCCGCCACAAGCATTAGCTGTTAAGCATCAGAAAAAAAAGGAAATTAATGTGGAGGGGAGATGTATGAAATGCCATTAATGTTAATTCTAATCACTTTTTGGCTATTAAACACAAATTAGTGAAGGCGATGTTAAATGTCATAGGATGTCCTGGGAATCATTTTCACTCTAAAAGTGGGGCCTTGTGAATAGGTTGTGATTTGCATACTTTAGATTCTACTAATTCTCGCGCAGGGTGATATAAGTCAGACTGTGTCATAAACTGATGGCACAGAGTGTTAAAGTGTAAATGTTCCACTGCTGGACTAAAATATTTCATTGTTGGAGATCAAGGTTACGTTTGAGGTCGTCCACATTAAAGTTAATCCACATTTCCGTTAAGGCTCTTACGTGCCGCCGCGGGAGAGATCGGAACGCCGAGCCGCGCTGGAACGCGACCGCAATTGCTCAGACGGTAATCTCCGGGCGAAGTGCGAGACCTCCATGTAACTTAGATAGGAACGACATGTAAAAACAGGCTGTTGATTTCTGTTGTCGTAATTCTGACAGACCTTAGTCTTGTGGAAAGGAGACACAGTGTTTCACTAATTGTTAGTCTAAAAACTTCCAGTTTCAGAAATGGGACATTATAAATGCCTGAAATGAGTTCCGGCCCTTTAAAACGAGCCCTTAGGCTTGCTGACATTGTACGGTACTTCCATTGTAATTTCTCCCTCAGCTGTTTGCATGTAAATAACGTTTGATATGCATAGCCAGGCGTTTACATTCATTACTGTCAGGGGGCTGAAAAACAAAAGGTGGGGGGGTCACTTCCTGGAGGTCTCCCTCATGCGGGATGTCTGGCGGAGACTGTCAGTCCGCCTCACTCCCCGGCTGCCCTCGCTGTTTTATTACCTGCCTTCGGGGTCGTGACCTTTTCTGGCATTTGCCATCCTGGAACCTTTTGATTAGTGCCATATTTACATATTTAACAGCGGAGACGCTGCCGTGTCCCAACACTTGAAGTGTTGTAAATTCAGCTGGCCCCTTTGTCCGGGCTGTCGTCCCTGACGAGGGATACGCTCCGTGCCCTGGCACGGACTGTGCTGCCGTTGGGTTTTTCTTTTTTTTTCCCCACAGTGCGGCTGCTGCTCAGGGACGTGAATGCTATGCCCATTTGCTTGTGCCCTTCCTTAGTGCCACACTTAGGGGTCTTTAGATGGACTGTGATCTTTGTTCTTTCTCTATGGGTCACAGGATTGACCTGCAGATGCAGCAGATGCATAAACAGCGAAGGTTCCCCCCTCTGTCCTGTGCCCATTGTGTGAAGTCCGTGATCCTGGCATGATGGATGTCACAAATATGTTGTAAAATGGGGAGACATCGACTGGCCCCCACCTAACTTTGAAAAAAGATGTAACTACACCCCACCCATGATCTGACACTCACTTAACATGAAAAGTGCTAGAAAATAGTCACCACCTGCCTAAAACTTAACCTTGCTGTTTAATGATTGAGAGAAAGCAACATCACAAATACGAAGGATAAACCCTTTATTTGCCATTTGTGAAGTTACATTGGAATTCTTCTCTTGGCCTACCCCATCTTGTGGTCACCACACAGGGTCAACCAATGTACAGGGCTAAGGGCCTTGCTCAAGGGCCCGCAGACACGTGACTGATTGGCCGAGGCTCAAACCGACAATCTTCCAATCACAGGTAGCCACTCACCACCCCAACTGTAAATGTCCGTTAAAATTCATTGTTCTGTCGTGCTTCTTTATATCTTTTATTTTCCTCCCCCAGCTTGAGATACCTGCTTCCAGTTCAGACCCACCAGTCCAGCCCGGAAACAGGAATTCCGGAAGCTGCCGTTCACGTGACCCAAGGACGGGGGGTCTGCAGGGTAATGCACCTTCACACCATCTGCTCTCCAGAGATGCTTGGTTAAGGTCAAACCCCGCAGTCCCTAAACCCTGGATTCCTTCCTGCATGTATGTAACCGTCTCTGAGCGGCGGCTCATTTGTCACATCCCGCATCACTTTCCCAGAGTTCCCCTTACCATCTCCCTTCACGAGGTCCTCTAAAGTTACACCCAACATATATTTCGCCTCAACCTGACTACAATATGCATTAAGCCATTAGCAAGACGAATATTTCACCACACATTGACCTCTGCTTGCAGCTCTCTTTGGAAAATGATGTGTTTGGTATTAATAAAAGAGGAGCATGCTTAGAATGTCAGAAACTGAGCACTTTTAGTTAACAGCAGAAGCACTCAGATTTCCCTCCTTGTTGCACAGACTCAAGAGAAGACCATTAACAGGGCAAATTATTCTGCGCTTCCAAGAAAAAAACATTAATCAGGTGCCCCGTGGTGAACCCAGAGCAAAGGCTTTCTCACATTCTGCATGCTGTTATGAAATTATGAAACCATATCCCTCGTAACCTTGACGATGCACGAGGACGCAGACTTTTATGCGGCAATTTCTCATCCGGCCTGACACCCTCTTGCCATCAGCCTCTTATTTACTCTGAAACGTAACGAAGGCCCCAGAATGAAAAAGGAACTCGAGAATATGTATCGTCGCTAATAACGAACAGAGGGAACCTCGAGATATTTCCCCCGCTAGACACCCTCACGTCAGCGCTGACGTCTTGCTATTTCCGTCACCTGAGAAAATGGCAAGCCAAGTTGGTGGACTAGAGATCCAGGGAGCAGGCAAAGCTGTAACACAGCTTCCTGGCATTCCTGATGGATGCCCCAGGCTGGGACGGTCCATCTTCTGGGCTGAAGAACCTCAGAAGCGAGTCATCTACCCAGAGTACTGATTCACTCGCCAGCTGACCGTGGGAGGTGGTCGTAGTGGTACAGATTAGGGCCCTCTGACGACACCCAGCCCCTGGGCATGCTGCTACCGCACTAACCATGATGGAAGGAGGTAGAGTTTGGAGGAAAGGAGAGTGGGACACCTCTGCACAATCAGAGCATCTTAGACTTGGTACTAAGGTACATCAGCAGAATCTTCGTGGTACAGCACGTTGGCAGGTCAAATTAGGCCTGCATATATACATTTTTTCATAGCGTCCAGACATTTTACCATGGTATTTGGTATTTTGACAGCAAAGCAATGCTACTCCTGGTCTTTATAATCTGAAAAATACCGCGGTACAGCACAGTACTGTAATAATACCGCCCTCTGGATCCTAACCACATGTGACAGCTGGTTCCTAGAGGATGAGTTGTGGGAGCAGCAATGGACCTGATCGCTGGCGATGCAAACCAGCGGTCTGCTGAGGAAACATCTGACACAGCGGAAGGCGGGTGACATTCTATCAGCACCCCCCCCCGCCCCCCCACCACCACCTTAAGGTGACAGAAATGGTCAACAAAAGGTGCCATTCACATCTTTAATGTGGGAGCTTCACAACCTGAACAACGTACAAAAGAAAAAAACAAAAGCTGAGAAGTGAAAGCTGGTTCACGTGGAGAGGAGGTAGAATTTTCGTAATTAGTAGCAGTCCATATGTTAGGGTTAAAGAGCAAGAAAAATATACATGTGATTTAGTTTCTGATCCATTTTAGCTGAAAATAAATATTAACAGCCAGACACAAAAAAACACATTAAATACAGTTTCTATGAAGAAACTAAAATTTCAATGAAAAAGTCACAAAGAACAGAGGAATCACACACGGGATGTCCCACAGTCTGATCATCTTCCGAAGGGCTGAAGAAGGATATATGGGGGGGGGTCAGTCTTTTCCTTCAGTTTTCATATTTCAGGTCATAAGCCACATTTGACCCCGGGACAAGGACCCTGTTATACAACCCTTCAGCAAGGTACATAAACTGAATTCAGTGAATAGAACTGGGGCCTGTTTCACAAACCAGGGTTTCTTGCTTAGTCCGATAACTTGTTGGATTTAAGGTAGTCAGGGCTAAATGTAAGTGTACAAAGATAAAGTGCATCTAGCTCAGACTACCTTAAATACAACAAGTTATCCAGCTAAGCAAGAAATCCTGCTTTGTGAAACCGGCCCCAGTTGGTTAGTAAACCTGTTTAATAAAACAATAAAACCATAAATAACAAATGACAAAGAGCACCCAGAATCTTTAAATTGAGCATTAACAGTGTGATGTTACTGTAATGTAGATTTCCAACATGAGTTTTATTAGTTAGTGAGGGAGAGATGAGCCTTGGCATACCAGCTATGACGTCAGACAAGATGCATTATGGGATGTCGTCATTTCCCAAATGAGGATTGAGATGTACAAGAAATAAACAGTGCAATGTGCCATATTGATGCGTAGAGCTAAGCAGGAGGGTAGACTGCAGTTCATATTAGTTTAGAACTCAGTCTCAAAGTTACATGCAAGGCTTAAAAACCTTCTATTGATTAAAAAAAGTATATCTATTAGTTGATTAGGTACTTATTTTTTAAAAGAAACATCACTGTTTTGCAGGAGACTCCCGCTGTATGTATCTGTCTTATTACAGATTCCATCTCCATAGTGATGCATGGTAACTTACTGTATAATAATCACAGTTCACTACATTGGGTCAACCTGTTTTTTTTAATATACACGCTGCACTGGGCACCCTAACAGGTTAACACACTTCAAAATGGCTTCCACAAAAAAATGTCTTTCCTTTTACAAAAACACTGAGTGCCTCATGTTCTCCTGTCCCACTCTCTATTGTAAATATCTATATTGCATCTAAAATATAGTTAACATCCACATTAGTTACGTTCTTCCTATGTAGGTAAGTTGCCTGCTTACCAACTACCAACCAATTAAACTGTGCAAATGTTTTGAATGTAGATAGGAAAAGCAATTAAAAAAATGCCTGTTAATGCAAACAAACAAATCTTGAAATTCACCATACGCTCATTTCAGTATCAGTGTAATTGTCGTTATATTTAATGTTACCTGCCATTGTTTTTATTAAAAATGCTTCCATTGAGTTTAACGATTAAAGTGATTTTACCTGGGAATAAAAACCAGATTCCCAAAGTTTTTTTTTTTTTTTTTTTTTTTTGTTACCTAATAATAATAATAGTTGGCTGTAGGCCAATCTCTGTCTCAGTTGAGACCCTAATGCAGGGTTTCTAGGGTCCTGCTCACTATATTCCAGCAACAGGTTTATTCATTAATATTACCAAATCATTTATTCTATGGAAAATACCTGTATCACTATAATTGATGCAAGGTTAAAAAAAATGTAATTCCTTCTAATCAAAATAGTCCTCGTTCTAATAATTTTTCTTAAAAAGTTGGATTCTGTACTAATTTTGAGGGGAAAAAGGAACGTCTGAATGGTCCATATAATCCAGTGGATCCTTCTGATGGATTCCATGGAAATAACTGTTTAGTTTCATGCCTTACAAACTCCTCAGGTCGGTTATCAAGGTTAAGGGATTTCATTAATAGCTCAATCATTTAAAAATCACCCTTCTCGATTACAAAAGTCTGCCTTCGACTCTGCTCGCAGATCCCAAACTTTATAAGTGCCTATGTGAGATGTAAGCAGAAGAAAGGCCATCTGAGAAGATGGAGGAGAGAAAGATGCGGGGTGATGGTGAGACTCCAGTGCTCTTAAGTGCCTGAACCCTTCCAGTACGGCATATAATTAATAATGGGCCCTGCAGACGATGCATAATGAGTGAGCGAAGAGGTCAAGCGCAGCAAAGCCAGCAGCCAGCAGCTTCATTTGGTATCTGACGCTGTAAAGGGTTTAACACCGGAGAGGCAGCCCTACACGGCCCCGCCTCACTGCCACCACAAGGGGGCGCAGCTGAGGGTCGGCTCACCGGCCATTTGGACGATAAGTGAATGGCTGGAACGCCTACTGTGACCACGGGAGGTCACATGAGCCCATCTCAAGCAGATCATGTTACAGTACATTTCAATCAGAAATACTCACAGATGGATATCATGTGACTGAATACCGCTATACATACATACAAAGAGACTTGATGTTTTTAGGTTTCGTTTATATAAAACGTGACGTCATATCAAAAGAGATGGCGCTTTAAAAATCACTGATAACAGCGGGGAGCGTGCTTTGTTTAGGGGGCAGTAGCTCGTATCGCTGTATGTACACAATGGCTTCCGGTCCTGTGTGCGGCGGAAAGACAGCTACTTTTCGGCTAAAGCGACCTTTAATAATTTTAATGAAATTTTTTTTTTTTTTGAACTGTATATGGTATTGTGGTGGTGGTGGAGGGGGGGGGGCTGCCTGGGGAACAAACAATAAAAAACTTTAACGGAAAGAGAGACGTACGCCGGCATTAGACAGTGAATGTGGCAACGCAGAGGATGACACCCTCGTTCAGACGTTGCATGAAGCATTGGCGTCTAAAACTCTCCAAAGGCCCGCCGGGGAGCCCCAGTCAGCCCCCTCCCCGCTGCAGGAGGTCTGTGGATGCCCTGCTGACAGACCCCGGAATTTGGCCCTGTCCAAATCCTGAGTAAAAACTAAAACTCTTCCTTTGAGACTCCCCAAAACGTTTCTGTCAGAAATCAGATTGCCTGCTCCCCGATGGGGACACCGGTCACAGCGTTTCCACGTTCAGATATCCACTTAGAAAGAGTGGTTTCAAATAATCAAGAGGCAAATCTTTAAAAAAAAATAGAAGAAAAGTGTTTCCCTGCTTCATATCTCAACCAGTCACATGGCTTCTAAGTTTGGTTTGCTCCGAAATAAGAAAACAGCAGGAAACACACCGCAGTCCTCCATTTTAATCTCCTAGCCTGTTCTGAGGTGAAAAAAGAAAACAAAAATTACGTATTCAAGCAGTTAATCTTTTTTGTTTTACTCTGTATGTCCTCTGAATGGCTGAAATTCTTCTAAAATCGTTTTGAGATGTTCAGTATTCAAAACAAACTGAACTGGGACCTTGTCCGTCTCATTCCTCGGGTGTGACAGCGGTGTTTTCACGTACAGCCTCTGACGCCAAACCCCCTCCTCACCGCCTACTCTCGGCCCGCCCTTGAGCAGGTCCCGGGGGTGGGAGGGGGGTTAGTCGAGTACGGTGGTCCCGGGGGCCAGCTGGTCTCCGGGCTGGGCAGAGGCACCGCTGGCCTCCTCGGGCTGGCGGGGGTCATCGGCGGTGCCATGCTGGGACCTGACATCAGGGTAGTGAGCGTTGCTGAAGGCCATGCGGTGCACGGACTGGACGTGGGTCTTCAGGTTGCCTTTCTGGGAGGAGCTGTACGGGCAGAGCTGGCATCGGAAGGGACGGTCGCCTGCGTGGCACAAACAAGGGCACGTCAGCCTGTCATGTAGCACAGGTACGCTGGCGGGGGTGGCGGGGGGAGGGACCATGACTGACGGCACGTTGATGTGCCATATGGAGACGCTTGCCCGCGGGGGACGTCAGGGCTCTGCTTTCATTCTTTCGGCTGCTCCATGAGAAAAAAAAAAGCGGAACACAAGGTGTCAGGACCTTCGATTCCCACCTATCAGTCATGTGGGCAGACAAGTTTGCAAATAAGAGCAAACACGAGGAAATGGGGGAGGTAGCGAAAAAGGATGCACCCGCATCACCCAGGAGCGCTTGCTCCTCTCCTCAAACCGCGCTGCTTATAACGTTACATTTCCAAACAATTGGGCCCCTTCTCTCTGAACTACGAGCTGTAAATCCAAGCAGGGTGGGGACATAGTGCCCAGGCCGCACTGTGCCAATCGGTGCCACGGGGAAAATCCCGCATGCACCTGAACGAAACAAATGCGACTGACAATTAATTGCACCTAATTGCTATTTTGAGAAATAAATTAACAGGCAACGGGACGCTGGCTGTCAGGGAGCCAACCAAAAATAATTGCATTACTGTTTATCAACAGGAAATAAACGAGAAGGGGACAATTAATAGTATTTGTTTTCACAGTCAGCTTGACTGTGCTCGTTAACAGGGGACCTCACACCGAAGGCACACGTTAAGTAATGCTAAATGTTAGTATAGGGAGGAAGATCATTCATAACAGCCAATGAGTAGGCAGGTGTCATTAAATAAGAGCGCCACCATGAGACTCTTGCAATCACCAGCTTTGACTCCATCACTGGGATGAAAATGACTGGAGGAGGAATAGAACAATAACAGAAAGATGTGTCGTCTCCTATCATGGCTGGAAATAATTGTTTTGCACACCATCTTAGGTGCATCAACAGTTACTGAAGGGCAGAACTTTTTAGAATTAGAATTTAGTGAATTTAGTGGTCATTGTTGACACACCACAGCACGCAGTGCACAACAACGAAATCTGTCCTCGGCGTTTAACCCATATGTGACGTTGAGAAAAAAGTTAAAAAACCCACTGAGGGCGGGAATATCAATTCGATCACTGATTGGCTCAGCCACACTTCCTGTCTGCTGTGCTATTGGTTGCCAGTGTAACGGAGGCGATTCACAGCGCTCGGTGATCCCTCCCACCGATGCCTCGATTTGGCCAACATTCAACTCTCGTCGATTAAGATAAGATTGACTGGCAGTGACACGTGGCCGTTTAATGGTCAACGAAACCAAACACGGAGAAATAAAATGAGCCGGAGAGGAGGAGGCGCGGGAGGAGGCAAGGCGCTTGTTTGGCGGGGCGTCGGTGGCACTGGCGTGAACTGCAGGAGCTCAGAGTCCATTAGACTCAAATAGCAGTGTGGGATGTGGGTCCTTGTTAACGGCCCTCACTCTCAGTTAGAGAACATTATCAGGGACCGTCACCCGATTACCATCACCCGTTCAAAGTAGGAAGGAGCGACTCGCGGACTGAAACTAGCAATTTAATGTGACACGTACGGTTAGAGAGTATGTTAATGGACGCTCGGGGCCCTTGGCCCTTTTTAATTTGGACATTTATGCTGAAGAAAGCAATCACTGACAACATTAATTATAACGACGCGGCCATGGAGGGGAATGTGTCCCCACATTACGTACCATTTGGCCCTGTCACTTTGCATCAGCCTGCCCCGGCTGCTCCGTGCGGCGCTCACACGTCCAGCCGGAGAAGTCGCCTACCGCCCGCGGTACGCCAGAGGGCGGAGCTCCTCCACCCCCCACCCCCCCCCCCCGCACCAGGGACTCTGATCACCCCACCATTTGGACTAAATCGGGACCCACCTTGGGGGGGCGGGGGGTGGGTGATGGCTGAGGCGCTGGACGAGAATCGGAAGTGGAACGCGGGTCCCCCCCGGGAAATCTGAGTCTCGACCCTGACGCAGAGCAGCGTGGGCAAATGGTGCGATAATTACGCCGAAATGGACATTTGGTGTGTCGCCGTGCCCCCCCCCCCTCATCTGCATGCACAATTACAGCTCGCAGACTGACATCTGATTAATAATGTATACCATTTCTCACAGGTCAGCATCACAGACAAATATAATGTTTGCAGCAAAGAAAAAAACAGACCCATGGATGGAAGTTCATGTATGCACACACACACACACACACACACATATATACACCTTATATACTACATACACATAACACATACTACATACGTACACTAACATATAAACGTGTTACACATGCACTACATACACAACCCTTATATAAGCACACAGACAGAAACACATAAACACAGATGCTCATTAAAGCATGTTTTTTGGGGTCCACTTGTCCCAGCAATGCTTAGGTTTTGAATGTCAGACATGTCTTTGTGTATGACTGTTCACGTATGTACGTCCGCTTGTATGCGTGTTGATGCATGTCCATATGCACACACAGATGGCACAGACTGGAGGCGCGTCTGCGTGTTTTGGGCCCGTGACCGGCCTACCTGTGTGGGACCTGACGTGGGTGCGGAGGTGGCTGGGCTGACTGAAGCTCCGCCCACACTCCCCACAGAGGTAGTCTCCTTGGCGCAGCGCTGACCTCGCTGTCCCTGGATGGGTGGGGGGGACAAAGTTAAAGAAGAAAAACACATCTGGCTGGAAGAGGCAGCGATGAAGAGCCCATTAGTATGTCTAATGTGTCATTATGGGATGGCACCTTCAGGGCCTGGATGGCAACTGTCAGGCCGCATCACGGTGCCGGCTGACAGGCCCCCGTACACGCCGGCGCATAAATTACACCACATTAGAGGGGCGGCCCTGTGATGTGCCCGCCCCGCCGCGTCACATGTCAACAGAGCCCCCCCCCAGCCGATGTCCCCTCCTCGCAGCAGCTGGAGCCGGATGTGCTTCCCTAACCATCACCCCCACCGGCCGGGCGGCCATCGCATTGAATCAATGTGACACCCGTGTGGCAGGTGGAGAGCAGCGCAAGTAACAGTGACTGGTGCACTCCATACCCCCCCTCCCCCCCCCCCAAGCAGAGACAGGACCCCCCCCATCTCATCGACCGCGAAACGCCACGCGCCAGCTGTCCACCACCCCGACTCCGAAAGTCCGTGCTGAAGCGGCCTCCCGTCCGGTGTTGCTGGGGTCATTAGCATTCCCGGAAAAGCCATTCATGAAAATGAGGGACAATGGGGCCGAATAAGAAAAAAAAAACCCTCATTTTCCAAAGGTCACTTCATCGCGCGGCTCCGCAAAGCGGCGTGACGACATTGCCGGCTGGCAGGACCCTCACGCGCTCGCTCCCACGCGGCATTCCGGGGGGATCTGCCCACCGCCGCTGACCTTCGGGGCTGAGGGCTCTTATGGAAAAAGCGGCATGAAATATGCATTTTGTAATTGCTACCTTGCCGAAGCAGCTGTTGCCATAATTTGACATCTCTCTCACGTCTCCTTGCTTAGCGTAGCCGCATCACCGGGCAGCTGCAGCACTCTGCTCTGGGGTGACGACGCTCGCTCTCTGCTTTTCTGCACGCTTCCCGGTTATGACGATCTGCTGCTATCCTTCCCCGCATCTGGCGCTACCGGCGCCCCCTGCTGGCACAGCGAGGCCGCGCTCTCCCATTCTAAAGGCACTTGCCTATAGGCTGAATGCTCACATGGGTCAGCTGCGGCCCCGGCCACCTGCCAAAGCAGCGGTGGGGTGGATGACACCAGGATCACTGGGGGGGGGGCACACAAGGTCTTGCTGCTCAGTTTAAGTAGATTTGGGAGCTGGGGTGGGATTTCAGCTGGAGACTCTCCCCGCTGCTTTCCGCATGTCTGTTAAGGGGGGGGAGGTCTGTATCTCATTGGGCTACCTCAAGTCCCCGGCTCGGTCAGGACCCACAGAACCCCAGGCACTTAAAGTGCCTTGAGGATGAGGATGATGAGGAAGCACATCTCCTGCCTCTTCAGCAGCCCTCAAACTAGGAGCTGCCTTAATTTATTACTCACATAAGATTTGCTGGTACAGCCATTGAAGGCAGTGATGGTAGTATTTGTCGCAATCGGGGGAGGCAGCCCCTTCTGTAAATTTGCGCAACTGGGGGGGGGGGGGGGGGCTACGGTTCCCCCCAAAAGATTTTATATTTTCACCAGTTGGGGAGAAAGGGCACTAAGGACATCAAAGGGGGGAGCTTTCATTCATTCAGGTGAAAGGAGTAGGTGCTCAGGCAGCCACTGCCCACCCACCCATCTGCACATGCCTGAGTAAAGTCATGTGTCACATGACACGAAAGTGTGTCATGTGACTGAATCACCGGCATGCCATTAATGCCCATAACAAACTGCAAAGGGGAGAAGCTCTTGAATGTGGCTTTTTTAAGTGAAATGGACAGAAAAGCAGCAGAGTGGGCTGGAGGTCTGAGCAACGTTTTCCAGCAGCATTTACCCAAGACAATCCAGCGAAGCCACAACCTCCAAGACCCCTGTGGTACCGGCTGACCTTTGTGATGCACGTAGGGATGGACATGCGGTCATAGGGACGTGCTCACAAACTGCTAGCCATGTTGAGGGGAGGGTCACACTCGCCAGGAGGCTGCAAAGCCCTTTAACCGGCCATCATATTACGACTTCACGCAAAATGGTTAGGAGCCCGGGCTGTAACTTACCCGCCTGACTCAGCACAGGACTGGTGGAACCCCATCGCTGGTAGACCGTGGCCAGATCTTGGGACCTGTAGCTCTTAAGGAAACTCAGGATGTCTGCAGGTGGGGGTGGATTCTCTGTGGTCGGCTCTTTCTTCACTGCATGGTGTGGCAGATCGAGCGCAGTGGAGCTACTGGTTTGGGAGGAGCCCAGTGCCGACGCATCTCGCGACTCACCCCCGAGTCTGAGGGCCCGGCTTTCGGCTCGGCCGTGGATCCTGTCTGGCGAAGCGGCCTCCTCACCGGTGCACTCCAGGACATGTCGGCCCTCCTGAGGAAGCGCAGGCTGCTCCAGCCCGCTGCCAGGCTCTCGAGGGGAGCCCCCCGATGAGACCAGTCTGGGATACATCTCCGGTCTGGGCCTGGCCGCCATCGCCTCGTCAGCCCCAGGCCTCCAGGTTTTGGGCTTCTTAGCTGGGCTCAACCCTGGAGCACAGTCCTTTCCCTGCTGGGCGCCACCAGGCTCTGATCCCACCCCTATCTTTGGAGTAATGGGGGGTGGGGGTCTTGTGCGTGAGACGCAGCCGAGAGGCAGGGGGAGGCACTCCTCGCCTCCCAGGGCGGGGGGAGGCCCCGTACGCCGTTTCATGGGCCTTCGGGGGGCCGGGTTGCCAGTTTGGACTTTGTGGTAGACCCGCTGGTGGATTCGCTGGACCTCCGGGTAGCGGGTGACGAATGGGCAGCTGACGCACGGGTAACTGAGCAGAGCATTGTGGGTATTAGCCACAGACAGCTCTGACTTAGTTGTCAGGTCAAGGGGGTCAGCAGCCCTATTCTGGGGTTCAGCCGGGCTTCCAGGAGAGCACCCTCTGGGGGGAGTGGTGGGTACCTGGGGCACGAGGCTCTCCTGGAGCAAGGCCTTCCTCAGTTTGGGGTAGTCGCCACCCAGTCCACCCACTGCACTGTGCCCCTGTGGGGGCGTACCCGTCACAGTAAAGGTCTCGCTTGTCTCCTTGTGATAATGTTTTGTGTGTGACATCCAGGACGAGAGGTCAGAGGTCCCAAAGCTACAGTGGCTGCAAACGTAAGGCTTCTTATCTGTGAACAAAAAAGAAAAAGCAATTTTTTTTTCCAATATTCTAAAATCAAAATCAACGTCTACTTTTTTTTTTCTTATAAAAGCTAAGCTTGTGACATTACATGATGTTCCTGGATTATTTAATTTCCAAAATTATTTCACAGAGAAATACACAGATGGTAAGTGGGTAATCAACTATTCTAAGTCATGAGTGAAAAAAACAAGCCATACAAAAGAACAGACTGCTAGAACTACTGATTCACAACTGGTGAGCCGTGGCACCATTTTGAAAATAGTGTCTAATAGTGCTTTTTGAGCTACAAATTTTACCTAAATACTGCACATTTTATTTTAAATATGCATATTTTATTTTAAATAAATTTGACTCAGAATTTGGGTGCAGCACTTGGGTGACCAAGCGATACCGTGGAACCTGCTTTAAACAAAAAAAAAAGTAATGTATGTGACTACCACTAGATGGCAGTATTTTATATTAACATTTTGGGAACATTTATCATAGAACTGAATATAGTTTTTTAAAAAACCTTTGATCGAACCTGTACAGGTCAGAAACCATAACTAACATGGTTTTAGCTTCTCTCTTTATAGACAAAAATTTCACTTTCCTTTAAAGATGTATACTATTATGGTAATACTTTTGGTCCAGGTCTACCAAACAAACACTTTCAAACTTAGGCTGACATTAAGTCCAGCCCTACTTAAACACTCATGTCTAAACTAGTTATTTTAAGTGCCTCTTGCTTTAATAATAAATCATACATTACCAGCAATCCAGCTTTTAGTATTAAGTCTGATTATTTATATGTTAATGAGCATAAATTATAACAGGCGGCAAACATGCACTATTAATAATGAATGCTAATTTTCTCTTTTTGTTTGCTTAGTTAAAAGTCACCAGAAGGCTATTCTTTGCGATTAAAAACATGATGCCGTTGACGCAGTACCAAACTGTACCACACGGTGGCGCCATACATCACGGCTCAATGGAGAGCCTCTGGAACGCTTAACTCTCCCAAGTAATTTTGCTCTGCAAGGCTCGTGAACCCTGCCTGTTCCCCCTAAATCCTTCCGGGAAATGTTTAACGTTTCAGTCTGTGCGCTGTGCTCCGCTCACAGCTCCCATCTCCGTTTCTCCATGTCTGCTGCAACAGACAAGGTTTTGGGGGGGAGGGGGGGGTGTCTCTTCAATTTCTCAGCGAGCCAATGAGACAGCCATCTGTTCTGGATTTGGTGGCTTTTATTAATATTGCTGTGCCTTCCAGCGGGGTGGGCGCCGCTTCTCCGCGGAGGCTTCGCAGCTGTTCCACAGCCTCCCTCCCCTAAGACTAGCAGCAGGGGACGAGGGAAGAGCCAGCGCGTCATCACACTCAACTTTTTTGGGAGGCAGTTCCCGCGTCTGGCTCCCAAATCTGCGAAATGCCTCGCAGCGAATAGCGGAGCACTTAGCGGCTGAAATACAGAAGGTCAATGAGGCCAGAATCAAGACGGCCGCAAATAAATAGCTACAAAAAAATAACAGTTACCGAATGAACACTGCACGAGCCAAGCGGCCCCGTTTTGTGAGCCGGGCACATCCACAGCTCGAGTGACAGAAAGATAACCTCCGAGAGGCAGACGGCCCGAAATGCTGCCTGAATTATTCTCTTCAGATAGACCGGCAGAGGCGCCTGTCCGCCTGAAAGGGACCGCGGCGTGAGGGTAATTTATTCGCCGCTTATATTGAACTGCTCCCAAGCCCTGGGCCGCGTCGCGTGACCCACCACGCGCTCTCGTCTCTCAGGACCTGCCGGGAAACGGAAAGCCGGGAATGCGTTAAGCTCGATTTCTTATTATTTACTATCGTTTCATTCAGTTTGTGACGGTAATGTGTGAGTAAGCAGCGGGAGAATCGAGCGGGCTACCCGCGGTGAAAACACCGCGTCCTTTTCCACACTTTTTTTAGACCGTCCAGCTGGCATTAAAGTAACAGCAGCAGACAGGGGAGCAGTTGTGGGGGTTTTTGTCCTCGATGGAATGACTCCCTATAAATAACCGATCCCTTACTGGCGAACCTGAAGGACCCCCCCCCCCCCCCCCAGCGCTGCAGGCCTGCGAGGCCCTCCTGCCGACGCCCCCCTTCAGCTCAGTGACACGGCAGCGTCCTCCCCTCCACGCTCGCCGGGTGAGAGGCAGCAATCCAGACACGAACAATATTCATCTGCAGTGGTGTTCGATGTCCAAGGACACAGATGGACTTGCTTTCGAGGGGTCTGATGTCATTGCTGATATCATTGCTCTCCGCGCCGGCGAGAAGGAGAGCCGCAAAGAGCCGGCACTTGTGCTGCACACGAGTTATTTAATATTTACACGAAAAAAAAACGTGGAAAAATTGCCAACGGGCATCCTGCGAGCCGCTGGGTCTGAGATGCCCTCACGCAGCCTCCCAGCGGGTGCAGGAGCTCGCGCGCCTCACTTGACGGGGGCCATTTAAGCCATTCTTTTGGCCGGGAGCGGGAAGCAGGTTCCTGGTGCTTCTTCACTTTTTGCAAAGGTGACTTTTTTGTTCCCAACTGGCACAGCTTTTGTTTGTATTAAACTCCCTTCCTGGCACAGCTGCAGAGGAGAACTCTTCCAGCAATAAAAACACAATCGATCATTAATGAAGCTGCGTATCTTTTAAGCGAAAACCAACCGGTCCGGACTGCACATATTTATACTTTAAAAAAAGGAATGACAATCGATAATGAAAGTGTCAGTATCGCTATCAGTGTTGGCTTTACGAAGCCACGTGCATCGCGCTCCTATATATCTCAAGGTGAAAACAGGAAGGGGTTAGCTGTATGATAAACAAAACGACATTTGCAGACATCTTCCGTTCTCTGCACAATTCCATTGTTGTAATTTTGATTTGTACATATGTTTTCAATGCATTTATTGTAGAAACAGGCTTATCAAAAGCGGTGGAATTTTACAAGATGGAAAGGAGGTGCGGCAATAAGCTATAAACTGCAGTTTAGTGTGACGGGATGTTCTAAAAATACTTTCAGTGTATGGCTGAAAACATGCTTTAAATTTAACCATTGTATCAGTAGGTAATCAGAAAAAATAGATTTTAATTGCAATATTTTATTATCACTACAATTTTTTTATATGAACAAATCACCTTTCATAACATTTACTTCAACAGTAATATGACAGTGCTGCACTGCAGTATGACAAGGCTGCTCTTATTTATTTTATTGCTTAGGCTGCATTTCCAAAATTGACCACTAGATGTCTGTACTGCCACTATTCAACACCCTCGATTGCAATAGACGCCAATTCAACTGGTGGCAAGCGCAAACACAAAACGCTCCATTGTTGTGTCAACCAAAATTTGAATTTTACGAAAGTTCAAGTACACATATTTGAGATGTTTCTGTGTACTGCTTAACAAACACTACTGACTTTTACAGGGTATAAAAAAACAAAAACTAGAAGAGAATTCACACAGGCTTTTCCTTGGGCAAACGCAGGATTTGGTGTTCCAAGGGTCACTGTACAGAACCGTCACGGGGAGTGGAGATGCAGGGATGACTGAAGACTGGTCAGACATTGAGGCCAATGTTCACATGACTCAGAGAAGTAGATTTATTAAGACTAAAAAAAAGTATTTTTGCAGTCATTGGAAATAATAGGCATAATGTTGGAAAAAGTGCTGTATTTTGATGTGATAAACTAAATGAAATAGTTATATAATTATTTGTTTTTGAATAACGAGCATGTATAGAATAACTAGCATATATAATATATACAACCTGTTAAATGTGGTGTAAGGTGACTCAGGAATTTCTTAGTAAAGCAAATAAATTTATCATGACATGCCCCGACATCCCGCCAAAGATCTGCCCCAATCTTATGCCTTATGCTGCCTGGGATAGAGTCCAGGTCCACAAGACCCTGACCAGACTAAGTGCTAGAAGATGGATGGATGGGTAGGTTGCCCCTGGGTTGCTACTCCCTTACCTCTTTCCCCAGTTGCATCTTCTCCTCTTACAGAAGACAGGGGTGAGTCTTCGTAGCCAGGGGTGCTGGGTCGGCTCATGGAACCTGACTCGGCCTCGCTAGGGGAGCGCTCTCCCTGCGACGGCAGGCTCCTGCTGTCAGAGCTGCCACGGCCACCTTTGCGGTGGATACGGGAGTGCAGCACCATCTGGTGGTGAGTGCGAAACACGCGTCCGCATTCAAAGCATTCGGCGCTCCTGCTCTGTGAGGAGCGCCTGCTCTGGCGGGATGGTGGTCGGTACTCAGAGTCACTTGCGCCCTCTGGGCTGAGGTCTCTCAGGCTGCTGGGGCTTGGCTGCCCACAGGCACGGGGGCTCTGCCGGTGGTTGCTTCCTCCACTGCCACTGCGGGCCTGCTGCCGGGTGTGGCTCCCACTGGCTCGCCTCTTCCGGCTGTTTGAGGCTCCATTGGTGTCCGGCTCACGCCTGTATCTTTCCTGCCCTACCAGGACGTACTTGCCCTTGTCTCGGTCGTAAGCCACATCGGCGTCCTCCAGCACCTCATCCCAGCCGAGGCACTTGCCATTCTCCAAAGCCTCAGCCACTCGGCCCTTGGTGGCCAGCAGCCAGGCTTGGTAGCTGCATACGGGGTCCAGCTCCGGAATGCGCTTACCCATCCTGCCCTCCAGGGGATTCTCTCGAGCCGTGGCTGGCCTCAGGTTCAGGCACTCCATGAAGCGCTTTTTAGTGGACGTCGAGTCAGAATCGTCGGTCTGTTTCCGCCGCCCATTTGGCCTCCTGCCGTTCACCCTTTGGCTAGGACCGTGGACCTTCTTATGTACCCGCAGGCTCTCTTGGTCATGGAAAAGGTTCCCGCATTTGGAGCAGAGCTCAATAAGGCACAGTCTGTTAAACAAGCCAGCCTCATCCTGTGCAACGTCATTGATGGTGGCCGTGGGCTCGGAGTCCCCCCTGAGCTTGCCCCGGCCACCAGACCTGCCGCCATGGGTCTTCATGTGGTTCTTCAGGAACCAGGCCTCACGGAAGTGCCGCCCACATATGTGACACCTGTGCTCCAGGGCAGCCGGGTGCTTTTTCATGTGTGCCTTGAGAACCCATGCTTGGCTGAAGACCTGGTCACACAGTGTGCAAGGAAAGTGGGCCTCAGCACACGGGGCCTCTGGTGGGGACGCCTCAACGGTGATGTGCACCTTCTCAATGTGGCAAAGCAACTGGTCCTCACGGGCGGCCATGAAGCCACACAGCCGGCAGCGATAGGGCTTGTGGAGCCGGATATGCTCTTCCAGTTCTGCCCGGCCACTCAGTCTGCGCCGGCACAACGGGCACTGCAGCGCCAGCCCCCTGGCCTCCTCCTGCCCAACTGGACCGTCTCTCCTAGAGCCCTTTCCTGGGGTCTTTCGGCCTCCCTCTGGCATGCCAGCCATGCCATTGCAGGCCGACGTGCTGTCAGTGGGGCTCGTGCAGCCACCTAAGCCCTCGGAGACGCCGGCCTCCTCCAGCTCGGCGTCAGGCTCTTCATGCCTTTGGCTCAGTGTGCCCAGCTTGTGGCCCCGGATGTGGGCCTTGAGGTTGCCCTTCTGGGAGGCCCTGTGCTCACAGTAAGGGCACTTATAGGGCTTCTCCCCCATGTGCTTTCGCATGTGTTGTGACAGCGAGCTCTGCAATGGGAAACTCTTGCTGCAGATGTTGCAGGCATAGCAGGGGGCCCTGTCCTCATCTGTGTCAGCCCTCTTCACCCTGCCGCATTCCGCAGACACTTTCTGGTTGTCTGTTTCGACTGCGCCCAGATTCATGACTCCCAGGGTGTCTGCTATCCGAATCTATCTGTCGGGTCCGACACCAGGGGGTCACGTTCCTTTTGCGTCATGCGTTAGCCACCAGCCTCTGTGTCCTAAATTCCATTACTGGATTCTCTGTGGACTGTTCTTCCTAGTTTGATTCTGGTGTCTACGGAGGCTGCTTAGACGAATTGCCCTAGGGCTATTGCCCTGTCACACCTGTGGAAAAGAAAAAAAACACAAGTTGTAATGAAAGCATCAGGTGGCCTGTCTTGCTCTGCCACTCTCTGTCTCGCTGCCTTGCTGACTCGTTCTGTCACACTGTCTTGCTATCTCACTGTCACACTCTGTCTTGCTGTCGCACTGTCTTCCTCAACTTTGCTCTCACATTTCCTTGCTATAGTTGCTGTGTCATGCTCTTCCTCACTCTGTCTTACTTTGTCTCATTGTGTCACTCTACCTTGCTCAACCTCGCTCGATCTCTCTCTGCCTCACTGTCTCACTTTATCTTGCTCTGCCTCACTCTGTCTTGCTCTGCCTCACTCCGCCATGCTCTGTTTCGCATGGTCTCGGTCTGTCTCCCTCTGTCTCATTACCTTGCTCTGCCTTGCTGTCTCTCTCCATCTTGCTCTGCCTTGCTGCGTCACACCATCTCTCTGTCCCTGCTTTGTTTTGCCTTGCTGTGTCTCGCACCATCGCTCTCTGCTGTGCTTTGTCTCACTTTGCCTCACTCTTCCTCTGTTTGTCTCACAATATCTCTCTGTGTCTCTCTCTGCCTCGCTGTCTCACACTATCTCACTGTCTCAAACTACTTCTTTTTGTCTTTCTGTCTCTGCCTTGCTCTGTCTCTTTCTGCATCACACTGTCTTGCTCTGCCTTGCTATATCTTGTGCCATCTCTCTCTGTCTCATACTGTCTCGCTCAATCTCACATGCATTTGTACAGCTTTGCCCAGGAATGACAAGAGCCGATATGGGCTGTTGTAAACCCAGGAGTCAAGACCAGAACCGAACCGCCCAGCCTGCAGTTTAGAGCGTGCCAATACAGTCACTCGCCTATGGGCTTCTCGAACCACAGGCACCTCGCTGACACAAGCAGCACACTGGAGAACCCTCGACAGCCCTGCCTGATTCAGCAAATTCGAGGAGGGGCACAGCAAACAGCCAGCATCAGCGTGATGTGATGCTGGGTACCTGGCCTCCTGCTCATGGCTCGATGTCAACCCAGAACATGAATGTCCCTGAAGAGTGAGTGACCGCCTCCTCCATCCCACACCGACGTGGGACCGAATCATCTCTGCCCAAGAGCGGCTCTCCATAGTTAATGCATCACCACATGACAGAAGAAAACACAACTGTGCCCCCAGAAAAAGGGGAAGGCTGCTCTTTGTTTCATTACAACCTGAAAAAGGCTTTAATAACGGTTTTAAATCATTACACAAGGTAAACGATAAACATGTACTTGCAGACTGCCCAGTTTCTGCCTGAAATCCATCTGCACTGAATCCATGCTATTCTGGTATCAAAGCAAATAATTATTTTGTCACCTTATCTGGGCCTGAAACCAGGATTAACACTGGATGCACTTAACCCAATCATTCAAGCAGGATATCAGCCCATGGATGACAGGGCACACAAATGCAATCGCGCTTCCCCAGTGCTGAGGCCTTTGAGCACAGAGGCCTCCTTTTGCACTGTGGTAGAAAGCTCCTCCACAAAGACGCTAGGTGAACCGCTTACTCGCACCATTCACTGCCGCCGCATCTTACAGAATGACCCTCTGCTGAAAAGCGGATGATAGCTCAATTACGAGAGCGGAGAAAAATCAATCTCTCATCAGCTTCAGCACACAGCACTGACAGAGAGAAGTTTGATGAGGTCACTGCGAATAGACCGAAAACACGGCTGGTGGTCCAAGCTGCGCTTCCTCCTTCTCTGACATGCACCCCCCCCCATGGGTCAGGACTGTTCAGTGTCCACTCCAAAACCTGCATCTCTGAAATGAAACTACACAACTACAAACTAAGAACTGTATAGGAACAGAACACAGCCAAGGATACTAATAAGCTCTTTATTCACATATTATATGAATTTAAAAATATTTTCATTAAAGTACATAAAATATGAGCTTTACCACAGGCAGTTATGTGCTTTACCACAGCCAGTTATGAGCTGTACCACAGTAGTTCCGGATTTCACCATAGCCAGTTATGGATTTTACCATAGAAAGTATGGATTTCACCATAGCCAGTTCCAGACTTCACCATAGCCAGTTCCAGACTTCGTCATAGCCAGTTCCTGATTTCAACATAGCCAGTTCTGGTTGGCACAGCATAAGGGACACTGGTACTTGGGTCCTCACTGGGTGTGGCTGTGGGTTCCAGTCCAAACTGGAAAGGCTTCTAGTAGCAGTAAGAGTTGATAAATGTCTGACAGAATGACAGCAAAGCTCAAATATCAGCATTATTAGTACATTTTCCAGAGAGCCTCTAAGCAAACTAATGGATAGTCATGTTTTCATCAAACACAGTAAATCCTGCAGGCCTGTCAAGGTAGAGAGTCACCAATTACTTTTTATCTGAAATAAAGCCAGTGTTTTATGTTGGATTAAATAAATTGACTTAGCTTACCACCACTTAAGGATGAAATGTTTTATAACACAGAAAACCTTTCAGAGCAGACCTTCCCAGAGCAGTCACTTCAAGAATATTCTGAGCACCAAGATGCAGTTCCGCAGTGAAATGCTTTGATAAACAACAAGTGAATGCAGACTCACAAACATCTTTTTGCACTACCAGGAGATCACTGGACACTGTCACCTTCAGAATGGCAGGATGCGGGCAGCATAATGTATCAGAGAAGAAATTAGCAAAAAATTTTAAATTGGCACTCTTTCTTCTCACTACTGCTCACCAAAATATAACCAAACAATAAATATTACATCCATATCACATCCATGTATTGACCATCCAGTGATATCTCCAAAGAAAACTGAATCGCATTGGTATTACAGAGCATCCCCTTTCATTGTCCTCAAACACTCACCCTTTGACCTTCTCTGCGGAGTTCTGTAGTCCATATACAGTACTGGAGTACAATCTGTGTGCTCCATGCATCATCAGGTTATTGGTGGTTCTCTGACCTTTCTTCTATCTAGAGCTTTGATGAACTACTTAAAACAACATTCCCATATCCTGGACTTGGTATTACAATCTCCCTTTTTCCCAGGGATGCCGTAAACAGCAGTTCAGATGGATGGACATGGGCACCTGCATGCTGTAAATGCCATGCTACAGTGCGGAGCCAACATCAATCGCCACCTCAGGAAAACAAAACACTAAAAGGCAAATATTACAGCTCAGGGAAAGAAATGGTGTGCTGTTTGTTCTTGCCTCTTAATATAGTGAAGCAAACAAGCAACATGTGATATTATCGAATTTCAGTAGAGTTTAGACCCAGGTGGGCTCTGGACAACTGGCTGACAGACAGACCCTTCTCTATTACAGCTGTGGCCACATGTTTCACTACCACATTTAGCACGTTGCAAACACCTCTTTCACCTCTGTCTTCACGCCATGGCTTGACGGGATTGGCTACCACTTTCGCAGAAACTCGGGTCCAAAGTTTGCACCCCCTACACTGGTAGAGAACTGACCGGGGCCCAAATCCAGGCAAAAATGTCAGCCTTCCGCGGGTTTCCAGCTGCAGTGATGACAAAGATGGAAGTGAGAAATCGGCACCTCAGTTATAGGAAGTGCAGGAATACTGGCCAAAAACACCGTGCCTGGTTCTCGGCAAAAAATGTTGGTGCTCCTTCACTGCTCAGCATGTAGAGGCGGCCCATTTCCAAGCAGATCTCCTCTGGAAGTTTGGTTGGTACTAGCCTTGGGAGCGAAACATGCGCTTGGGAGAAGTGAGCTTGGCTGGAACAAGCACGGGAGGCTCTCAAGGCCTCTTGAACCTGCTTCTCAAGCCACCGGCTCAGCTGCTCCTCTGAGGGTCATGTTCCATAAAACACGACGACCTCAATTCTCCATTTGGCTCTCCCACAGACTTCTCATATCTTTCATTTAAATATTTGTGTGTGTGTGTGTATGTGTGTGTGTGAGAGAGAGAGTTTTAAAGACATAAACTCAGTGTGCAGAGTTCACAGACACTGACTCACAGGCCTCACTAGAGCATGCCCTTAACAAACCGGTCACATGGTCTATAAATTGAACTGTAATAAGATTATGCTCAGCTTGAAACAATGTCGTGTTTCCAGCACACAGAAAGAGTATGACTCATGGGGACTGGAGGATACTTGCCCCTTAGATCATCCCCTATCCTCTTTAGAGGACATGGACACTCAGAATAATCTGATGCATAAACAGTCTCTTCCATACTTGAGGGAAAATCTTTGAATGACATGTTTGTATGGAGGATATTTGCTCACAATCAAAAAGAGGAAGTGTAATTATTTTATAACCAGATATCCACTGCCCTGACACCAGGAAATCCAGGCATCCTGGTTATTCAAAGTCATCCCAAATGTGCCAAACATCTTTACTCCTTTAATTCACTTGGCCTACATTCTGGAGAATCCTGACTCATGGTCATTGCTGCAGTCATGGTGACCAAGAACATCACGTGCACACTGGCTAAAGACAGAAATCCAGGGTACTTTCAGCCACTCAAAATCATGCCCAATGCGAACGGGCCACATTGATGCATGTAACACCACCTTGCAGGACAAACAGTTCCCCTTAGTGCATGCATGTATGGTCAATGCGTACCTCTGTGTGCTGCCTGTCGCAGAATGGGCTACTTCAGACCTACGCTGTGAAAGGCCAGGCTGAGTATGTGAAGCAGAGTACAGCGGAGGGCGCAACAGCGGCAAGAGACGAGGCCTGCGGCCCTGTCTATTCTCAGACAGATCAATAATCCATTATGAACAGACCCCATTTCATCTCCCTTGTCAAGCAAAAAAGAACAAAACACACATAGAAACACACAAAGAAGACAGCTGTAGACCCACCCAAAAAGTGAGAGGATTAGGTGACCAGAAACGGATACATCCCAATGACATCCAACATCCCATAACCCTCCACAGACCTATTAAATAACATTCAGGGTAACTTGCAGTATCTATTTTTCATGGTATTAATTTAAGAAGGCTAAAATGAACTGACCGATAAAATCAGAACTGCATTCTTCAATATCAGTGTAAATACTTGGTTAGTAATAAATAACGCGCGTGTAATCAGGTTCACTACTCAAAATTCAATATTTAAATTTATTCAATAAACAAACAGCAAGGGCACTTCCGTTAAAAAAAAGCTACTCCATCCAGAGTATACTCCCAAGCTGTCACATAAATACAGCATGTAAATGACTGAGTAGTCTAACCCCCCACTCCCATGCCTACCCCACAGCTTCTGCAGGAGATGAAACTAAAACACTTGACAGTTCATGTGACACAAACAGCATTTATTACTGCTAGTTACTCCCCCTCTGTCCTGACCGCCCTCTGCTGAGTGCCTTCTCCTGACCACCTTTATCCTGACTGCCCTCTCCTGACTACCATTACCCTGGCCGTCTTCTCCTGACCACCCTTTCCTGACCATCTTTATCCTGACTGCCTTTCTCCTAACCACCTTCTCCTGACTGCCCTCTCCTCACCACCTTTCTACTGACCACCCTTTCCTGACCGCCTTTCTCCTGACTGCCTTCACCTGACCATCCTCTCCTGACCACCTTCAATTTACTGCCCTCTCCTGACTACCTTTCTCCTGACTGCCTTTTTCCTGACTACCATATGCTGACCACCCTCTGCTCCCCACCATCTCCTGACCACACTTCTTGTGACTGTCCTGTCCTGACCCGGCACTGCGGTCCTGTGTTGGACCTCTGGGGCAGGACACTGCCTTCCCTCCTCTGCATAATGCTGCCTTCCCGGAGAATTTGCCTAAGACTCTGCTAACCTAAATATACTTAGTCAGTTCATCTCAGGGCTCCATCAAGCAAGACCACAACGTTTTTCAAATTGAGCCATTGCTGTCGGCCGGGGGGTGAAGGGGGGTTTAGGGCTTCGGCAAAATATCCTGTTTACAGAGGTGACCTGCCACTGAAATTACACTGCAGCACAAGCAAACAGGCAACACTGGAAGAATTTTCTTGATGCTGCGTGTTATTTAAGCTTCGTGTGCCCAAATTTCCAGCCACCTGCTAGATATGCCTCGTTACCGAGGTTAATTAAATAGCCACTGGCATGTACCCTTAAAGTACGGCTTTATCAACAGACAAGGAATTGTGACATCACTAATTACATCACTGAAGGCATTCACATAATAAAAGCAGATCAGCAATCATGGAATTCTCACACATTAACAATGAAATCATCAAGAAAGAAAGAGGAATCATAACATCCAAAATTGATAAGCACACAAAGCTGGACAGCAGAGGTTTGCAGGCACTAAGGTGCGAGTTTACCGTGTGCACAGCACCTGCGAAATCCCCCGCATCTTTATTTTCAGCACAAGATAAAGGAAAACAAGAAAACTGTCAATAAAAATTAATGACAAATGGAGGTGCGGATTCACAGAGCCAAACTCACTGCTCAGCTCTGAACAGAGCGCCTCCTGTAGGTGGCCAAAGTGGAAATGCGGGGAAGCCAGGGCTCTGTGTGGCCTACTCTGGCGCTGTCACAACGGGTCACGTCTGTCCCTCAATGAGACTGCAGGGGTCTGGGGCGCCTGTTGGCGGGATGGGGGGGGTGGAATCTTCTCTGCCATAAAACGCTGCCAGAAATGTGTCTGGGCAGGCCGGACAAAAGGCGGAATCGGGTCAGCCGTTCGAGGGGGTGAGCTCCCCAAAAACTTGTGAACTCAGTTCAATTATTCCCCTCAATGAAAGAAGCTATTAGCTGCACTCAGACTGAGGTGGGGGGGGGGGGACGGCAGGTGCCTGGCCAACATTGTCAGATCACATTTTGGAGGGAAACCATTCCAGCATCGCGCCACTGAACAGGCGAGGTCTGTGCCTCTGTTCACAATTAAAGATGGGCCGTGCAAAGCCCCAAGGAGCCTGACGCCGCAGAGGGGCGGCCCGTCCGAAATGTTACGCTGCGGCATGTTACACGTCACCGTCATTCAGAGCGCTGGAGATTTGATGGCCAGTTTGGCTCATGGGCCATTTCGCTTGCGTGCTCCATAACCTTCAGCAGGGAACCTGACCTGAAATACACTATAAAAAGCTCTATTTAAAAAAGACACTAACGAGATGTCAGAAAAAAAAACGCTTTGCTTGTTCACTTTCTTTGAGTGAGCAGCCATAAATGATTTCATTGCAGCTGGCATTCACCTCTCTGTCACTGAGAGCTGGGCCTGTTTGGAAACTATCAGTTTCACCATGTGGAATCTTGGAGGTAAAGTTATGGCATAAAATGACTGCACATCTCAGCACCCCCCTCGTCCACGTGTTCCTGCTGGGTCCTCAGGATGGGTCCCCAGGCCACTCAGTCCCTCTACACCCCAACCCATGGCACCATGTTCCTGGCCGGCATGACTGACTGATGAATGACCCACTCCGCCTTTGTGCGCCTTGCCGATTAGATCTGAATGAGGTACAAGAGCTCTCTGCCTCTAATGGAGTCGACAGCTATGAGGCAGCCAGTGCTGCAGGAATACAGGACGGCACCCGTCCCTCCAGGATGACTCTCTGACTCTCTCTCTCTCCCTCCCTCTCTCTCTCTCTTCCTCCCTCCCTCCCTCTCTCTCTCTCTCAAACCCTCAGACATCAGCGCCGTGGCTCCAGTGCTACTCCTGTATCTTCTCATGCAATTTGCAGAGCTCCTCCGATGATTAAACTGCTTCTCAAAGCATCAACCAGACACCCGTGCGGATGGGTGTGGCCGGCATAGTCACAGCAGACAATGCGCCTGGGGGACGAGGGAGCATGTCAAAATTTCGTTTCTAGACCGAAACAGCACGCCTCACCCGGGGTCCCACCCGTAACGAGATACCAGTCGACTCCTTTAGTTGAAGGTCATCAACCTTCAACAATAGGAGACCATAATGTCAGGAATACATATTTCATGAAGAACTGTTAAACAATACGTTCAAAAGAATATAATCAAAAAAGAAATCTGGATTTCAAGGAGCTGCCTCATGAATATTTCATCTAGGAAAACCAAGAGAGACATATCAAGATCAGGTTCACAAGATCGCACCAAACAAATGGGGTTTATCAAGAGGCCTGTTTACACTTCCCATGCTAACAGTTAGTGTCCCGCTACAGTGACAGCAGCCTAACCCAGCGCGTGGTGCTGAGAAAGTGAATGGCACGATCTACAATACCAACAACGAACACAGAGGGGACACGCACAGGCACCTGCGTAAAACGCTGTTTGTGGCCAATTCATAGACACCAATTCACACCGACTGAGAGGAAACTAGATCACCTGAAGGAAATGTGAGCAGCGCCAGGGGAGAGCACACAAACTGCACACGCACTGAAAGGGAAGTGGGATTCAATCCACAGCCCTAATGCTGCAGTGCTGAATCACCATGTTGCCCTTAACTACCATCCATCCATCCGCCTGTTTATCTTCGTTAGGGTATAGGGGCTTCCCCGCTAACAATTTTTTGTTCTAGGAACGTTTACCGAACATTACAGTAAAGTTAAGGAACCCGATGAAAACAGATGAAGGGCTTGGTAGGGCAGCCAGTAACACTGTGACTGTGAGGTGTAAAGGTAATGGGTTTGAGGCTACACATCATGTTTGCAGTATACACATACAACACCTTTATAAAATAATATTTTTTTATAAAACAATATTTTTCAATATTAATTGGGCTAAAAGGAAGTTTGAGTGTTGATTTTATCATGCTGACATGGACAGAACCTTAAAATGTAAAACGTAGAAATAATGTCGCATTAACATTACAGTTAGAACGTTCTCGGCCAACTTTGAGAAGAGTTTCACATAACGTTGGCTAAAGTTCGGGGAACGTTCCCCGTTAGCTGGGTTGTAGCGTATCCCGGGCATTGCAGGGCATAAGGCTGGCGTACGCCCTGAACGAGAAGCCAGTCAATCACAGGGTATGATAATAAGAATGATGACAATCTGGTACTCAAGCACAATAGGCTGAAAACTATTGTGGATCAGAGAGAATTAGATTTAAGAGAACATCTCTCAAACTGCAAGTGCTTTTGAAACTGAGGTAACCCGAGGAAAATACAGCCTTCTTAGTTAGGCCTGAATTCTGTCACTAAATCCCGTAAGGAATGAAGGTCTTTCCACCGGAAAGACACTGAGGAAACACAGCTATGCTGAAGTAGAGTTTAGAATTAACAGCACAACACACTGTTTACTTTCTGGGAGGATTAGTGGATCTTATCAGATTAATTTGGGAAATCCTGAAAGCAGGTTAAGAGTTACAGTTCTTCAGAAACCTGATCTCTCAGAAGTACACCGAGATGAACTAGATGATTGCTCCATTTTAAACGGGGTGGAAGCCAGGGGAGGTCTCCTCGTTGGAGAAACCGCACAAACGTAACGGCAAGGACCGCATCTGATCCAAAGTGTCTGCAGACTAGAACTGTTTTCAAAAACATTACTGAAACTTTGGAAATATATGGTGCTGTTTCAGCATTGAGCAAATCACTGACTTCCATCCGCGTAACCGTGTATAATCACAAGCAGTATGTTACACAAGACAGCCTGGTTATACTTTCTCAGAAATACCCGAATTAGGGACAGCTCTGATTGACACCTTTAATTACTTTGTTTTTTTTTTAGGGATATTCTAAAATTATTATGACAAAGTCTTGGGAAGCGAGAGGCACAGATGAGGCTGACCTGATTGTTGTTCGGATAACACTTTTACGTAACTGTCCTCACCCCGGTTATTTTTAACCATTGTTTCTCCCTCAGTATGCCAGCATCCAGCCACCATCTTTCCGGGGGCATGTGGTGGAAAACCTATAAGTCCGGCCGGCCTCTAACACTTTCCGATTATTTTCCGAGTCCTTTCAGGGGCACCGTGCCAGAGGCGGATGGTCAATGGAGAGGGACCATTAAACTATTGGGTTGTGCGGTGACCCAGTTTGCAAGCATGTCTGTTCATGATGTTCACTAACCATTAGTGTTGCTTTATGGCGCCCCCCAAAGGCCCTAACAGAATGACAGCCCCCTGAATGTTTAGAGGGTCCAGCTCGGGGAACCCAGCACATGTGAATCAATGACAGCAACTGGGACATTTCTCACCTACACATTGGCCCCAGTTGTACACGCCATTAACAAAAAAAGCCACACAGCTAAACTGAAGTAATGAGCACCCCCTAGAGGAACAGCACATAAATACTTTGGTCCCACGGTTAAAAAAGAAAAAAAATCTCGTCTCGGTGCGATGATTCGAAGGACGAATTTCGTCTTTCACGCTAATCTCCATGTCACACGCCAGCACAATCCCGGGTCCCTGGGCAATTAGCATCTCCTGCTGAACCTGGCTGAAGGTTATCAAGGAGCGTGCTGTGCAGAGCCAGCAGATCGGCACGGGAGACGTTTACGCAGGGTCACAGAGAAACTCCTCGCTCTACCGAAAAGGAGCACGCTGGTGTGCGCTAACATACCGTTCTTTAGGGCTCCTCTGTGGCCCTGTCCAGTCCAGTCAGCTATCCTTGCAGCACTCAGCCAGATGTACTGACAAGCTCAGCAAACCTCAGAGCTGCCGGACACACAGATGGCGTGAATGTCTCAGTGCCCATGTCACTTGCTGTCCATTACCTCTAAACAACGGTGCCAAATGCTCAACTGTACATGTTTGAGACAGGGACAGCTGTAAGTGCACCTCACATTCGTTTTCGGTGCATCCTTGCACCTAAAGTTTAAGCGAGAGTGATCAGCTTCACTGCAAACCAGTGAGGCATTCATCGCATGAATTCTCAGGGCTGGATTTCTAACGGAGCAGAGGTTGGATAGACGTTTCAGCGAGACGTCGTCCATCGCACCCCTTCCTCGCTAGCGCCGCCAGTAACTGAAACACCAAACTGGAACAATGCCATGTGGATTCACTGCTACTGGATTATCAGGGAAAATAAAGTATGTGAACGCCATCATCCAAACAATTATTGGTCAGTTTCGGCTCATCAAAGCAAAATCCTTGTCTCTGAATATAAGGATCAGATGTGTTTATAGAAAAAAACAAATGTGATGCTGTCATACATATGAATTTAAAATGCCAGTGCAAAATATTAAAACCAAATCAAACACCAAGTTGGGAATAGACATCAAAAACTGAGGTCCTGACTTTGTGAGGTCATAAAAGATCTTTGGGCATCTTTCAAAAGAGTAGTGGTGATACCCCAAAGTCCTGCCTAAATTTCCCCACTGTGGCCCTATCAAATCCGGCCTCCTAATTGTCCCCTGTATCTAATTGGTGAATTCTGCCCTGCCCCGTCACCACTTTGGCGCGTGGTTAAAGTGGTTCCCCGTTGGTTCTAGGGCGCTTTGGGTGACTTGGGAAAAAAAGTGCTATATAAATGTGAAATTCATTCATTCATTGATTTATTCGTCCCCATTTTCATCAACAGTGCTGCTGGGTGAGGTAAAAAAAAAAACAAAAAGGCCCTGGAGAAACTCCAAGTACAACCAACCAAGAAACAGGACGCCCTGTAAGTGGCTCACTGTCACAAAAAGGCACGATGCGTCCCTATCACCCGTCCGTGTCGGCTGGAATACTGCCGACGCTCTTCCAAGCTCGCGCGTCGAATCACCGCACAAAGACGGCCCTTTCTCTGCACGGACCCACCACTGCGCGGTGCGGGCCGGCCGCTGAGGTCACAGCTGACAGGCCCTTTAAATCACGCCCTGTGTACAGTCAGACGGCAGCGCCGGGTCCAGCAGGGAACCTCGCTGTGTGGGACCATTCACCTCCCCCTTTCCCAGCATTCAACAGCAGACAAAGGTCGAAAAGTCACTTCTGGGAAGCGAAGGGGGCACTTAAAAAAGGAAACGAGTTCTTCCCTAAAGTCATCGATAAGACATGCAAGTGAAAGAAAAAACACCCGTATAACAGTCTAAGAAAAACTCCCCCCCCCACATTACCTTATAAGGCGGGATAGAAACAATGGCACTATGTAACAGGCAAATGTTTTTAAAAGGAATAAAGAAGCTCCCTTGACTGACCTCAAAGATTTTATTTACCAGCTGATGAAAAATAACATAGTAAGAAAATGATAACATAAATTACGGTGGAGGGGTTAAAGCTAATCCTGCCAACCTCGCTATTGTTAAAGGCCAACAGTGATGTTAAGATTTTAACAGGGCTGAAAAATTCCTATCGCCTAGTGACGTCAGAGTCAGAGCGCGACAAATTACTCACGTGTTTGAGGTGATGCTGGTGAAATCAAGCCTACTGTACTGCCAGCCGTGTAAATGTATAGCACAAACAATTATGTACAGTATATAATACTCGATAATAATAAACAACTACATCACTGGTTTCTGTATTTACTACACTATACTTTGCATTGTTACTTAGGCTATACCACTTAGCCTAGGTGTGTAGTAGGCTATACCATCTAGGTTTGTGTAAGTCACTCTTTCAGGCTGTTATGCTCATGCAAGAAATCTTACACAAAATCTTTATTATTCATTACCAACTTAAAATTAGCTAATCATGTTCATGCGTGTGCAAACTTGTCCCGAACTGAAAATCTCACTCCAGTCAGCTGACCGAATTTGGCAGCTCTGGTGTAAGTTCACTCTCTCACGTTTGCAGAACGACAGAATCCCCTAACGACACATTTCTCCGAGCGTATCCCAGTCGTTAAGCGACGCCTGACTGTATCTGCAAACGGCAGGAGAGCCCTTATTAACCCTGTCAGGGGTTACGAACGCACTGGGCCACTGCTAAGATACTGAGAGACAGTCAAGGTGAGGCCTTAAAGAGGCCTAATGAGAAGGTGGGGGCTCCGCAGAAAACACCCCGCCCAATCTCTCGCTGTTTCGTACCCCTCAGGGGCTATAAGCAAGGCTGCTGCAGCCAGATGGGAGCAGGGCTTTCTGACGCAATGGCAACATCCAACCGGAGTAATTTGTCACTCATAAAATGTCATAAAACATAAAAGCCTGCATGCTATTCTTGTGCAGTCTTAAATGACTGCAAACCAGGGCATAGCGTACGATTCCAAAAAGCTTCCGTTAGTTATAATGCCCATCGTTTCAGTTCTTTACCTCCTCGCTAATTGCAATGATCTTACTATAAATTCTATGCCCTGCTTTTAGTGAAGCACCAAGGGAAAATAAGAACAGGAAGTACACAGCCTCTGGTTATCCAGGCATCCCGGGGCTTGGGGGAGGGGCCGCAGTGGCTCCGTTTTCTGCACCGTGTTTGCATTTGCACAGGAGTCGCCTGGGACCTTGTGCTTAGCGTATCAAAAGAGCCGCCACACCGCAGCCTCACTGTGAACCATCTCCAAGAGTTCTGCACATCTGCGATATCGCTGAGTTTACTAAATGAGTAAATGTCCCCATCTCTGTGTCTGCGAGGTCATGTCAGCATTAGGGAATCCAGAAATCACCTTAAGGCGTGATGTTGGGGGGGTCCATGGTTCACGTTCGACGGCACCTGGAGGGGAGAGGTGCTCGCGGAAAATGAAAAAACGGCTCGCAGAGGAAGGCAGCTGGTCAGCTGACCTCACTGTTATCGCTCTTCTTGCTGGTCTCTGAAGGTGGGTTACGGTAATAAGAACAAGAATGGCTGGATGATCCACTGCCTAAACCACTATCCACAGATCCTCACAGAATAAACAAGGGATATTCACTTAATTAAGTGCTGAATGCTTCACTGCTCTTTAACACAGAGACACACATACATGGGGAAAAAAACACTGATATTTTTAATGCTTCAAAGAAACTTTCTAGAACACAGAGCAGTTGTGAGGGATAAGCTGTCTGCGTCGTTCCTCTCCAGGAAAATGTGGGAAGGCTGCCAGCCTGAAATTTTACACACCAACATCACGGACGGCACTGACATCTCCGACAGGGCCCAGCAGAAGCCCATGTGTAAACCAGTGGGGGTTTTTGGAGGGTAACATAACACCAGAGAGCCGTTGAGGGCTGGTGCGTTAAACATGCACATGCCCGACAGGCTCGGAGTAACGCTGCCATACAGCCATGCATGACACCATCACCAGTTATTGCAGTATGTCCCTCAAGATGAGGGTCCAGAGCGGGGGACCAGGGTGGGCCTGGCTCTCACCAAGGCCAGGAAATTTCAACCAATCACAGAGCCCGTCATGTCAACCTAACACTGATTGGTCAGTTTGGATGCAGCCCAGGTATATAACCTGAGAGGATCAGCAGGCTGTCTAAGGAAAGCACCACTGATTATCATGTGCAGGTCAGCCCTGACTCTCTTTCTCCCTCTCTCTCTCTCTCTCTCTCTTCATCCCTCCCTCTCCCTCTCTCCCTCCCTACGCACTGCAGCTATTGCTGCTATCCTCCAGTTAGGAGAACCAGTCACTCACATCCTCCTATTGATTCCCTAACTGGAGGCGCTGGCGAGATGCACTCCTTCAATAACACACATACAGGTTTGTAATTATATCTTTGTGGGGACTCTCCATTCATTTCTAAGGGAAAAACTCTAATCCCAACATGATGACCATAACCCCCACCCAGCCCTAACCCTAACCATAAGTAACCAAACAAAATATGAGACTTTTTGATTGCATTCTCAGATCTTTGTGGGAAAAAATGGTCCCCACAACGTCAAAATAACAGTTTTTTATCACATTGTGGGGGACATTTGGTCCCCTCAATGTAATATTAACATAATCCACACACATACACACACACAATCGGCGTACCGTGCCCTGAGCGGGAACACTGGCTCTTTAACCACATGCTAAGAGAAACATGGAGGGTCAGGGCAGTCTGGAAGCATCCGGAAGGTGGGAGAATGTGCCGGGCATCGTTACCCGGAGTCAGGGCCATGCGGTGCTGAAAGCCTCATGCTACTCAGGCCATTTTGCTCGGTTCCGTGAGATAGGAACTGGCATGGGGGTGCGGGTTGGTGGCCTGTTACGTCTAGGTGGTGATTCGCCCCAGGAAAGCTATTGAAAAGGGTTATTAATGACAAAAATGGTCCGACTTCAAAGGTCCGGCTTAAACCTACAGAAAGCAATAGAATAATAATAAAAAAAAACAATGTGCCACCTCACGTAATCCATAGCAAAAACTCAGCCCTGGTTGACAAGATGGCCTGGCACCGCCCGTTCTCCTGCACCGGAGGTCCTTTGGCCGAAAGGTGAACTGACGGGTTTTAGAAAGTGAAAAAATTGGCAGGAAAGCTTGGATGGGGGTCCCGACTCAGCCAAGCCAGGTAGCAGGCCGGACACACAGAGTGTAGCACCACTGAGGAAACCCAGTTACATGGCCTGCTAACCTTTGGGAGAGGGACAGAGAGAGAGAAGGGGAGAGTGGGAGGAGGGGGGGAGAGAGAGGGAGGCAGAGAGAGAGAGAGAGGGAGAGAGTGGGAGGTAAGTGTTCCAGGCGGCTGACTGCAGTTTAAGGTGATGGGTCAGTTTTTTGTGGTATTTTCCTCCCTATAATGTTGC
>JAODJW010000046.1:6498195-6542239 GCA_026777045.1 Hyperopisus bebe
CTAAAAGGTACTTTTCAGATTCCTGTTTCAGGACACACAGGTCGGTGAGCAGTTTGTGTGTGTGTGTGTGTGTGTGTAAGCTTGTGTTAGTTTGTGCTCCCTGCCATCCAGGGTGAAGCCCAGCGTTGTCAGGGATAACCCACAATACCGCCCCCACCACCCTGTGATCCTGTGGATCCAACAACTACTTTACTCTGAACTTAGGTATAACTACTAGACGTAACTGATTCTGATTTCCTGCTGGCTGGGGAAAAACTGCAAACAAATAATGCAGGTTATTCTCATAGTTTTTTTTTTCCCCCAAGAATTTCCACGGGGCCAATGAAGTTTGTCTTAAACTACATTTGACCTGTGCCTGACAGAGCTGTGAAATCACACTGGTTTCTCCCATCGGCCCCCTGCCGCCTCCATCGCTTGAGTGATTGTTAGTGATTGTAAGGAGGTCCCGGCAATGCTCACAATGCTTTTGAAGAAATGAACCACAGCATTGTCTTGTCCACGGCGGCGGGCAGAGGCATGCAGGGGCCTTTGCGGAGAGGCAGACAGGTGGGCCCGGAAAGACCCCTGGGGGGAACAAGGAGAGACCACACCCTGTTCTTAAAAAGTACCAAGACTTCCAGGAGTCACACATATCAGTTAGCTGCAATGTGGCATCTGATGAGTTCATCAACAATGAGTTCATCTAAACAGTATCCAGCAAGGGCACAAAACCAACAACCCCCCCATGACAAGGTATTGAATTTGAAGTGGGATTTTTTTAAGAATGACAAAGTGAAAGAACTGGACTGAACCAGTAAATATAAAAATACTGCCTTTGAACTACTTGACCATCGGACATATGCCTCTTATATATAATCAATGCAGCAGATGAGGTCTGTCCCTTGTGCTTCTTGTGATTCAGATAAATGCGGGGGGCTTGTGGACGAGCAGAGAGATGGTCCTTGTCACGTCTGCTTCAGAACTGGTAGGGTAGTCATACATGATTACATGCTGTCCTTCAGACGCTAATGGTATCACTACAAAGTTCAGGCGGAATGCATTCTATTCATATCTAGGTCTTGTTTACTTCAAAGATTAAAACACAGTTCTGATTATGAAAGGGTTCTGGATAAGTTGCCTTCTACACGCAAACAACTAATTACGTCAGTCTGTGCTTGACCCATCAGTGAGTCATTTGCAGAGGATGCAAATAGCATGTTTATCTGCAAAACACATCTTACTCACAAGCAACATTAAATGCACTCCAGCTTTCATATGGCTACTTTATGGTGTTTTAAGAACGAATTAAGTATCATTATAATTTTTTTTACAGCTTCAAACTATATATAAACTTATTTTCCATTATTTTCCATTCCCATATATTATAGCTCCTTACAACCAGATGTGTTGCCTAAAATCAGTATTTCAACCACAAAAAGTGAAATACGAGGAATTGTCTTTGCATATGATTTTATGGACACAAAATACACATTCTGTTTAATATGTATCCAGTGAATAGTCATACTTGTGTGTAATTTTAAATGCCTAATGGGAAAACTGTTGAAGAAACTCACACCTATCTAATTTCCCCTTTAAACTCGGTGCTCTGGACAGTTTAAAGTCTGGGTGAAAAGCAACCATTTGCGTTCTGCAGCCAAATGGTGGTCAGTGCACAGAACTCCTTTGAAGGACTGAAAAATAAAAGTAGGATATTAACAAGCATTAACACTGAAAGTTACTGCCACTAACCCGGAAAATTATGGAATCAGAAAAGGCCCCTTTTATGTTTTGAGTTCTGGGCATTTGAGCCACTGAAGTTTCACATTCGTGATAGTATCACCTAAGTGAGTGATCTGCAAAATATGCTTCAATGATGCAGGATCTTCTTTTCAACGTAATTTGTCTTTCATCATTCCAAAAAAGCAGAAGAGCCATCTTCTGAGTCTGGCAGCATCAGTTTATTCAGATCAGTTTCACTTCCCCAGGTGTCTTACAGAAAGATGCACGAAGCTGCCACAGAAAATGAAGATGTCCATAGATTTACTTGCATCTAATATTCACTGTAGAAAGACATCCAGGGCACCGTGGGCCTGGCATACTAGGGCTGGACAGCTTGGATCTATATTACCCAGTATAGTACCCGGTATTACTCCTGGTGCTTGGCAGAACTTTCAAGATTCCCACGAAAATAAGTGGATTCTTGATCAGTTTTAAACCTGAACTTATACTTCACAGAAAATTGATCAGATTGAAGCTTATTTTGGGCATACCATGAGATAACTCAGCACAACGGAACGGAGCGGAACGTTCTGGAATTTGGGACGTTCTGGGGAAATGCAGTCAATGTGGTGACCAGGAGTCGACACTGGCTTCACGACACGTAACCATGATGCTATGTTTTTGCACTTCCGCATTAAGGTGGTGTGTAATGACCTTAGTGAGCCAGCAAAGCTTTTGATTGGTTGATCTTTCCTCCATGTTTCTGCAGGACACCCATTAAACAACAAAAAGGGTAATTTTGCTTAAAATGTATTCAACATTTTCTTATTGTATTATACAGCTGAAAATATTGCAGAGGTTACAACTACAGTTACAAAGCATTATTGTGAATCACTGAATCCTTTGAAACACTGAATTCTTATTTATTTTTTTTATGTACAAAAAGAATTAAAAAAAAAAATGTTCAAACTTTTTCCCCCCACAAAGCTGTTTCAGGTCCTTTAAAAGTGAGGAGAATTTAAACTCTGTCAAAAAAAATGTTTGATGGAGTCTGCTTAACAATTCAGTATTCTCACCCAAAGTACGGCTAATTAGGAAAAGACTGTATTATGAAGGAGGCCTTTGTGCCGTGGGAATAACTATATAACATATATAGTAACACCATGGCTGAAATAAATTAAATTAGAGAAATTTAACCAGATTGATCCCTGTAATGCGCCCACATAATGGGGTCAGAATGTACTGAAAAAATAATTTTTATTTTGTAATCCTGATTTAGCTGTTTGAATAATTTCATTAGCTGTTAGGGTATGGCTTAGAATTGCACAATTATAGACATAATTAAGTCTTTTCTTAAAGGCTTAAAATTCTCCTTATTGTTATACATTGCAAATGATAGAAACACTACATATAACTATACCGATTTAGCTCAGTAATGTCAGACAGAAAAATGAATGCATCCTTTTGTTAGGCCCCTCGTCTAATTTGGCTGATGAATTAAGAATTAATATATATCTTTTAGTGTAACTTCCTTGTTGTCGCTGTTGTCCATACATTAGATCATCCACCCAAAGCTGCGCTGATCCTTAATTGTTCCATGAGGTTAGGGGCACAAGGAGCTAAGTTATGCAGGTTCTGAACACGGTTGTCATGGAGACCGACTACGGAGCCAGTGGCCACACATCAGCCGGTGTCAACAGTGGGTTACGGTCGAATGATGAACCACATTAACGTGCATAAAGAACACGAATGAAGAACTGGATCTGTACAATAGTATCCAGGAAAGTAAAAAAAAAAAAATTGTTTCCTGGTCAGTATTAACGGCGTACAATGCTGCTTAACTAGAAAAGTGTCTATTGTTAATTGATATATAAAAAGAGAAATTATCTGTTTAACATTTACTTTTGGTGGTCATACTCCCAATAAAACATATTTGGTACATCATATTCTGGATTATCATTTGACTGTTTTAAAAATGAAAGTTCCACTGATGAAAACAACAAATAAATACTTTAATACCACATTTTTAATTTAATTTAAATAGATAATTAGAGATATTACTTAATCCACATTACTAAATCCTGATAGCATTATAAGGGAATGTGTTGTATCTGACTTTCCCTAAATAAACTTGATACTCTGTTACTCACAAAAAACATCAACTTAGCTGTCTAAAATATCAGAATGCACAATTGAAAGAATAAATGTGGCTGATTTACATTAAAAGCAGGCAAATGCTTGGGAGGCCAGATGTAATTCTCATTCCTTTCCCTCTCGGCCTGCACTCTAAAATGTTTACAAGCTTTTACATTCAATGAGTAACTGTAATCAGTTAAAGTTAATTAAAATGCATGAGCAGGTCCATTAGGGTGTGGATGGAGTACAGTATCTAATGTAGCAGTTAGGTAAACTGTTTAATCTGAATAGCATCAAAATATGTGGGCAACTGCATGTTACAGGACTGAACTACTGCATGTTCTGAACTATATCTATGAATTTAATCCAAATTTATAATGCATAGAGAGAAAAACACGCCCGCCTAGAGCACTTTCTCCCAGGCAATGACATGAAAACAAAAGTACATAACTATGTATGTTTTTGGTATTATATACGTTCCGTGTGAAGCTACCAAACCGTGACACTGAACCCTCCATTTGAGACATTACCCTAATACCGAATGTGAGATGTGATTTTCATTAAACCCTGTTGTTTATGTACTTCTTTCCATTATGTGCTCTTGGCCTTAATACTATTTTTAGATGCACTATAAGCCCATCAGTGCATTTCATTTCCTCAAACAAAAACATTTCCACTAGAGTAATATATGCCAACAATCAAACAGGGATGGGAGACAGGATATTTTTGCAATAATATTCTGGGGATGATTTTCATTTATCAGATGAAAACTTATACTGAGTATCTTCTCCAAATAAATATCATGCTCACCTTGCCCTTCCTTCTCTTGTCTCCTCCAAAGAACCTGCCAATCTGGTCCAGGATACCTGGGTGACGTTTCCTCCTGCCCAGGCCAAAGGGGCTTTGCCCTGAGGTGCTTGCGGTGGCCATGTTAGGTGTCGCTAGGCTTGGTCTCTCTGGCCCGAAGAACTTCAGTCCGTGTCCTGCTCAGTAAAATCCGAACCACCCTCTGGTCCCGCCGTACTCTGCTCCCCGATGGTCTGCAGCTCATAGGAGGTGGAGAGGCGGTCTTTGAAGGTGTTGTTCTCTGGCCCCGGGGCATCCTGGGAGAAGAGGAGGAGCGAACGGAGGCGGATGGTGGTGGGGCCAGCTGTGCTGGCAGGAGGCCAAGCATTCTTTGGACCCATTGCTCCCATGGAGTCAGTCACCGTTGTCTTCTCTGAGGACTTCCCATTGTTCTGGTCCACATCTGCCTCTCCCTGGCCTGCAAAATAACAAGGGTCATCTATGGACTTGGGCCTGGTGCCGAACAGCGTCTTGCACAATGGCGGAATTGTCAGGACGGCCCTCTTCTGTTGGGTCTTGGTATGAGAAGATTGAAAAACAGACGAAGGGATGAAGGGGGTGAGATAAGTTTTCAGAAGGCGCTGATGCCATCAGCTGTTGACCTGCAGGCATTGTCATTCGCTCTCTCTACCTGCTCGTTTTCCACCTTCCCACAGTCAGCGTGGCCTCATACAAACAACAGCGTATGTAGACCTGTCTAAAAACACACTCAAGAAACATGCATTCTTCTTATTTCCTTGATTGTTTGCTGTTCCCGGCATGCCTGGAACCTATCCCAGGAAGTTGAGGATGGTTGCCCTTTGTCTGGATTACACTTGCACACTTTGGGCAATTTGGAGTCACATATTCGCTTAAACTGTATATGATCAGTCTGCTGGAGGAGACACACAAAAAAATCCACATAGACAGAGACAAGACTCGACCCAAGCTTACAGTTCTGGAGGTGTGAACCCTCAGTGGTACCCAATAAAGCACTGTACTCACTCAAAAATGAATTAAATGAATAGCATTTCAATGGCATATATTTTAATCTGAGATTGACATTATGGTCACAGAGACCCTAAGGTCAAACTCATCTGGAAATGTGATGTCTTAAGCCTCAAAGATTTGGCTCCGTTGCTCACAGCCGCTAATGCCGCCCATGAAACAATGCAGACACTGTAGTGTCCTAACTGATGCAACAACACAATAGCGCACTGCCTGTTCTTAACAAATGCTCTTTGTTTTCCTTTTGCCATGCCGTAAAGAAGTAACACTTTTAAAGTATGCTTCTATTAAACGAAATGCACAAAAACGCTTGAGAAATTTCAAAACCACTGCAAAAACTGGCAATAGCATTGGCCAAACATCTTAAGGGGTGATCAAAGGACGCAACAGATATCTCAATCAAGACTCATTCACCAGTAGTTTTCAAATTGGCCAGTGGGAGGACCCCTATAAATCTTGATGAACTAGCATGGCATGAAAATATCTTCTTCATGGAAGGTCCCTTAAGGTTTACCACCCCCACATCTCTCCTCATTTTGCACAATGTGCACTGTAAAGAAGGATAGGTGGAGCTCAAGAAGTGATCATGACAGTGACTTTTGTTGTTGAGTTACACAAGCCAAAATCAATGAATGAAATAAGCGATGGCCATTTTCCAGATCTTCATTCATCCACAAATGTGAGGTATTGTCAAAAGACCTTGAGCCTCTTAAATGATAAAGCTTATAAAACAAGAAACATGTTGCATTCATGCTCAAGGAAGATCTGGGGGCTTTTCCACAAAACAGGACTTCCCAGTCAGCTGGATAACTTAAGCCAAACGTGAAAACTGTCCAAACGGAAGAGAGGTAGCTGACATTCCTATTGGACAACCCTTACATTTGGCTCAAGTCATCTGGTTAATGAAGAAATGCTGCTTTGTGGAACACCCCTAGGTGTTTCATCTCCAGAAAAATGAAAGATGTGACAGGACAGGGGTGGTAGAGACCAGTACCCCCTAGCACTATACACAGACAACCCCACAGCAGCTCTGTCAGCCAGATGAGACCCCCGGGGGGGGGGGAGGGGGAGCCTGACACGTTCTCCAAAATAATGACCATTTCCTCACTAATCCATGTTGTTTGTTACTTTAAGGAATCAATATTCCTTCAAAATCAAAAATTGGTTTCCTGAGGGTAATACAAAAAAAAAAAGAAAATGACTGTATAATTTGTATAAATTGAGTACATTGCTGGTCCTACTAGCAGAGGTAAACAGCAGAGTATGTATTTAGTGCTTGTGTGTGTGAGCAGAAGTTGAGCTCCACAGCGACAAACCGGAAGCTGCTGTTTATGGAAATCAGAGAGTGAGGCAGTCAGACTCACGTCTGAATGTTTTGGGGGAGCCAACTCACGGGAGAAGGGCATTGTCAACACTGCAGTGCTGTCAGCTGTGCACACTGGATGCATCTCAGGCTCCAGAGCTTAAAGTGCTTTGGCTGTTTTTCAGGACAGAATTGGCAGCTTCCTTGATGAGCAGGGGAGTACCGTGGAGAAACCTTCCATGGTGAGCTCACATGAGTCCGTCAGGAGCCAGGCTGCTACAGCTTGTGCCAATTAGTACATGTGCAATACAATTAAATCTGACGACACCGCTGCCTCCCCTCTACCCGCCTCTACAGCCTCTTCTCTACTGTAATGAACAGCACAAGCAGGCTGGACCCATCTGCTGAGACCTCTCTGTTGTTCACAGATCATTGAGTGCCATCAAAACCCCATGGGTGGGACTCTGCCCATGTTATTAGTGCTAGTAAGGAGTTAGCCACATGCTACACAGGCCTGTTAATGGATAATTTACATCAATATGCCAACACCAACAATGTGAGGTTTATGAGAATCACCTAAAATGCTGTTTGAGTCAAAAGGTCTGCTTCTCTTACAATTTTTTTTTTTTACGATTTTATGATTTAAGTATGGAAACGTTCAAATTGTCCCATTTTCCTGATGTTCCAGGCATGTTACCCGAATACTACAACTAAGAGTCATAACATAAAAACAAGCAAAGTTCTTGGTAGGGCAGCTGGTATCACTGTCACTGCGTGCCTTAAAGGTCATGGTTAAAGGCTGCACAGTGTACATGTGCAACACTTTTATGAAATAATATTTTATTATAAAACAGCATTTTGCACCATTAATTGCATTAAAATAATATTCAAATATTAATGTTACTATGCTGACATTGACAGAACCTTTGCTGAAATGTAAAACATAGCGATAACATTCAATTAATATTACAGTAAGCAGTGTTGCGATGGTTACTTTTGAAATGTAATAGGATATAGATTATTATTTACTCTGTTAAAAATATAAGTAATTAAACTATTTGGATTACTCCATCAAAGTAATGTATGTTAATGTATGTTAAGGGCTGCCACTAACGATTATTGGTTAATCTATCGACTACTATACCGATTGGTCGATTAATCTAAAGGATTCATTTTCCTCCAGAAAATCAACTTGACTGTTCAATTTAAGTTAATTTTATTTAACAAACTGTATGCCGTTACAGGGGTTTATATATTGTCCGTCGGCTTTTTGGCACTATACGAACATTATTTTCGCCCACAATTCGATAAGCAGATTAGTAGTATGCCTAAAAATATTAATGAGATGCGTATTGTGATGCCCAAAAGTTAGTAATCTAACTTTGAATTTGGCGAATTCCCCTGCTAAATAATCTCGGTTAACGGATAACACACGCGATAAGCATTTATGAAGGAAGGGACAGATCAGCAGCCACAACATCTTTTGAAAGAGGAGATGCTGTTAAAAAACGTAAACAGATGTTGGTGGTGTGGCGTTACTTAATTTTGCAGAATAAAGTCCGACACGTTTTTTCTTTGTAAATGTGGTTTTCATGTTTATTTAATTTCACGGATTATTTCCTTTTATGTAGTGTTTGTTTTCGTTTCATTTTTAGTTTGCGATAACGACACTGATCCCAACATGTCCAATCCCCTCGATGGAGCGCACACACTGGCACGTAGCATAAGCCCAGATTTTAGCCTAAACATTTTCACAATCACTTATTCAATGGAGATTCTAACGTAGCAGGCAGACAGCTTTATGGTTTTAAACAAATGTCTTTAGCAGCTGCAAGGACAAAGGATATTAAAAAGCCCTCAGTACTAATGGTAATTTAATAAACACTAACAAAAATCACGGTGGTTTGCCGCCGAGAATAGCACCTGTGTGTTCCCTCTTCAGGTGCTCATCATGGCGCTGGTACCGCCGTGCTTTGCTATCGCACTTCGATCAGTGAAAAATCACCTTTTTGTTTTGTGGTAATTTGAACTACTCCCATAATGATATGTTAAAGGACAACATCTGTTATAATGAACTGAAGCGTTTTGTAAATCATAAAGGTAATTTTAATGAAATATAAAAACGATGCGTCAATTTAAAATGTTGCTGTCGACGTAATTCCAAGGTCGACGTCATCGACTACGTCGACTAATCGCGGCAGCCCTACTTATTACACTTGAATACTTTTTTTAAACAAATGTTTCAAAAGACGCATTTCTGCAAAGCGAAAATATGCAAAGCAGCAAAACGATATTGTTAATTCTACATACAAGCTTTTTACTAAAAAGAATATTTTCGGATGTAACCCCTTTGTACTCACCAACATTTCATTACATATTAATAGCTGTAACTGTTTACAATTACATTTAACTTGTAATTTGATTGTGTAACACCGTTACATGTAACGTACATTTAAGTTACTCCACAACACTGACAGCAAGGACGTTCTCTGGCAACTTTGAAAAGGCATTGGCTAAAGTTCCAGAAACGTTGCCTATTAGCTGGGTTTGTCTTAGGATAGGAAACACTTTATATATTATATGTGTTTTGAGGAACATACGATTTCTGGGTTTAAATGTGACATCTGTGCTTAATTGGCTCATTAATTGCATTGAATGGCTGCCGATGTCTCTGTGGTTAACATCAATCATTCTGGGAGTCTGTCTGCCCATTTCACAATAGGATTTATTTATTACAGGCCAAAGGACTTGTCATGTGAAGTATTTGCTTTGCTGGCAGGCATATCAAGGCTATTCCACCACCCAGCTTCTGCTGTGACAGTACAGTGCAGCTGTCGATACCTGTTCTAAGCAATATACACTTTTATTGACTAGACTTTAAAGTACTAAAATAAGGAACTTTGCAGCACTGCTGGTAAGTCTTACTGTATATACAACTGGGGGAACAGCTATAGATTTAGGGCCCCATTGAACCATATCATACTGGGCGCCCAACACAGATAAATCCTGTTACATTCCAAATTTTTTTAGGGTTACTGTTACTCATGTGCCCTTGGAATTTTCCTAACCTTCTCTCAGCCCTTTAAGGTGCCTCTTCAATACGATTAATTACATCTGGCCTGCACATTCTACATAATAGCATTACTCATCCATCCATCCATCCATCTCTCCATCCATCCCTCTTTCCACAGCTAATCCAGTCCCTAAGTGCATTGCTCATTAAAATCTACCCAGCTGTTGGTTTCCATGCTGTGCCGCTCACATATTCTCTGCCTTTCACGTTGTAGACCTCTTACTTTCCTGGGGTTCATTTCCCAAAATCATACTGACTGAATGGTTCCAACTATGCAAGTTGCTAATGGGCTCTTTTGGGAAACGTAGCCCTGATTGGCTGCAGTCCCTTCCTCTCATCTTTGTTAGACATGTTCAAGGATGCAGCATGAAATAGGTGTTTTTTTATCTCCATACAGGCCCCCACCCATAATCCATGCAGTGTTTGTAGTGGGAAGGACGCCCATGGCTCTACTATCATAAGTATGTATGCGAGCAAAGTAAAGAGCTTTGTCTTGGGTGGGAGGGCAGGGGGCTGTTGCATGGACTCTTCACTAATGTACAAAGCAAATGGAAAGAAAAAACACTTTGTTCTCTCTGTGCTGCTGTGCTGATCTTGGGGATGAAAGACTGTCACAATACCATGGCTCGAAAATAACATTTAGCAGTTATCTCACAGGCTGACACACGAGCTGAAAGGGTTGAGGTGCTGCTTAGTGTACAGTCGTGGGGTCCTTACAGCATGCAGTGTCCCACCCAGTGTGCAGATCCCTGGACATACAGCTTTGTTTCAAATGCTTCTTAAAAATACTTCGCACTTAAGGTATATACAGTACTAGTAAATGGGAAATGCAATTTATGCCAATATGCTAGTCACTGCTAACATGTTTCTATACTTGATCTCAAGGCTATGAAGTCTGATATGACAAAACCGTAAAAGGAGTATTAAAAAGCTTTAGCTCAAGGTTAATGTTGAATCTTGTTAGAAATGCATATATTTAGGAGATTTTGAGGTACACGGATTCATGGCTGGTTGACATTTCATAATTTGGTTATTCACAATGGCTAATGTTTTTGCCTAGGTTGTCACCATGCTTGGAGGGTCTTCAGGAGGTGGAAAAGGTGTTTGTCTCACTACCCCCACCCAAGACCAGACCCTCTGCATGAGGCCTTTCGTGGTGGGCAGGAATATGCTGAGTCCCACCCCCACCAAGACATGTTTGGCAGGAGGAGGGGCTGGGGTCATTAAAGTTCAAGGTTGCAACAATGAGAGCTTTGGAGATTTGTAGTGGGGCATAAACATGGCAGACATTCTCTAACCATGACAAGTATGTGGCCTGGGGTTAAGACACCCACTGAGATGCTGAAGACCCATCAGATGGGAGAGTGTCTCTGAGACGCCCACACGACCCATTACAGCACTGCTCTGTTTGGCCAGGCCAAAGTCTTATCGTGATGAACTTCTTAGCAGACGTGCTGCATGCTGTTTTGTCAGTATTAAGAAATCTCAAAGCTTTCCCGGATGAAGCTCTGAGCGGATGATTTACCCCTAAACTCGCTGAAGCCTTTCACTGATAAAGACAAATCACGTTCCGCAGACATGCACCTCAGACTTCCCGTTTAATACACATTTAGAACATGTCAGTTTACTCACATCAGGCCTGCTAACTTTGGTCCACTGGTTGGAGTGAGATTTTTGATTATAGGCACACACATTGACATGTATGTAACAGTTTTATTATCTGTAGGGTTTTCAAACTAACCCTACGCTTTTGCTGTGGCTAATTTTAGGTTTATAATGGAGCGATATAAATTTGCCGTAAGATTTCTCACATAAGTGTCAGAATCTGAAAGTAGCACTGAGTTGCATAGCAGTTGGCAACCCTGTCACATTCTGCCATGCATACTGGCCCATCACGGAGAGCCCAGCATACAGTCTCATGACTATCTTTCCATCCCAGCATGCTTCGGGAAGTGGGAGAGAAATTCCAGCAAGAGGAATTTCACATGAACACAAGAGGAACCCGCAGCCGTGGCCCCGGAGCCTCCATATTCATAGCATTCAGCCAGACGTGATCATGCCTCCTCCTGCATCCACCGCGCTGATTCCCGATCCGCAGTGGCAGCACACAGAGTCCAAATGCACTGCAGCGCTCGCAGAGCCGAACAAAGCTTCAGTGTGCTTAGCGTGGAATCATGCTCATTTCAGTTGCTAATGTAAAAATGTTCAGTGCTGTGGGACGCCGTTTCTTCAAGGTGACCCTGCGTTTCTGAGACACCTCCGCCAGGGCCCAGTTCAGGGGCCCCATGCCGGTGAATTCCATCACAGATTTTTATGTGTCACTGCTTTGTTTTATTATTATTATTATTATTCATCCCATTGATTTGGACACACATGTGCTCTGGCCAATTTGAGGTCAAAGTCTTTTCATCCATAACAGCAGATATTTCAGAAGCTACATGTGAGTTTATTTAGTAGATGATAATCTCACAGCACGTAAGTAAATAGACAAATAAACATGAAGTAATTTTAAAAACCCATACAGATTCACATGCCTGTGCAGTGCGGGTGGGCAAGATCTTATAGAAGAGCGAGTTGGGCTCATACCACTGAAGAGATGCTGCTTCTGTTCAGCAATTGGCCGATAGCAGCAGAGCATTTCTGTGATAGGTCATTCCTGATCAAAGACCAGCTACGCGCTTGGGCCCTCCACTGACCTTAAGGTCAGCATACAGTAACTATTAGAGAGGTATGATCAAAGGTTGAGTGTGTCCATGTGTTGAGGAAAGAAGCAGAGAGGAGCCTTTTAAAGGTTTTTTCATTGCTATACTTTATGTAAAGCATCAAAAATAAGTGGAAACGAGTTTTTACTGGAATGTGGAGATGCTCACTGAGGTTTTAAGGACTTTTCTGGCTAGTTTCACCTCCTCACTAACAATGTTCTGGCTGGTTCCTCAGCTTTCTCGTACTCGATGTGGGAGACTGCGGTACGGCCAGCAGGGCTGTGGTACTGGCATACATCTAGTTGGTAATTAATGAATCAGGAGAGCTTCCCAGAGCTTCCTGGAGTCTGGATGTCATGGGCTGTCATGGGAGGTTCTCAGCATCTTGGATGCACCTTTTCTGGATCACTGTGGCATTGATAGCCACCAGGCTGACAGAACCTGGAAGGAGAATACTCTCGAGTTCACAGTCTGGATTTAGCTGTGACACTGCACTGATTCTGTTTCTGTGTCATAGGTGCAGTGTGACCATCCATCCATTTCATCGTATCAGGCACATCTACAGCGAACTCCCTCATGCCCTCAGTTGCTGTCTGCCTATCGCAGCGTTAAAAGGGTGACACCCTGTACTCTGTTAATCGCCCACCCCCTCTGCGTAGGGTGGACCATCTTTACCATGCTGTTGTAAAAACACGCCCACACCAAAGGCAGCACTGGGGGTTTAATCTGGATTATTAGTGGAATAAAAAATAATATTACCACATGAAGGGGGTGATAAGCCTCCAGCTTAAGAACATCAAAAGCAGCTTGCAATTACAGGCTATTAAATTCTTAAATGAAAGGCAACTTCAAATCCAATGGAAATGTCCTGTGACTACAGATAATGAGAGCTTTCACTGACGGTTTCCATTGTATCCAGCTCAGGAGAAACCGTTTCATGACTCCTGAGGCTGAAAGCAGAAGTTTATCTCTCCGGCGGCCGAATGGATGGAGCGAAAGGCCCAGATCTGAAGTGCCCCGAGAGGAACGCCTTTCTGTATCACAGATAGCTTTCTCTGAACCCACAGCGTGCATCCCGCAGAACAGAGCCAGAACAATGGTATCAATCGGGAGAACAGAGCTGCAGTGATGGATGTGCCCCTTCAACAATATCTGCTTTTCAGCTGTGACCCCGGCAGGACACTGCGGCGGTATCAGGCACTGTACCAGCTAGTGGAAGCTCCAGCCGCAGCAATGTGGACGGCCACTAGACACTTCAAAGTTAAAAGTGCATTTCTCTGAGGTTTCCGGAATGTCGGTTTCATCCTCCTGTTTCCCAGAAGTGCTACAGAACCAGCTAAGATCTATATTCCTGCATATAGAGCCCTTAACCCTGAAAAACACATGTTCTGCATTTTATGTACACTTTCTTAACCCTGAAAAATACATGCGCTATATTTTATTCATACTTTCTTTGAAGTACTTGACATTTTTTTTTTTCTGGGGGTTACATGCCTTCTAAATGTCTGCACTAGATTTTTTCCATCTTAGCTCTAGATATTACAATGAATAAATAAATAAATAAATAAATATATTTATATAAGCTACAGTGCTAATCACTGAGGCATTTTTCCACCCCTCAGGCACAAACCAATGTGCTAAATGCAAACAGCAGTACAGTGATCTGATCTTAGCCCCAGACAGGGGTACAGTTACCAGAAGCACAGATGCTAACAGCATTGTTGGAATCATGCAACTGAACAGTTGCCATGTAAGTTGCTCACAGGAGCTTTTGGGTAACAGACCCCACAATGGCACCACAGCTATTTATAATACATCATCTGCAGTATTTTATAAGGTACTTGTTCCCCAACCAATTACTAATGTCAATAGAGCAATTTCTATCCTTTTCAATCCTTTATTGTGTTTCCTTAAGTGAAACATTACAGAACAGGATAAAACAAATATGGGTGAGTTGCTTCTGCAATCTGTCACACAGAGACTCTTCCAATTAAAGCTGCTTTATCTCTTGAACCAACAGAACGTGGAATAACTTGTAAACTCTGGAACATTTCATCTGATTAGTAGCTTAGCGGGCATAAACAGTGCCATCTTTTGTACCTTATTTGCATATCCTTAGCGAAACACCAGTACCAGAGGCTGCCTACCCTATAAATTACACTGACATCATCTGCAACATTTACTTATTTAAGAGAACAACCAAACAAATTGAACTGCAATTCTTCCTTCTGGTATATCTATTAAACATTTGTTAGAAGATGCATTTGCTTGCCTTCAAACTACCCTGCAGCATAGCAGCCGTCAAACTGACTGATGCTAATGTAAAAACGTAACACAGGTGTGCCTTAGTAGGTTAGGGATTTGTGGTTGTGCCCAGCATGTCATGGGTTCAAAGCCTGTGGCCGGGAAGGTAATCCTGTCACCATCACAGCCTTGGTCAAGGTCCCAACAGTGCTATGATTACCTGGCCACTTGATTCAAACCCCCAACCTTCCAGACATTGACACAAATCTCTGCCCTCACTGGCAAAAAATAAAGTCAAGCGCATGAAAAATAAAATCCCCTTGACTCCCAAAAACAAAACTTTATTTGGTAAAACAATTTGAATCATGAGTATGCTGCCATTGCTAATCAGGCTGGAAGTAAACGGAGCGGACAGGATGTTCAGCTTCGCTCTCATTGAATTTATGTAGCGGGTTGTGTTTCAGACAAGGTCATGAGTTCTGACATTTGCCAGCCGAAGTCCCAGGAGGCCGCTGGGTGCCGAAACGTATCAACAAGCTGTAGCTGTATGAGAAACATGAATGAATAAAATGCTCCAGGTGAACATTACAAGGAGCTCTCCAAGGAGGGCGATAGCATCACAGTAGATAAGCCACCCCCTGGTCACCTATGGTTTCAAACAAATAATGATTTCTTATTCATAAATATTTAACTTCAAACCAGAAGGTTTGCAGAAATTATGTATAAAAGATCAGCACAAACATTATTTATGGCCCTATATGTCATCAATGCAAAGACAGGATTCCTGTCTCTGAAACAATTTGACTGAATGCAGCTGATATCCCCAAGTCAGGCTGCTTCCAATACGCTTGCTGTTTATTGTTATTCGTGCCTAAAGGTGATGTGAAGAAAGCATAATATAGTAATACAATAAAATAAGTATGTAATTTGATAGATTTAAGATACAAGACAGATGTGAAAATGACATTTAAAAATGAAATGATTAAATAGCTTTTTTTAAAAAAAATATCATTTAGCAGTTCAACTGACTGTGAATATAGCACAATAGTATTAAATTAAATTACACTTTAGCTGATAAAAAGCACACTTTTATAGGTTGTCATTAAATTATAATTTGTACTGCTTATTATTAAATACTCCACTTCCCTTCACTCTGTCGGAAATAAATGAGAGTTGTCATCTGAAAGGTAAGTAAGATTTTGGTTCTGTTACATGAACATTAAAGACATTTTACCCTGAATCACAATGATGATTCTGAATGTCTGGCCCTGTACTGTAAGAACCCGATTATGCTGTCATTTTTCTACAATGCTGAAAGTCTTCAAAGAGCATTCTGTGGGTTGAATGTAACTTTATTCTACAGCATGTTTGTGTGAAAACATTAAAGAAAGACACTAAATTACAAGGTTACTTGCCCATGTTTTTCAACTAGCTTGGGTTTGAGGTTTGAGTAAGACATTATGCTCCTTTTAATGTGCATAAATAGTCCTGAATGTCAAAGCCAACCAGCTTGGTGTACATCTGAGCAAGGAGATGCATCCTCGGTTCATTATAGAACCATTCAGATGAGAAAATCCTGCACTAAGAGACCTTGGGCAGGAAGTTGTATATGGAGTAACATATACAAGAAGGAGGGTTTGAGTCTTTTAGGCCACTAAGCACCTGGCTACCAGTCCTTACCTGATTAAAAACGTGACATGGAAAATCGCCAACATGGAAAACCTGGTTAGCATAGATAGTAAATAGTGACGGTAAGTATATAGCCCACAGTTTATAAGCTTCAGCATGCCTCAGAGCATTCCCAGTTTGTATGAAGAGATGTTTGACAGTCACCCCGTGATGCAACAGAGAAATCATGCCCTCCGCTGTTGGGCACTGGTACTGCAATGCTTGTGCAATTTTTCACCAGCAGGTCGATAGACGCTTACTGAAGTCTCACTAAATATTTGAACTGTTCAAGAGTACAGCAGAAATTCACCACTTAGTTAGAGATAGTGCATGCACAATAATATATCGTTTTTTCATAAAACCTAACTTCTATATATAACTTCTTCTTATGACTGTTCTGGTAGAAAAATAAAATATTATTAGTCTTTATTTCACTGACATAGAGGTGCAGGGGGCATAGCTTGCGGAATCTTAGACATCAAACATCCAAACACAGCAATATTTCTCAATAATGCTGTAATTCTGGCTGAGTACCATGGCTCAGTAGGGCTGTTCCCTCACGTCTCCGAGGCTCGGAACCTGACCCGTGCTCTGTGTACACGGAGCTTTCTCAAGGAATTCTGGCTCTTTCCAAAGATGCAGTCGGGCCAGGGGCCTTTTCTCAATTTCATCGTGTAAATTTATGTGCCCTGATGGACTGGTGTGGCATCCAGGTTTTCCCCATTGGCACAACTGTCTGCTGACCAAAATCCATGGCATGCATTTGTACATCCATGCTGTTTTCTGTTTGATCTATCCAATTCTTATAAAACAATTTTAAAATAAAAATATCAGGACTGAAGGTATGAAAATGCTTATTTGACATTCATAAACACAGCTGCAATCACACCACTCCAGTTTTGATGATATATTTGTAAGAGTACAATTAGCGTTTTGAATGACTGACACTAAAGCTTCATAGGATGCACAACGTAATTGCTATAATTTAAATGCGGAATTAATTATTCCCTACCAATTTTTCTGCCATTTGTAGGACTACTGGTAAAATACTAACAGACTTTTAATTACTCATATCTGTAGGCGTCTGTGGTTTATTACTTCTGTTTTCCAAGCCTCATGAGAGACCCCCCGCTCATTAAGTGAGTAATTGCCCAAATTATGAGCTCTGCATATTTTCAAACTGTTGAGTCCATTACACAGGGACACTTTCTTTCAAGATTTTCCACAGAGTATCAATATCATTACTCTCTCATACAGATATTTTCTTAAATTTTAAAGGCAGATGGGTCGTAACCATCGTAACTGCTCTCCTCATATAAAACCCTTGAGTGAATTTGTGGATAGAAGAACGTAATAAAACAAATCACGGTGTTGTGGTAACTTTGGGGCATCTCTCCAATGACTTCTAGTAATTTGAGTTTTATTTTCACGTAAGAAGCCTGTCAGAACAAATCATTGGTTTAAAAATTCACAGGTGTACTAAACTTCATGCTATTCCTCTGCGTTGGACTGTGGATGCTTCTGGCCAACTTACTTCTCCCTGGTAAGATTTTTAGCCAACCCTTGACTTTACACATTTTAGAATTTGACCTTAGTGACTCACTGTAAACCTACAGCACTAAATTTAGTTTCAACTGCAATTTATTCCTCTCCAAAGCCACGACCAACTAGTTCATATGTTGATGAGTCATAAGATGTTGAGTCCAAGACAGAAAGTTGCTCATTATTTTGAGACTTTTGGTATCTTAAAACCAAGGACTTCAGATATTCAATTTACCTTACCTCAGTTAAGACTCCAAATGCCGAAGACAAAGCCCCTATTTTGTGTGTGTGTCTGTATGTGAGTGTAACAATCACATCAGAGTTATGTCTAGTGTCTTGAACAGCCCACCCGCCATTATAACAGACAATGTATTATGGACGGACCTTCCAGTTACCACACAATCCATAAGGAGTCCGCACTATCAGCCAGTTACAGAGTCCCTTCGCTCATTTCCCAGCAGTACGTATGAAGAGTGGTGCTCAGAAAATTTCCCTTTGGCTCAATTGACAGTAACATCTCATACCTTTCTTGGTGACAGCACTTCTCCACACCGGATTTTATAGTAATGTCCAAACTCCTTCTCTTTGGAGCATAGGTGAGTTCTGGTGGACCACAGACCCAGTGGTGGCCAACATCTTATATTTACTTGAAGAAACATTAATTAAACGATCCAAGAGTGTGGACATCATGAGTAAAAGGTTTCAATCATTCCTTTCATATAATAACTTTGAATTATATACAGGGCTGCCAAAGCACCTAAATATTTTCATTCAGTTCCTCCAAAAATCAGACCCACAACATTCAATTTGGTCTATAATTAGGTTTGTTGTCATAATGCATTTCAGGACCCAAATACAAACAAAATCCAAGCACTAATGAATCGCTTACATCACACACCATGTTAGTCCTTTGGCATATGTTTAAAGACTCAATGTTTATTTGTTCGCGTCTTTGACATATTGCCAGCTGGATGCACTACATCATTAAATTACTGACAGTTTGTAGTATATAAAGTTTTGCTTATAATTAATACATCACACATAAGCGTCTGCAAGATGACAGGCATTCAAAACATCTGCCAAGATAAGTGCTACAGTGTGCTATAACGCAAGGCTTTCATCATCTGTTATGAATGTGGCCCTTTCTGGTCTATAGACTGAGCCCAGTTGTCTCTGTGGGTATAGAGGTGCTTATCTGGAGTTCTCTAAACACAGCTGCTTTCATTGGCGTCCTGCAAGCGCTGACACAGCTGAATCTGTCCCTGCTAGGGGCCCATATATATGGAGCATAAGGTAAGGTGGGGGTCTGTCGCTGAGAAATATTACACCCCTTACCTCCTTTACAATAAAACAAAGACTGTCTGCCAAATTTATTTCTTTAAGAGATATAAACACAGTAAAACAAAAACCAGAAAAAGAAAATACATTGTAACACATTTTGTGTAATGCACCAGACATATTTCCGGTTTGTTTATAGTTCAATTAAACTAACAGACGAGTCAAAATACGATAAATTCCTAGGTATCTCTGTCACAAATGACCTGAGTAAAATACAATGTTGATGCGCTTTTATCTGGATCAACGTCTTATATTACAAGTAAGTATAAATGAATAGATCGAATCAACGTTCCGCATTTTAAAATCGAACACTCTCCCTGTGCCTCAATGCCTTGTTAATTTCCTCAAAAGCTCAAAAGTATTATGACTCACAATCCCTAATGAAGAAAAAGTGATAAGGAGAACAAACTCCTTGGGGTGAAGTCAGCTTTGATTAGATGGAAGAGGCGCAGTCAATTTAGTTATCTTACCGCGTATACAGACGTCTTAATTCTCTCAGAAACGACATCTTCCAATCCGTTTCGCTTGGGTATGTTGGACGTAATTACAAAGCCGTCAGCAAAAACAATTCCTTTTATATTTATTCCTCCCTTGATTACTTTCTATATCTCATAAACACGTTGTTTACCATTCTGTTTCTTTTCTTTTAACTTCTGAAAATGCAGAATTGCTTTTGTGATTACAATGCAGGCGTTCGAGGTTATGAAACACTAAGAATAGGAATTCTTTAAACTTGAGTCAGACAACCGCCAAATTGCTTATATGATTATGCCAGCGGTGAATACTGTTTTGGGGAATAATGGCAGCTGTGGGTTAGTGTGGGTGCCTGGGGTTCATTTAAATCTGAATACCATGTCAGTCTTACTCACTTCGTGCTCTAGGAAGAATTGACATTTCAGTCATCTTTTTAATATAGCTCATCTGTGCAAATATCATAGAGTACATTATTAAGAGGTTGTCCTCATTCGATATAATAATTTTTAATTTACACTTTTGTTTGTCATCCATCATTCCCTTTGAAATTCAGAATGGACTCATAATTAATACAGTATTATTCATGTCACATAAAAGTAATCTCAGTTAAACTTCAGAAGAACCGGAAGCTATTTCCGTTTGGATCTAAAACGGGTTCACAGCCAGCTGAATTGGTTTGCTCTGGCCAGCAGTAGATGTACTAAAACAGATATTGTTTTACCTGTTACAGTCACCTGTTACAGTCACCTGTTACGATTGCGTGTTATGGTTGCATGTTACAATCACGTGTGACCTGCCTTTGTCACAGGAGCGGCTCAGCAGGTTAAGCCTCTGTACCTGTGATGGAAAAGTTACCAGTTCAAGTCCCGGCCTTGATGGAACAGTCACATGTCCATTGGCCCTTGAGCAAGGCCCTTAACCTCCAGCTCCAGGGGCTCTCCACATTGGCTGATGCCATGGGCATAAATTATGGGGGGGGGGGTTGTAGCCCCTCCTCAATAAATCAAAACCAGCTAATACAACCCCCCCAATAATCATGTTCCCCCATAATGGGTGAAGACCTCAACCCCCCCAATGTTCCAGCCAAAGTTACGCCCTTGACTGATGCTGTGCCCTGACCCCCAAGTTATGGAGTGTAAGATGGGGTGGGCAAGGAGAAGAATCCCAAGGTACTTTTACAAATGACAGATGAAGGATTGATCACTTTTAAATACTTTCCTGGAGAGTGGGGTCAATACTTCATGCGGTAAAGATTCCTTAAGAGGTTACTTAAAAAATATGAGGATATTAATTGTTGTGAAATAAGGTCATCAGTTAAACATACTACAGTCTAAGTTCATGCAAAGGGTTAGGAAGTATATTTACATCGAATTAATCTACCCACAGCTGTGGTGCCATGTAAAGATTTTCAAATCAATATAGTTTTGCGAAAACCAACTTTTTTGGTTCTACTGCAGAACCTGCAGTTTCCTTTAAATGTGAATGATGACTAAAGAAACAATGGGCCAATTTGCCCACGAGAACAAAGTTTTCCTCTAAATATAATGTGGGCATGTGCTTAGAAAAGAAAGCAGATCCAGCAAATGTAACTAAGCCTGATACACTGAAGCGCATGGAAACTGACTGCCGTGTGCCACTCCAGTGACAGGAGAACATCCTCCATGAAACCAAGAAGATATAGGTCGCTATGGAAACAGAAGTGCCTCTGGATGTCAGGGATGCTACCACGGCAAATGTAACGGGATTGCATTTCAGCAAAATCTATAACATCCACGTACTGGAAAAAACTATTTGAAACCCATTGAACTTACTTACCGCAATCTGAAATCATACACTGATGCGTGACAAATCATTGCATGAATCCATGTTCTTATTAGATGCAAAGCTCTGACATTTTCTATTGCATGAAAAAAGCAATTCAGTTAATTGAAAATAAGGACGGAATTACAAAAGGAGTCTGATTGGCAGAGGGCAGGGATTTGCACTCTATCGTCTGCCCATCATTTGCGGCTCAAATTACATGAGATGCAGATAATTTAATACGTAATTGCGCCGTTTTTCTGGATGTCCCGAACAGACCTACGATCACGATCAAATCACCCCCTACCGCGGCCTATGCTTCCTGGACATAATCAAACAGAGCAGTAGTTAAGACCTCCCAGGAATCAGACATGATAATCAGTCTGATGAGGAGCCATAATGAGCGCTGCTCCACAAAGCCCCGTCTGTATGTCTAGAATTTTGTTTTTGTGCTCTTGTTTTGGTAAAATGAGTATAATTGTGAGTTTCAATGGATATCTGGGCTAATTGCAGGATGAATTTATATCTGGGAAGAGAGGTGGGTAAACAACATAGGGACCAGGTTGAAGAATTTTTTGCCTTATATATAATTAAAATTCAGAGGGAGTTCAGCAGTGCGTAAAGGTGGCAAGTAAGATTTGATCTTTTTACAGTGTCATTGAGTCATTGGCCGTTGGATATCCTGAAACTTCATACAATGTATATATTTGATTGTTTGTTTGTTTGTTTTGTAGAACACATTGCTCTCTGGAGAATGAAAATGAGCTTAACCTGCTTTGCCCAAAACCACATAGTTCCTTCTTGTCATTGATTGCACTGCGGTGCAGTTAACTTGAAGCAGTGTGGGACTGCATTGAAGTTGCGGTAATGAGGCATTTCAAACCAACGACTTCATCTCCTCCTGCTCTATACTGAAGGGAAAAGTCATTTAAACTCCAAATTAGATTACATCCATCCATCCATGCATACATCCACCTGCTTATCCTAACCAAATTATTATTATATTACCAAACACACAGTGCCTACACTGTCACCTCACACCTCCAGGCTTGGGAGGTTTAAATCCTGCACCTCCTTTGTGTGTGTGGAGTCTGCACGTTCTCCCCATGGTTTCTGGGTTTGTATTGGGTGCGGCAGTTTTCTCCCGCTAGGGATTGGCCTTCACTTCAATTCAATTTATTTTTATATAGCGCCTTTCACAATAAGGCACTTTACATCAGTGTACTGTGATAAATTACTACATCATTTATGCAAAATAATACAAACACGGGGGATATACAGAAAAGAAACAAGGAAAGCCAGATGACAATAGAGGAGCGGAATCAAAAATGCCCAAATAGGGAGAAAATAACCCTCCCCCCCAAGCATGCTAACACTAGTGGGTATAGACTGTGGTCAAGGGCAAAGTCATCACTGAGTCTGTTCTCCACAGCGGCCTGTGTAGGGTGGGAGATTGAAGGCTGCACCCACGATCACATCCAGGACGTCACCTTTCCATGGGACTGAGCCAGGACTCCAGCTCAGATGGTGCCCCCCCCCCCCCCGGCACCATCCGGACACGGGGGAAGGGGGTCAGAGAGCATGGAGGGTCAGAACATGCACTGACACATTAATGGACAAACATAGTGGATAAAAATGACGTGTACAGCAGCTCCAGCAGCCATAGTTATGGTGTGTTATGTGTTGCGGGTAAGCTGAGCTCCCAGTTCAACCAGTTCAGAGCGCCCCTTGCCTTTAGCTGCATGCTGCCTGGGTTCCTTCCAGTGCCCTGATGATTGCTATCCATTGGCTCATGTTTCTCAGATGTCCACATCAGAGTAGGACAGTGCCATTGTGTGGGTACGTTGCTCACTTTTACTTGTGTTTTTAAAGAAAAGCTGCATTCCTGTCCATCTGCAATAACCCTTATAATAAAAATGCACAAACCAGTTAATAAAAGGGATTCTAATATACGCATCATTAATATTATCTTTAATCCACATACTGTGGGACACGAGAGATGGAACAAGAGGTGCTAGGACTCAAAGCAACTTAATTGTGGCCAAATTAAAATAATTAGAAACATGAATGGCAGTACACATTTTATTTACCTCGCTGAACATGATAAGTAGCACAAATATCAGGATAAATACAGACGCCTAGAGATTCTGTTCCAGTTCAATAGCCCACGCCCCCGGAACTCTGTCCATTTGCTTGAGACCATGGAATGGCGCCAAAGAGGATTATTCTAATCTGAAGTTATAAGGTAGCAAAACTCCAGTTTGAAGAAACAGAATCAAGTTTGTCATTAACTTGAGAATCAGTGCGTCGCCCCCCACCTCCAAAGTCCATCTATGTCTGAAGTTACCTTAATCATCCTAAAAGCTGTGCAAGATAATATTATGTAATAATGCGGTTTATATGATGTCACTGTTGTTTCACAGAGTCTCTCTTTTCATTTCAGGCACAGCTGGGAACAGAGCTGTGAGCTGGTGATAAGGTATCAACAGAAACTTTTATTATTACCCCTGAATACAGAATAAGCAGAGTAAGAGATTTTAAATATAGTTTTTTTTCAGCATATCTGTTTAAAATTAAACATACAGCATGACTGGGTAGAGTAGGTTCCCTGTTCAGAGGTTCTTGCTTAATTTCTCCTTATCTGGAAAAGTCGACATCAGCTTCAGTGTCACTGTGCAAGAATCACGCATTGCAATAGTGTTAAACAACAGTAGACCAGAATAAATAACATTTGAAATAGTGCAATAGAAGACAGATAACTCAATGATAGGTCTCGCCCTCAGTGTATGATGCACAGGATCAAATGGGTGGGGTTAACTGGTAGTATATACCCCCTAACCTCAGACACCCACCTCTCGGACTGAGGGCTTCGCCGAGCGATAGAACGCACCATCCGCTGGATTCCACCTGCCGCCGTTCAGATGCTGAGAGAAGGATGAATCTAGCCAGCTTGATGTGATTCGCTGTCTCTAAGCTTGATTCTGACAGATGGTGGGCATGACTACCAATAAGAGCTGAGACATTAAATATTCATCAATGACATCACCACGCCTAGAAGATCCAGATGCGGTTTGGAGGCCCCTTGGAAAGTGACTCACTCAATGGGCTCTGGGTCTAATCCCCGAATCATATTGCTCACAGCATTATTTAGCTAAATTATGAGTGATTTTATTCAACCAACTCTGAACATCACATGGAAAGATTAACGTCTAAAATATTTATTTAACAAAGTGCAAAAGTATTAGTCTTTTTCTGCACAGCTAAAATTACTGCCTTTTTGCATGTTTTGTTCTACAGCTAATTTCATCACTTCAGCAATCAATTGTTAAGTATAATAAACCTAATCTGCTTAAAAGTTTCATGCTGCCCCATGGACCCATTAACTGCAATCACACGCTTTTCTGACAAAACGCTGTAAACAAAACATATAAGCAAGTAAAACTAAGCTGGGGTTTCATTTAAAGGCCCACTTTTTGCTCCACAGCAGAAATGCAGCGGAAGGCGTGTTCCCCCCATGTTTGTATGGAAAGATCGGGCTCCTTAGCAAAATGACTCACTGATGAAACAGCACATAAATAATGTTTAAAACTTTGTTCAATTACTATTCAAGTACTGCTTTGGCACCATGAAATCACACCCCAGTGAAATGCAGAGTATGTAATTTCAGAGAAGTACCAATATTCAGATGTAGGATAAGTAAGCAAGAAACATGACCAGGTCATCCATCCATCCATCCATCCATCTATCCATCAATCATCTGCCACTTATCTGGGGTTGCGTCACGGGGTAGCAGTACAAGCAGGGATGCCCAGACCTCCCTCTCGCCAGCCTTCAGCTCCTCCATCTCCAAGACCAGCCTTCAGCTCCTAGCAAGGCGTTCCCAGGCCAGCCGAGAGATATAATCGATATGACCAGGTCATATCAAGCAAAAAGGTTTTCATTAATGCATTAAATGTAATTGAGGTGCAAAAATAATGTCATACGCTCAATTTTTGCTACCCTACTTCCATGCCTTTTCCCTGCAGTTCCGCGGAACTTCCAAGTTAGCGCCGGTGCTTGTGGTCATCCTGTCAGCAAATCATCGGTGTAAGATCCCCCCCCCCCAGTAGTTCGTGTTCAAACAAAAAGTACTTAGTCTGGAGTAGGTACTTAAAAAGGGTTCCAGAATTGCCTCTGAGAAACTACAATCGGACCAAGTTCATGTCTTGGGAAAGGACCTCATAACATTTTAAAAGTTGTCCAGGCGTCAGCATTAGTAAGGACCAAATCAGCCCTGAACCTCTCTCCCCCTCCCCAAACATACACGGAACTCCCACACTGCTATGGTCTCACCCTTGCTGTCCATACCCAAACCTATGCCCTTGCACAGACTGAATCGTTTTTGTGTTCTAAATGACATATTCCATCATGTAGAAGTGCATTTCAAAGCTATTTTAACATAAATCTAAACAAAAGAGCTGAAATGTCTGCTTTTTAAATCTGCAATCTCTCTTAAATAACCCGAAAAGAAAAAGTGGATTATACGTAATTCCCATTCGATTGAACAGCTCTACTAGATGTCCTGTTAAAATAGGCTATATTTTTAGTTACTTGTCAGGTAAATCAGGTTTACACTTTTTCATTAAAGAGACAAAGTGTCAGCCGATATGCAAGTGGAATTAACCTGAAGTAAGGTCCAACACCTTCTGGTAATCCATAGTACCAAACCATGGCACAGAATGAATAAAAACAACGACCCTAACTGGGGTGCAGTATGTATAGGCTGCCTGTCAAATTCAACCTTTTTTAAAATAAAAAATGGCATTTTTCACTCTGCTTAGAAATCAAAAGTTTAACACCGGGAAAGTGGCCATAGATAAATACTTTGGAAGGGTTGAGGTCTCCACCCATATGTATTAGTCGGTTTTGATTCCCCCCGTAATTTACGCCTAAGCCACTGCCCGAAGACTTACCAGCAACGGCGAGAGCCATACTTATAACTTACCCACTTTTATAATAAAGGAATGGGTTGTTCCGTTGTCAGAGTTGCAGGTTGACGTGCTGCGGGGGCGGCCCGGGTCTGTATTTCCAGACAAGAGGAGGAGAAGAAGGGGGACTGTGGAGGGAGCAAAGCGCAGAGGGAAGGGCGCAGATCAAGCGGCTACTTATCGTTAACACATATGAGCACCGAATCATATAACCTTATAGCTAAAAAATAACAAAAAACAAGCCAATTTATTAGATTGAGTACTGCGACTCCTCTTCATTTTGGGGGCGCGATTTATTTTTATTGCCAGTTAATGACATGGAAATAGCGGAAACCTATAGTTAGGTGTAAGCATGCGTGCGGTTGTAAGTTTTCTGCGAACTGCCAGCTACGAGTGATGGATCTGTCAGCTGTAAATAACCAGAGTGACGGACTGTTATGTGGCAACCTGACGAACGCCGGAGAATCGACCCAAAAACTTCTGCTTGGGATCGGCATCGATAACTTGATAACACTGCTGATATTTGGGCTCATTTTCACTCTTGGGGTGCTGGGGAATTCTTTGGTGATCACGGTGCTGGCTCGAAGTAAGCCTGGCAAGCCTCGCAGCACGACCAACATCTTCATCCTCAACCTGAGCATTGCCGATCTGTCTTACCTGATTTTCTGCATACCCTTCCAATCGACCGTGTACATGCTCCCGACGTGGGTCTTCGGAGCCATCATCTGCAAATTCATTCACTACTTTTTCACAGTGTCCATGCTGGTCAGCATTTTCACCTTGTCGGCGATGTCCGTGGACCGCTACATTGCCATCGTACACTCTCGGAAGTCCTCCTCTTTACGGGTGGCCAGGCATGCACTCACCGGGGTAATCACCATATGGATGGTCTCCCTTACCATGGCAGCTCCGGTCGCTTACTACCAGAGCATTGTCCGGAGGGGAGATAACAGCACGTTTTGCTGGGAAGTGTGGCCGGACCACAACCGAAAGAAGCTCTATGCGGTGTGTACGTTTGTCTTTGGCTATATGTTACCTCTACTTCTCATCTCCTTCTGCTACGCAAAGGTTAGTGAGCGTCATACTTTATTAACAGCAAATATTTATAAAAAAATATTCCACGTCGTGTAAAGGAAAAACCGAAAATAACATTTGTAATGTCTACATCAAGCTGATATGACAGTCCACGTGTTGATCCTTTATTAAACTCTAAAAGTATGTGAATTGTACTCACTGAAGTAGTTGGCATGGTTTTTTTTATAGGTAATAAGTCACTTACACAAAAAACTGAGAGGCATTTCAAAGAAGTCAGAAGCTTCTAAAAGAAAGGTATATGCGCTATATATTCCTTTCCATACTGGTTTTTACCGTTACCGATTATTTTGGTTGTATTGTATTTGATCATACAGCACGATAATATCCATCCATTCATCCATTATCCAGACACTTATCCTCAGGGGTCCTGCCCCCTGTGTGTGTGTGTGTGTGTGTGGGGGGGGGGGTTTGTATATGTTACAGCAACGTCCCCACACTGTCCTGAAATGATACTTTTTACCTTGTGCAAAATCAATTTTATAAAAATCTGTCACTGTAATCAAAAAATTAAAGTAGCCAAAAGTCGTGTATTTTGTTTTATGACATTGTTTTCTTACAATGTAATATATGCAAAACCACTCACAGAGACACAGATGCATATTTACCTATCTAGATGCCTATATAAATGGGGATCATTCATTCATTTCTATTGGAAAAACCCATAATCACCCCCAATCCCAGTCACAGCACCCTTAACCCCTACCCACCCCTAGCCTTAACCATAAGTAACCAGACAAAATACAAGACATTTGGCATTTTTACATTTTTAATTAATTCACACATTGTTATCCAAATGGGGACCTGAAAAATGTCCCCAAAAGTAAGGAGGTTTTATCACACTTTTGGGACATTTTGGGGACACCTACGGGGGAAATCCACACACACACATTTTGCTATGCTCTCTGATTTCACCGAGTGGTTTTCCCCATTTAAAAGTTTTTTGCAGCTCTTATTCCCTGAGATTTAAGTGGAGACACCATACTGAAATGTCTCTCTTGCTGCCCCCGGCCCAGACTGCTCAGACCGTCCTGGTGGTGGTGGTGGTCTTCTGCCTGTCCTGGCTGCCTCACCATGTCGTGCACCTCTGGGTGGAGTTTGGCTCCTTCCCGCTAAACCAGGCCTCCTTCGTGCTGCGGGTGTTGGCGCACTGCCTCGCCTACAGCAACTCCTCGGTGAACCCCATCATCTACGCCTTCCTGTCGGAGAACTTCAGGAAAGCCTATGCGCAGGTCTTCAGGTGCGAGCTGGGCAGGAGCAATTGCTCCCGGGGCAACGCCAAGGAGGCGAGGAGCAAGATGGAGGCGCAGCTGTCCACTAACTGCACCAGCGTCTGACAGATTCATGCCTGGCAAATAGCCGTGTAAACATTATGCATTATTATAACACTGCATTATGTGCCTGTGATCAGACGTTCGCTGGTTCAAATCTCAGGGTCAGAGGAGTGATTTCACTGCTGTGCCCCTGATCGAAACCCTTTTACCCCCAATTGCTCCACGGACTGTCTGACCTGGCTTTCACAATTCTGTGTCACTTTGGTTCAAAACACCTGCTAAATAAATTAAATGTAAATATACATAATGTATTATAGCTTGAAATAACACTGAACATAAATTTATGGTTTGGCAAACACAATGGTATTGTCAAGTCTTCGTCACTCAGAAAGATTTTGGGCAAGGGGAGCAAATGGTTTAACTGAAGCTGCAGCCTCGCAGGAATAGAGCTGCATGGAAATGCAGAAATGCAGCAGTTTGTACTGTTCATCACGACGAGTGGTGTGGTGACAAAAGAAAAGCCTGAACGTTGGGACACTCAGAGTCTGTCACTGTACGCTGGAAGCTACTGCAATTATGTGTTTGGACTTCACTGCTTATTTTTGTTTTTTTTTTCCAGATTTGATCTGCCTCTGTGAATCCTGATTTATTTGGCAAAGAAAATAAGTTTTGAGAAGGGCTTGGATTTACTGCAGCAATTTAGTTGTATTGTTGAATTTGTTGTCTGTGTTTACGAGATGTGATATTCAGAAATTTTGGATGGACAGAAATAAGACACCTTATCGTATGAGAAGTTTCCCATTTACTTTGTCTGTGGACATGGGTGTTCCCCACATGCAAAGGAAAGAAGCCCCCACTCACAAATCAGCATCCATTTTTATTGGAGATGGCCAGATGAAGCTTCATGAACCATTTGCTGTATTTTTTTATCCCACTAGATGGAGCTCTCTGTTTATAAAAAGACTCAAAGCATGCCCCAAAGCAAACCAAGAGCACCATCTAGTGGGGTCAAAAAATACAGCAAGCGATTCATGAAGCTTCATTTGGCCATCACTAATAAAAATGGATGCTGATTTAAATAAATCTCTGATTTATTTACCTTTTTGCTAATTTTACCAATTGCTCCAAGGAGCCACATCTGTGCACATTCTTCATCATTCTTTGCTCAATAAACTTTCCATGTTAAACGTAAAAAGGAAGCAAACATTTCAAGGGAAAAAACAGATACTTAATATGATAATTTTAAAGATTCTTTAATTATTATTTTTTTTTATTCTTATGCTATGATTGCTATTGCTACACCTACATTGCATGCACCTGTATTACATATATGAGAATAGTGAAACGAGTTAAGTGAATATTATATATACAGTATGAGTAGAGGTGGAGTTTTCAGGTCCAGAAAGTACAAATCCAGATCAAGAGTCTCTTTCAACCAGCCAGTTGAGTACTCTGTGATTGCGACTCTTCCTACTCAACTGGTCGGTTGAAAGAAAACTTTGTGCACTTTGTGAACCTGAACTTTGCACCTCTGTAAATGAGCACAGTGAAACAAGAGTTAAATCCACATTTGGTCTCTTCACTCCAACAGCTCTCACTCCATCCTCCCCCTCCCAGCCTGGAGAGCTATTCAAGGTCAGGTCTACCAACACACCAGGTGGTTTCCCTTATCTCATGACTTGAAACTGTTTGTGCAGCACAAACAAGACACTGACAGCAATTCCAGCAACCCTCAGCTCTCTTAAAGGGTACCAAACTTTTTAAATTTCTAATTCCCTGATGCTCATGAAATTATGAAAAATGTTCTCTTTGTGTAATTGGCCACATTTATTTCACAATATGCCATGTAAGTGCCATCTTTTGATATATTAGCTAAGTAATTACAGGGTTTCCACAAAGGTCTTATTCTTCATGGAAAAATATATCGTAACATGTTACTTAAAGCTGTCACCTACAATGCACTATCGATACCTTCATAATGCATTATAAGATATGGTCTTTATAAAAATTACCATTACAGCATCTTCTATTGACAATCATAATTATGCCTTTATTATTATGCCTTTACATTATAATACTTCATAAGCTCCAATTAAGCTCTCATCTGTAATGAACTGTAGATACCTTCATAATGCATTATAATGGTCGGTATAAGCATTAAGAATGCTTATACCGACCTTTATGAAGGCATCTATAGTGCATTATAAATGAGAGCTTCAAAAAGCTTTCATAATGCACAATAAACATGGCTATAATGTGTCATGCCTTTAAATAAATATTCATAGCCGTGTTTAAAATGCACAATTTCTAATTTACTAAAGAGACTTTGATTACAACCTGAATACCACCATTACTGACAAAATGTTAGGGAAATTTTATGTCAGTCATCTCTATTTACATGCTTATTATGTAAAAGTGCAATTAAACACAACAGAGTTAAGTGTCATGAAAACAAACTGATTATCATAACATCACTGTAAAGTGCATATGAATAAATATGTCACTCGATTATGAAGATTTATTTGGTTAATTGTGTTACAACATTTTGATTAGATGAATGGGGGGCACAGTGACTCACTCCCTCGGCACTCTCTTCCTGCAACACCTGGGATTTCTGCGTATACCTCGGATTCCCCCCCCTCAAGGTCCAATGAAATGCCAGTAAGCCAATCAGTGCCTTTAAATTTCCCAGGATGTATGATTGTGTGTATGTGCCCTATAAAGTACTAAATTCCCACCCAGGATGCAGCCCCTACTGCCCTTTGCTGCCTGCACTGGTCCCAGACCCCCACCAGCATGGGGGGGGGGGGTCCCCTTGCTACATTATATAACATTAGATCAAACCACCAAAAAAATTTCCAAACTGTCACAATGGCCAGTATGCGCCTGGCTAACATCTTGGACCACTGCTATGCAAATCAGATCAGATCTCTGTGCTGTTACTTCCAATTTGCAAGCAGAGATGTCAGCATTCATGGAATTAGAATCAACAGGCGTGATGTGAGACCTATTTAATACACTCAGACTCTTTCAATCGGCAACCCAGCCGTAGTATACTCCAGGACTTCATCAGTTTTAAAGGTGGACATCCATATATTCAGAGAAAATGCTTGGAGACAGCATAAAGCCGAACGGGAGGACTGCGTACTCATAGACCCCACGTTCAAATAAGCCTCTCACTGCTTGAGTATCAGAGTCCTTAAAAACCTAAACTGGAGCTCAAAATAAAAAAATTATTTGGTAAAGCAAAATATCCACCCATCCATCATTGTATTTTCTGTAACCACTTGTCCTATTCAGGGTCAGAAAATGTATTGCTTATTTGCTATGTTTGTACTACAGTTACTGGTTATATCTTGCATGGGATGACACCGTAGGTCTTCCATACTGTTATTTGAAAAGTAAATTTCCAAAACTCACACAGTCCATGGGATAAGTTTTCCGAAAAAAATATTCTGAGGAAAGAGTGAGTTTTGGAAACTGGCTCTTCATTTGGATAGTAAACAACGATTACACAATCACCCCTAAATACAATGGAGCTACAATGTTGCAAATAATACATTTTAGCACCAATCATGTGAAATGAATCTGCATTTTTGGCCCAGAGAGAAAAATAAGCAACCTTCTTGTAGAGCATTTAGCAGGAATGTGAACATGAAGTGAACAAACAATGGTGCTTACTGCTGCTAATGGAGGAATATGGAGACACTCAGCCCTGTTTCTCTGTAGTCGAGACTGCGATGACTGATTGAATACATCCAGAGAAGAAAAGGCATTTATTCTGATAAGTACAAAGCTGCTTCCCACGGGCATTTTGGGCCAAGAGTACGAACTGAAGAGCACATTTACCATCACAAAGATGCATCACCATAAACCAAGACGCTTCGCCAAAAAGGGACATAGGAGATTTTTTTTTTCAGCTTTCGTTCCTGATTGCTGGTATGTTAAAGGCAGTATATCCTACATTCGGTTACCTAGTTACACCTGTGCCAGAAGCAGCTTATAATATCTAAACCTTCATATCTTTTCAGAGAGGTTTAGGTTTAATGGGGGCACAGTGGTACCCCAGCCTGACTCCACCTTGGAGGTGAAAACCAACAGCTTACAAGCCTACTCCCTGCATGACACAGCTCCCTACTTAAAAAACAAAAACACTTCAGGTACACTGGACTCAAGAAGCAGCACTGGTACATTATCCACTGAATAAAAAGCTATTTAAGGACCAAATATTAGGCTGAGGATCAGTGTTTCTGTTGAAGCCTTTGTTTCTTTTGTATGTGACTAATATGAGTGTGCAGAGTCCAGCCTAATTCAGTGCAATTTGCCTGGCTGGCCTTTGTGCTTTTCACTGTCACTGATGAAGGATAATTTTATAGAAACATTTTCAGATAATTGTAAGACTTCCTTAATCCCCCTTTTCCCTGAAATGTCCTTTTAAATACACACTTCAATAAATGGAGCAAAAATGCACGTCCATCTCGCATTATATAGAAAAATCAGCATACCCGATAATTGTTCACGAATCATAATTCCGCGTAAATGGATATGAGTGGAGAGAAGAGGATCTTCACTGACTGCTTTAGGGCTCCACCTAGTGGATATTCAGGGGAAATACATTAGCAACATGGGAAATTCTAGCTGTCCGCTTGCGTGTGTTCTGGGTAAATGCTTTCTGGAAGCATGAAAATCCTGTTTGAATGGGAACTGTGTTGTTGGGTCCTGCTCCCACACCTCAGCCACCTCCACACGCCGAGTCCCCTTCATCAGAGCATTCACTCAGCTGTGTCTCATGCCTGATTCTGGTTCCCCTTTATTGGTTAACTTGCTTGATCACTCTAACCCCCTATTATTCAAATCACGGCCCTCGAGGTCCAAGCACTGCTGGTTTTCCAGCCTTCCTTTACCTGTGAGGCAGGTGTGAAGCCTCTGACCAATCAGAATCAGTAATTATTAAACTAACTACCTGGGAGAATTGAAAACAAGGCCTGGATTTGGAATCGAGGTCCAGATTTGAAGAGCGCTGCTCTAACCGATTCTCACAGTGTGAGGAATCGTAGACTATGTCCAATTGTCGAGTGTTATTTTGCCCCACTTTCCCTCTTGTGGTGATGTGCGAGTGTCCGTTCCGACCCCCAGCCCGGTGAGTGTTGTGTGTCCTGATCCTATTGAATGTCTGCGCTTGTACCGATATCCTTGCTTCTGGTAGACTCCCTTCTTCCCCTTTCACCTCCCAGGATAGACTACCCGGCATTTCAACCTTAACACCCAGCCCCAACTGCGACTCTTGTTAAGTGTTTTGTCTACCTGTTTGCTCTGAATTGGGTTCACATTTCCTGATCTGTCCCATGCGTAACTGGAATGGAAACATAGCGTAGCCTGTCTGGCTTACATACACTTTACGTTCTTGACAAGTAAATGGCAATAATATTACAAGAGCAATTTCTGATAGGGTTTCATTTGGGCGAGACATTTATATGCATAAATCGTAATTGGTGAAACTGTGACTTGGAGCCTTGAAATTTCCGTGCACGCACGATGTTAAGTTTGTGCCTTGTCGTGCATCTTGGTCACAGTGTCCTTTGCCTTGGTATCTGTGACTCGTGGGATGAGCTTGCTGACATTCCCTGTATATTTGACATTTATTTATCTAATAAATGAGGTCAAACCAAAATCAAGTGTCCGTCATGTTATTGCCACTACATTCAGTCCTTAGGCATCCTTTGTTCTAAGAATCTAAAGGCCCCCTTGCTGGGGGTTGGTGCACTTCTTCATTCTGATTTGTAGGCTTAATATAAACTGAATGCTCAGTGTGGGCTTTGCTAGATAAATTCCCCCTCTGTTATGTATACTGGAAGAGCGGTGTTTACTTGAGAATGTAAAATGTGTGGTGGGGCTTATCTTTCAGTGACGTCGAAATATCTGTAAATGTTTACCTGGGTGTCCAAGAGGCCTTTCCCCAGACACAAGCAAAACCGCATTGCAAATGTTTGAAATTATATATAGCAACATTTAGTGATCTAGTACAGTTTAAAATAAAGATATTTTTACTTTATAGTTGTGTAGAAAGTAACTTAAAATATATTATGTCACTCACCAGCGTTGCGTAAGTTCTGCCTTATTTTTCATTTTGGATTTTCTCAGTGTTAGAACAGGAAGTAACTGTTTCTCCATTTAGTCCACAAAGCTATCGGAGTTTGGAAATAGAACGTGAGTTCTGCATGTGGGCTGGAAAGTATTCTGTACAATGTCGCTCCAGCTCTGATTAGACAGCTAATATATAACTTGACAGTTGAAAGTATTATGCTGGATTTGATGAATTCTATAACTTCCATGCATGGGTGTGAGTTAGTGGGGGATGGGGGGGTTGTAACCCCTCCAGTAATCAAACCCAGCCAATATAACCCCCCAGACCTCCTTAAATGTGTGGAGACTTTGCTTCTGTGTGTGTGTGTGTGTGTGTGTGTGTATACAGTCATGTGAAAAATTTAGGACACTCCATTAAATATTTAGTTGTTTATGAGGAAATATCAACAAATCAACATTACATTTTCTTTCGAATCATACCTATAGATGTGATGTAATTGTATCACCTATGCAAAAACAGAAAACGAATTAGATCCTGGTCACCACATCAGGTGAAGATGTCTGTGTTATTTAAACCACAGACATTTCGTTTGGTTTGCTTTTGATTGTTGAAGTGAGTGGTATCACCATGGTGAAATCCAAAGAGCTCTCTGAGGCCTTCAGAAAGAGGATTGTAGGTGCATATGAGTCTGCGAAGGGATATAAATCAAGAGAGATATCAAGAGAGTTTGGAATCAGTCATTTCACTGTCCGGAAAATAGTTTACAAGTGGAAACTATTTAAAACAATTGCCAGCATGGCCAGGTCAGGCTGTCCAAGCAAGTTCAGCCCAAAAGCAAGGTGTAAGATACTGAAAGAAGTCTCCAAAACTCCTAAAATGTCATCATGGGACATACAGGAAGCTCTTGGCACAGTTGATGTCAAAGTACATACATTTACCATCAGAAAGAGACTGCAAGAGTTTGATTTACATGGGAGATGTGCAAGGAGGAGACCCTTGCCATAACGATGTGGTACTTTGTTGCCCCTATTGGTGGTTAAGTGTACTGTCTCTTTTCTCCAGCTGATAACGAGCATCTACGGAGGGCTTATAAAACGCAGAATACGCCTTTTCCTGAAATTGGTCATGCAGACGCCTTTCATTTCAGGTAGTACAATCGTCCTTCAGTGTATTAGCAGCACAGTCGTGCACCTTTAGCACTTCAATAGGGTCAAAGACTTTCGGCTTTTTCTAAATAAAACCCCAACCCGTGAAAATGGGAGAAAGGTGACTCTTCATGTTTTTTTTCTCTTTACACCCGTTTAAATGTATTAAATAAAATTCAATTGATTCCAAAACAATAGCCCATAAATTACAATTATGATAACTGGGGGACAGACGTACTGATTCAGTTACGTGGTCGTTTTTGATGCTGCTATTTGGAACTATCCTGTTAAAAGTGTCCCAGTTTCTGTCGTTAATCTTCAAATTGAGAACAAAATTCCTTGTTTCCGTCGCAGTTTATCCTTTTTTACATACATACATCAAAGTGCTGACCTCCTTTATAGCTGACATACATACTATTAACTGACATTCAGCATAATATGCATCACCCACGTGTTTGCGTTTTAGACGCTTCTTCGTGCGGTGTTTCACTGTTGAATATGTAATTTTTGGATCTGTCCAGGAGATGGCAGGCTTGTATTACTTTAATAGTACACATCGGGTCCTTTGTAAGGTGAGGACAATAAAAAGTTTAAATGACAATTCAAACAATGCATTTACTGCAAATGTAATTCGTGTTATTTTTAGTGGTTTTAATCTCGAAACAATCTCGAAAATATGCCGGGACACACGTAGGTCAGCTAAGACCCTTAGGAAGCTGACTGGGGATAAAGCAAACCTTTAGCTGCAGATGATCTCGTGAGGAGCTGTGATTACTGAAGTAAGTGGATCCCACATGTACTGTATGAAGACATCATACTGTCATATGGTCTTCTGGCTGACTTCATACTGCACATGATACTGTCACACACAAAAACTGTTAATGTTTTTCCTCTGCGTTGTAAACTCTGGAAACTTGTTCCTTGTTCTGCTGGCAGAAGGCTACATTGATCAGCAGGCTGCTTCCAGGCTCAAATTTTCTAAGACAGCATGACACAAGAACAAGGTGAAGCAGGAGATACTGGGAACGACCAGAAACCAGCCAGGTAAAAGGCGGAAGCAACTTTCTAACGCCAGAGGCGACTACAAACTTACCTAACAGTTTCTCGTGACCTTCAAAAGGACTGGGAAACATTAGGTGCAGGTGTGAAGTGCACTGCTAGGACAGTTCATAATAGGCTCCTAGAAGCAGGACTAAAGACCCATAAAACAAGGAAGAAGCCCTTTATTAATGAGAAACAGGGAAGAGCCAGACTGGGGTTTGCACAAATAAAACAAACAAAAAAACATATAATTTATTCACAGACACACACCCATAAATTCAGAATGAGTGAAACAAGAAATTGTGCTGTAGTGTCTAAGCCTTAATCAGCATTTTTGGTCAGTGGTCTTATATAGCGTTTGTGAGTACCTAGCTGTAATAATACAGACCTGGTAAAGATCACTTTCTGACACCTCCTCTTAACAGATCAGCTCCTGAGCTTCTGATCTTTCTGTTAGCTGATATTAATCCTATCAGCAGCATTTTTGTATTTGTTTTGGATTTTAATTAAACCGTATTTTCATCCATCACTCTTCAGAGAGTCATATCTAACTAGTTTAACTGGGGTAAACAATATGACTGTAATCGCTCCCTGATCAGAGATTACTGGACCTAACATATTTAGACAATGGAAAATCAATTCTTTGATTTATAAAATAATATTATTACACATTAATATTTATTTATAATTTATGAATATGTGTCTCTTTCAAAATGTAAACAAAAGCTTAACATCACTATTTATGTTCACATATATTCATATATTATCTTAAATCCCACTGGTGCCTTATATAGTTCTTTGTATTGATTTGTATTTGTGCTCATTTTCTGAAGGTTTCATTTCTAAACGACTCACACTTCAGCCACATTTCCTTATTGTTATTGTCGTTTGCCTTTTACACGGATCCGTCACCCTCTTTCACGGGTGGGGGTGGGGGGTGGGGAGGTGGGGTGTTCAATTACAGGTCAAGCCTTGCATTTCATTTGTCAAATGGGCAAGTCAATCGATACTGTGGGAAATTATTTTTCCATATTCAGTTATCAAGTCATAGGCTACAGTATTTCTCATTTAATTTCAGACACAGCTGAGGTCTTCCACTTTCCCCCGGAGACTCCTGCCAAGCCTATTATGAGAATCATAAATAATATGTGCTAATGAGATATGAATTGATTGCATGGGGAAGTCTTGACATTTCCATCCATCACTCTAAATGATGTTTAACAATGGATTACCAGCCAATAATTCCTCTGGAATGAGATTAATAAAAGGCCCGTCTGTTTCAGTGGCCGTACTCCACTGGGTGGTCATTAATCTGCCTGGGTACTGTATAACGAATCCTCCCTCCACATCGCTAACCATATTACTGTCATTTCTTCATTGAGACGTGCATTGTTTTATCTCCGCGAGCCAATAAGGAGGAGTGCAGTGTTTTATGCACCGCAGAGCGAAGCCAATCAGCTGGGGCTGGGACTCTGCTTCTGGGGACCGTAGAGCAGCTGAGATAGCACTGGCGATGGACCTTCATGTCCATTCACAACTTCGGATATTATGGAGAAAGTTCCCACCCTCTTTTTTTTTGGGTTTATGAGACCCCTAAAATAAATTACACAGAGTACTGGCCCTTAAATAGGAATCAATTGAAATGGAATTACTTGTTTCCCACAGGACACAGAATCCTGGAGTTTATTGAGAAGTGACAGATTGGTAATGCTGTTTGTGATGTAAAGGAAATCTCAGGTTGACGTCACCTCCTGAAACCACATAGTCTAAGCTAAAGAGGTCTGTCTTCCACTTTTCAGAAATACCCTCATGGGATGGAAGGGGCAGCCAAGTAAAATACATATGAAGTATCGATGGCATATTATCATTTTTATTGATCTGATTTTTTCAATCCCATTATTGATATTAAAATTCTAAGTATTTGCTGATACCGATCCAATATTTTCCCCCCCTTTGTCAACTCCTAAGCATTAAATGTTTGTATCCATACATGTCGATTAACACGGCACACTTCCTGCATTTACTGTAGTGTTGTCATGGCATTGTTTACGCAGGCTAAGAACAGGAAAATGTAACGGTCATGTAGCATAAACAAAGGCTATGCCAGTGCGCTACAGGAAGAAACCAGTGGCCATCAGGATTTACACAACTCTGCTTCTTTGTTTTACTCAGTGACGACTTTCACAAAAAAGAACATATTTCTTGAAGTGCAAATTGTGCAATCTGTTGACAAATTAAATATAATTTTAAAAAATCAATCATTAAAATAGCGCTGTATACCCCAAATAAACACTTCTAGTGGAAAATGGACACATAAGTTGCCAGTACAAAATATAGGCCTAAAATGGACACACAGACAAAACTATTTAATAGTAATTAACCAGCCTTTAGGAAGAATATGTCTGAAGACGTCTAGTTTGTATAAAATGTTGCTGTCTTCAGACTTAAGAATCAGCACCAGTGGGTATAGCGGATCGGTACCATCTCTGATATGAAGTGTCTTTATTGAAAAACCTGTGCATTAAGCTACCAAGAAAGAAGGTCACCTAAAGCTGGTACTGCAACCAGGTAATTGAGATAAAAGCCTGATGCATAATGTCATCTTCACTTCGCAGTTGATATGCTTTACTTAGCATACGGAAGATTTATTGGGCAACTCATTATGATGAGAAGAATAGCTTAGGTTTCAGGAATTACTGTGTAGAAAAGTCATTTACACAGACTGCTGCCACAGGATGAAGTCAACAGATGAGCAGTAACGTTCTGGTCGAAGGCATGTCTTCAGTCTGAGAAGGCAGGCCTTTATTACTGAGATGAGCCACACATCGAGAATGCTGCTATTCCAAGGATAACGGATAAACAACGCGTGTGATCCTATCTGCAGGCTTTCCTTAGTTACAGTCCAACTTTGGTCAATTCATAGTTCTTATTTACAGTCTTTAAATTTTGCCTACTAACTAATTTGTAAATAGCCCTTAGTCCAGAAAAAACATATATAATTCTTAGTGAAGAGCTATTCCACAAAATCACTGAACAAGACAGAAAGCCTAAGATCTAAACCCCTATTGTATGCAAGTTAATATTTCCCATTCATCTCATTTTTTGTATTTGTTTAATAGTATTTGTCTTACACTAATTAACGATCCCTGTGCAGATGCCATGTGACAGCATTCCTAGTGATTTCCTCCAGCAGCGGATCTGGCTTCCAAGCCACTGCATGCTTTTTACAATCCAATAGCGCATCTCCAGTGTTTGATGAGAGTCTCTGTTACACAGCAACCTGCTTTGTAAAAAAAAAAAAAAAAAAAAACCCATAGCAAGACTGTTTAAATAGACTAGCAATGTATTGATTGTGAGCAATGATGCACACATAGAGGCTGGGATCCATAGAGGCCTGTAATCACAAGGCCAGGATGTCACATGTGGAATAAGTGCTTTTTGTAGTGGTGAAAAAAACTGCTGAGAGCAACTGTTATAGCATATTTATTTAACGAGGAAACATATCTTGGTAAACATAAAGATAAATGCATGTTCATGGCAGAATCAAGTACCGTGTAATTACAGCGATAAAACATCTCTATAATAAAATTACCATTTGAAAACAGAATTGTATTAGGCAAAAACCGCAAAATATGAAAATTAAATGGTTATACAGCTATGCAAGGTCACTTTGTGGTCCAGTGGGTATTACAGTTGATTCCAGGACTCCAGCTCCAGGACTGTGGGTTTGAGTCCCCGTTTTGCCTCTATGTGTCTGGGGCTGTCTGGGTTTCCTCCAGTTTCTTCAATATAACATGAGGTTGAGTAGGATTTGTGTCCCTAAAATGCCCCTTGTGATGGACTGGCATCCTGTCCAAAGCATCCTCTGATTCCTGGGATGGGTTCCAAGCTCACTGGATGGACAGTAATGGAAGTTGGGTGCATATGGTAATAAAATTAATGGTATCTATGGCTACGGGTTAGACATGAATCCTAGATGATTTTTGAGATGGGAAACACAGTAAGGGTTAGTTATCTTAGTATATTAAATGCGCAAGGCAGTTTGAAGCAATTATGTTTCATCAAAGACTCCTAGTCAAGGTTCATCCACTACTTGGGTAACAGAAATCAAAAAAGCAACTCTGAAAGAATCCAAGATCCTGACCAGTGAGTCGAGAGACAGGAGGAGGGTAGGCACATGCCGGCTGGCTGTGGACATTCAGCCGCGGATGGTAAGAACGGGCTGTCAGCATGTCTGATTAATGACCTCGCTGAAACATGTCCAGCCATATTAGAGTCCCATGTATCTGCGACAGTCCACACGGACCGGGCTTTGTTCTGGGAGGAAATGGTGTCAGCAGCAGCTGCTGTCCAGCCATAAAAAGATAAAGATTTACTGTCATCAGAGGCAAGATTAAAGTGCACAATGCTGACATTGATTTTTACCAAAAATTCACATTTTGGGAAAACTCATTCCAGGGCGGTCTAAGATATGATCAGCTTATTTGGAGAGGGATAATATGGAATCTTCTCTCGAATGAACTTTGAAAGAAGTAAATTGTAAATATTGATTTTTGAAATGAACTGTCAATCTTAGTTGGAGAGATTATTCCTATCATCTTGTCACGCCGATGAATTCAAAACTGCTGACAAGGTGGAGTGTATGGGATTTCTTTTAAGAGGAGTCAAGCGGGCTTTACTCAGCTGAACCTGCTAATGGTTGTTCAGTTTTATCAGATAACGGCTAAGATCTCATTGACGGGGAAAAAAATGAAATGAACTGTGACTCTATATTGGGATCCCTGTTCTTATCCCGCGAAATCATCAAATGGTAGCTGAAGGTTTTCTATTATTTTAGGTCAGTTCATTACTGGGTGGCAGCGAGGCTGAATTGCAGCGAACAAAACAACCTTTCCTGTTTCACCCGTGGGTCAAGACTGAGGGCCGATTTGATAGGGCCGCCTGGGGCTGTGGGGTTATCCCATTACTGCTGGGGAGGGGGGTTACGCTGAAAGGCGACAAACCTCTCCCTGCTGCCCCCCCCCCCACCCCGCATTTTTTGTGACCTGGCCTTGATGTCCCTTTGTCGACACATAAAATTAATCTCTTTGGTGTCTTTTTGTTACAAATCTCTCATGTTGCAAATAGTGATTATCACAGAGAACATTTCCACTAGTCCGAATGCGCCGCTATGCATGAAAAATGAACAGCAATAGCTACATATAAAAGCATGTCAAAATTATGAAGGTGATGAAATATTTGAATTAAATATCGAACATCTCCAGATGTAAAGCGCTGAAGTTGATCAGGTAACCCTCCCGCAGTGGGATGTTTCTTTCCTTCTCGCGCGGCTCTGCATTGATCTTCAGCGGGAGGCTGCGTTTGGTGCTGACAGGAATAAATCGCAAGATGGATACGCGGTAGAAAAATTACATGGGGGGCTGAGTGATTTGGTTACCTCTGATAACAGGAAGCAAAGGGGGGGCATGTGGAGCTGGGAGATAGGGCGCACCGTTACCGCTAAGTGGGCAAAGTGACAGTTCGGAATTGGAGCGCTTTGGTTTTTCGAACTCCAAAAAAAAAAAAAGAAACACAGATGAATTACCCACACGGCCCTGATCCTCACAGCTAGAAGATTAATGGTAAAATTTAATTTCTCTGTCAGCACATTCTTTCTCAGATGTGCTTTATGAATTCCACCTTGTTGATGCACTGAAATTCAGCTGTGTTAAATTAACCCTTCTTTTTAATTCTTTAATTCATTTCCAGTGCTTTTTATGATGAAAAGTCTTTTGCAGTATGTGAGACTTTTTGTACTGTTGTGTTTCTATGATAGTATCTAATAATAACTTCATTTACTGTAGTCCCACTGGAGTAGAACTGAAACTGTCCCTTAAGGTAGCTCTTTTGAAAATCAGCGGCCCTTAGGGCAATATACCAACCATCCATCCGTCCATCCATCCATCCATCTATCCATCCATCCATCCATCTATAGGTTTGGCTTCAGCATTGGCAGGGACTAAATCAGCCAGGAACCCCCCCCCCCCCCAAACACACACGGTACTCCCACAATATTGATACCCAATATTCCATGTCCATCCATCCATTCCATAATCACTTCTTGAGTACTGGCTCTCTGCATGTTCGTAAATGTATTTCTGGAATGTGTTTTGAACACCAAGAGTCAGCACAGCCCCTCAAAGCACAGCATAGCCCAGTCCAGCACAGCATAGCCCAGCACAGCCCAGTCAGCACAGCATAGCCCAGCACAGCCGCTCAAAGCACAGCATAGCCCAGTCCAGCACAGCCCTCCAAAGCACAGCACAGCCGCTCAAAGCACAGCACAGCCCAGTCCATCTCAGCCCAGCTCAGCACAGCCCAGAACTGGTTAATTCTTCTGCGCCACTGACATAAACAGATGCTTAACCTCGGCTTTCAGATAGGGGGCACTCCAGCTGCCACCCGCAGTGACATCATGCTGCTGGCTGGAGCTGGGGAGGGAACCAAACTGGGAAACTTTAGACTGGGTGCCAGGGGCAACCCAAGTCACTGCAGCCCTGATTTGTGTTAAACACCAAAATATGTCATGTTGTTTTTTTTTTAGTGTGCATGGTGGCTTTCATTAGCAGCTACGCATGGTCACCCCCCCC
>JAODJW010000046.1:6542247-6556529 GCA_026777045.1 Hyperopisus bebe
CCAACGCCGCTGGCTTGGCATGTTCATGTGAGCGGCCTCTTTTACTAATAGAAAGAGCGGCGATCAATAAAGAGCCCCGGCTGCTCATGGCTGTAAGCAGCCTCGCTGGGCGCCAGCCCTCCTGATGAATAATGTCACTGTCATAACGGCAGGGATAATTTAATGCCGACACTTAGCGGTGTGATAAATTGCTTGCCAGACAAAGGCAGTGACTGTCCTGAGTGGGCCCATGACAACTTCTGAAGTATTAATCTCCTCCTGGCCCGTGACGGCGGCGGAAAGGGAGCAGCATCGTTTGTGAGAAGCCGGCTTCAAATCCTCACGATGCTAAAAGTCACACGTTTGGTTGCAGGCGAGAGAGCAGTGAAAACTTCCCTTCAGGAGTGAACGCCATGATATATACCTGCCGGTGCCTGCTGCTGTGTGCATATATAGATAACATCCCCTAGCAATGGCCGCCTCCGGCCTTATTATAAGTAGAGCAGCCCGTTCAACAAAATGAAGACGTCTTCAGTCCTGTTTCAGACCTGGATCCCCCTTAGGATACAGATCCCAATGTGATATTCCTCTAATCCAGGGTTCCCCAATTCCAGTCCTCAAGGGACATTTCGCCAGACAGTTTGTAGATTTCCCTACTCAGACACACCTACTAAACTTCCTAATTGATTAATTGGAAACTGATTAAGGTGCATTTGAGCAGGAAAATCTGTAAACTGTATTGGATGCTGGCCCGGAATTGGAGAACCCTACTCTAATTGCTAGGGACCAATGGAACCAATAGATGTACCCCATAATACCTATATAACTTACCAGAACAAAACCATTTCAGTTTCCAAACTGAGAGCTTCCAGAGCATTAGAAGAGGTGATGATCTCCTTTCTCCATGGTACTCACAGGTGCTTAATGAAACAAGGTCGTGGGGCCTTTGGATACCTTGTTGGGATATTAATACGCAATAGCTATGAACAACACCCACCGAATGAGGCGTAAGATGAAAAGCGCTTCCACCTTGTGTAGCACTGATGCATAGATGCATTTATGTCATCCCTTCTAATTGCCACAGACATGTTCATTATTGCACGTATTAGAGACGCAGAAAGAGCGACAGTAATTCGTTTACCGAAGCACAGATTCCTGCTCGTGAACAGGCATGCTAATCTAATTAGAAAGCCAACAGAGCTGAAAGGCTGACCGCTCATTCACACGTCAGGTCTTAGCAGATGTGCTGTGAAATTAATTTCCTCCAGTGTAACCGAAGACCCTCTGTTATGCAATTTTGTTTCACAGATGATAACCTATTATCACTTTATTTGGGGGAAGATGTGTTAATGGCCACGAAGAGACGTGAATAATGCATATTTGCTCATTCCCATTGCGCGTGGCACCCCTGCTCTTTTCATTCGCGGGGAGAGGGGCTAATGTAAACATGACCAGATCCTTGTAAATTGGCTTGCAGAGGGGGCTCTTAGCATATTGCCTGGGGACAGATCCAAGATTGGGATTACAGCCGATATCTGTAACCTCCAGTGTGTTGTGAGGCAGGCTGTTTGCAGGCAGTCATGCCGGTTCATAGCGGCTGGTCCATGAGCACAACTGTTGGTAGAAGTTTAACTAGTGTTCCGTGACTGACACGTCCCGTTTATAGCAGACGGTGGTGTGACTCTACTGGGTTAATTCGCAGTAGATACAGTACTTTATATTTCATATTATATCATGCAATATATTATACAACCTATTATATTTAACTTAATTTCAATGAAAAGCAGTTTGAAAAAAATGTATTTTGATTTTATATTAGTAATATTATTAGAAGCAGCACATTTTTGAATACTGTGATTTAAACAACCTAAAGTCAAAAGAAACAATTAAATACACAAAAAAAAGAGCAAATGGGCTTTGAAGAAGGCTTGCAAAATTTTGTTTGATCTTAAAAATAATGTTTTTTTTTGGTAAAGTTTGATAAAGTTTTTGTGGTAATCATGTTGTTGGTATAAAGATGTTATGCTGGCTGGTCCAGGCTGAAGTGAAAATGTTAAAATCACTCTGGATATCTCAAAACATGTGACAGCGAGGCCTATTTAAAATACATTAGATGATTTAATATGATTTCACTGAGACCATGTGATCAAAATGTCATTTGTCTTGGTGCCGAAACCATCTGGGGTCCATCCATAACCTGAGCCCTTCATGAATCTCTGCTACGAAAGACATAAATACAGATGTTTCCATTTAGTCTTAGAAAGATTCTGGAATGACAGTTCAGTTGGTGTTACTGTGCTTTATCTGAAATTGTCTTGATTGTGCCAGTTTTATAGAGAGGTCATTTCAAATGCAAAGCAAACACAATGTATCTAACTGAATCTCTTTGAAATCATAAAATATATATTTCAAACAAATAAGTATTTGTATGAAGGCCTAAATAATGCATATTTTTTTCTATTTCTGAAAATTGTATTCTTTTTACTCTGATTTGTGAAAAGCAGATAAACAATTGCATAAGTAATGAGAGGACATAAAAATACTCAAATGAATTTATTAAAACCTGGCATGAAAATCTATGTGACGGCACCAATGAGACTGTCAAACCAGTTTTTGTCAAATACTTAATTTTACTTTATTTTATGGAATTTAATAATGCATGAATTACAAGGGGATGAGTGTCTTTTAAGACAAAATTTACAACGTGCCTTAGAAAATGCTTATTGAATGTTTCTGTGCTTACCAAATAATGTTAAATCATACTGTACATTTCAGAGATCTTTCTTTATAAAATAATAATAAAATTGTTCATTATTATCTATTTATTTATTTATTTATTTATTTATTGATTTTCAATATAACAGTATCCAAAGAATTGCTTTTTATTTCTTCTGCAGTATATTTGGAATAATTAAAGATATAATTTCACAATTAATAACTATTTTCCTGAAAATCATAAGTAAGGTTATTTTGTTATTGTATTTCATTTCATATCCAGTTAATCGCTTTTTAATTTCTTTTTCTTAAGAGCAATGCAATTTATTCCAATTATTTTAAGAAACATTTTTCATTGAATGAAAGCCTTAAAATTTACATCTCAGTACTAAATAAAATAAACAAGTGCAGAGTTTAGTATTTTTATTTAAAAATGTTTTTAATTAATAAGAATAAAGACATTCCTAAAAAGAAAGAAAGAAAGAAAGAAAAGACAAACATTTTAAAATTAGGAGTAGTCATTGAAGTTAGTCAAGTAAGAAATATTTAATTATTTGGAGTATGAATTTATTAATCATGTTTGTGCATAGACATTTTTTAAAACAAAACAAGATTGGGCTGATGAAATTACAGAGAAACAAGCTAATATACCTGACTGATTTTTTTCATAGCTATAGAATATATAAGGATTATAAAAACTGAATTCCTCATCTATTTGTGCTACTGCAAATTCACAATTTCACGTTGCGGAAAAAACTCAGTCTTAATTACAATAGAAGTACATCACCACTAGATGGCAGTAGTTTCCCTCCATTAAAGTTAACAATATGCATAAGGTATGTTTACACGATAATATCTAACGGATCTAATTGGGTGATTTCTTAAACCCATACAGAAGGCCCAATTCTAACGCGCAGCAAGGGAGACAGTTACATTTTATTATTTATTTTATGTTAATTCTTTAAAGATAAGGGTCATTGAAGATCTGTAAATTTATCAAACCAAGTTAGTTAAGATTTTAATCACTAAAACTCCTGATCATAATTATATTAATACTGCTGATGCACCTTGTTTTACTGTTTTCTGCTTTAGTTTTACACCTATGATGGCAGTAATGCAGTGGGAAACATTTAGGAATTAATTAATTTTAGATTTTTATATGTAGTTAAAATAAAATACATGAAACATACAGCACCAAATTTATAATAGAAACAGAATTTGTTGACATGTTCAAGGGCAATGGTCACATCATCACTGAAGTATGACCATGCACCACTTATTTTAACATATTCATTGTTTACCTACTGTACCAAAAGCTTTATTTTATTATTGTCTTTTTGTTTATTTAAGGTGAGGAAATACAACAAGTTGACAATAAGTCAACAGTAAGCCATATTGTACCAAAAACTCAGAGTCAGCTAACAATGAAAGTGGATAATTTTAATTTCTTTTCTTTTTACTGGATCTTTTCATTGGGTGAATTTCAGCATGTTTTTAATGCCACATTCTGATCACTGCATTATTAACTCCGCTGACGCATTTTTGTTTTGCTTGTGAACGAAGTGGGACAAAAAACTTTGTAAAACAAGCCCTTTTCAGCCAATGGCATTTCAATTATGCAACTGCTCAAAACTCATCAAATCTGTATCAATAGCAATTTGCAATATCAATAATAATCTGTCTCCCAGTAGATTGCCTCCTGCAGTCTTTCATGTGCGGTAAAACTCTAACTCAGATGCCAATACGGCTGACCGCTGCCGCGTGAGTATAGACAGATATTAAAAACGACCTTGATGCTATTTCATGCCTATCAAAACACGGCTTATATGATGAGCATTCTGAGGAGTCACAGAAAAGGAGCAAAGTTAAACTTTCTGCCACCCATTTAAGCATTATTGTTAGATTATTATAAGATAATTGTCTTCATTTTTTTATCAAAACATCAGTCTGCCATGTAATCTGTGTCGTGTACTTTGCTGAAGTTGCTCACCTTGTGATTGTGGTGTTGAAGAGAAGTTTTGACCCCATCTTTAATTTAGTGTTCAGGAATAGTTCACATGACATAGTGAGTATAGTGTTCAGGAACAGTTTGGACATCAAAGTTAATTTAGTGTTCAGGAATAGTTCATACGACATGGCAAATATAGTGTTCAGGAACAGTTTGGACGTCATAGTTAATTTAGCGTTCAGGAATATTTTGGACCTCAAAGTTAATTTAGTGTTCAGGAATATTTTGGACCTCAAAGTTAATTTAGTGTTCAGGAATAGTTCATACGACATGGCAAATATAGTGTTCAAGAACAGTTTGGACGTCATATTTAAATTAGTGTTCAGCAATATTTTGGACCTCATAGTTAATTTAGTGTTCAGGAATAGTTCACATGGCACTATTAGTTTAGTGTTCAAGTTTAAATTGGACCACATTGTTAATTTAGATCTCAGAAACAGTTCACCTCATGCTGTGTTTACAACACATCTGCTGTCCAATGAAGGTAATTTTTTAGTTGTGAAATTAAGTGAACGTTGGTTTCCATACTCACTTGTCTTATTTTATGAGACTGAAGCCAACCTTGAGCCACCATTAGTATTTGTGGAGGACCTGAATCGTATCCCTGCTATGCTGCCCGTCGTCCGTATTCCAGCACCTTCTGGAAAGTCGCGCTTCTCTCACAATCTGCTGCAAGAATTCAGCTGTCTCGTTACTTCACACTGCTCTGAGGCCGCTACCAGACCCAGCTGCAATCAGCTCCCAAGATCCCTGCTGGGCTCAGCTTCTTAATACATCATACTTTTCTACAACAGTTCCGTACAACCTTCTCCACTGGGATGTACTTTGGCTCAGTGGTATGATGCCCCAAGAGGATAACTCAGGTACTACAGCCGCTGGGACTGTTTTTCCACCTCTAGTGATGAAAGCTAGCTAACGGATGTCTTTGGCGTAGCTCCTGCACAGCCAGAGGCACAGCGCAGTTAGTACTTGGGGCCTTGATCTCACCTTCTCATATTTCATTCACTCCTGAACCACTTTGCCCCCCGCCTGCCGTTTTGCCTTTGTCGTACCTTTTTCTTGCTAAAGCCTTCATGTTAATGGCAGCCTGCATGCTGCCAGTGTTGTTTACAAAGTCATGTGCAGTTTCCCCACAGTTTACATCATTACATCATTACCCTGTCCTCAGAGACCTACAACCGGTCCACGTTTTTGCTCCCTGCCAGACAGTCCACATTTTTGTGGGAGCTGAGAGGGAGCAAAAACATGAACTGTCTGCAGGTCCCCAAGGGCTGGATTGAGAAACACTGATTTATATGGTCAGACAGGTTGCAAAAGTGCACTTTTGACCTCATTGAAAGACGTTTTAAATTCATTTTTCTTCTAATGACTTATCCGTTACAGGGATGTGAGGAGCCTGGAGTCTATCCAAGGAAGCATAGGGCAAAATGCAGGGGACACCAGGGCTGGGTTTGCAACCCCCCAAGCCTGAATGTGCGAAAGGCCAAGGCTACCCACTGAGCCACTTAGATGAGTCACGTACTTGATTGTCTGGATGAATGAATCAGTTAATTGAATTTTGAAACTGGTTGCATGAGATGTGTCATTTTTATTAGTAAGGCTTCCCGTAAACAATAGTGCTAGATCAAGTCGACAAATGTCGAATTAATCATTGAAGTATTACACAAAGGTTTTTGGTAAATTCGGTAATTTTACGTTAACTGCATTCATCATGCCTTCATAGAACATTCAGTGTACGTTTATAATGCCTTAACAGATTTTATATACCTTATTAACAAATATACAATTATACAATTTCAGTGTTTGCTATTATCATATGATGTTATTAATGTATATTAAAGCTGCTATGATTTGTTAGGACATTAAGATATACTTACATGCTGCTTATGAATGTTCCATGAATGCATTAAGATGGAGCACCGAATGTTCTACAAATGCATTATAAAGGCATAATGAAGGTTCAGTTAATGTAACATGTTACCAGTTTTTTTTAGGGAAACACTATCATCATATGAAACTTTTTATCACACGCATCGTCCCGTGACAAACTCTCTGCTGCAAAATTGAACAAGACAATAAAAACTGGAAGGAAAGAAAATGGAAACCTAGCAACAGAATTTCACTTTCTTCCGGTGCTTGATGTCATTAAGGTGATTGTGTTCAACCGTGACCACATTGCCGCTGTCCGCTGGCAGTCGGGAATAAATAAGTATGACTAGCCCAGGATTTCAAGACGCTCACCTTTGCGGCGCCTGCGGGACCAGAATCCAAAGCTATCGATCGCCATAGTGATTTGAAAAGAACAATATCTTGATGGCCGCCTGTAGAAGCGTAAGCCGCAGACTTAGCATGCAGCCGAGCAGATACAGATGTTGACGTTTGATAGTGGTTGTGTTTCTTTACCCAAAGTCTCATCAAGCGCCTTTGCAGTGCTATGAAGGGCGTGCAGTGGCCACTGGAGTTTCTGGGAGCTCGCTGAGCATGTGCACCTCCAGATCTGCCATAATATCAGATAAAATCAATCTGCTGCTTTTTCTAATTATTGCCCCTGGCACAAAGCGGCGGCGGCCCATTTAAGCGGCGATCGATGGCGGCGGGCGATTGGCGGGTGGCGGGGCTGCGCGTCGGGGGGCTTGATGTGAAAATCATTGGGCCCGTGAAGCGGCCGGTGCCGGTGATCAGCCTGGCCGGCCCCCCCAGCCGGCTCTGTGGTGCCATAATAGAAGGACCCTCCTTGAACCAGCGCTCTCAGCCGCCGAGTTGCCGATGAAAGCCCGGGCCCATCACGAGTGCAGCCCCCCCCCCTCCCTGTTTACCAGGACTTATTTTCCCTCTCATGTCTCTCCAGCCTCCTCTCCATGTCCCACCTCAGGCCTTACAGCAGCGAGTCGGAGGTCACCTGGTATCTTTTCACTCTGTTTCGTTGTGCCGATTTCTATCTGGCCCCCCCTCCCCTAGAGGCCACCAGCCAAAAGCATCCAGGGCCCCCCACCCCTCCCCAACTTTGGCTGCACCAGACTCTTTCTGCCGCAAACTGACACACTTGGTGTAAATCTCCGGGGGTGCGGGCAAGCTTCTCCCTCTCGCTGTCAGCGTCCCTCGCAATTTAACCTGAGCGGAGATTAAGCTGCTGTTACCAGCTATGTTCCATTTCTGTATATTTAATTCCAGATTATGTAATGGTCTTGATTACACATGATGTAATATTATGCATATGAAATATGAATAAGATTATGTTTCAACAATAGACAGACAGACTGACATTTTATTGACCCCAGGGGAAAATTCACTCAAATAATCACAAATAGCTAGAAATCATGATCTCATTGTCCCCAGTGGGTGCCACGACCTTGCAATTATGTTTTCTTGCAATTCAGGTTACTTACCTTGTGCTGGGGTGCCCCCCCCAGGGCTCCTGGTGCCCTCTACTGGATTCTGTGCTTCAGCAACCTGCAAGGAACACATGACAGGAGATGCTCATTAGAAATGCAGGCAGGATATGTTACCGAACAGACCTGGGGAACATTTCACTGAGCAGAGATGGCAGAGATATGCAGTGGAGTCCTGTGTGGATTCTGAAGTGTGCCCTGAACAGAGGTCTCACACTCATTAGCGAACTTTTTGGGTAAGAGAAAGAAGCAGATTATTTGTCGATACTTCTTTCAGTATGGAGAGTCAAAAACATCCTATGTTCACATTATCACTTGATTTTGCAAGCTGTCATATTTAAAGAGTTGATTTTATACTAATACATGCACATTCATTCATGTTACACATTTGACTCTTGGCACTGCAGTGCAGTTCATAATCACAAACACGCAGTGATCTTAGAGGAGCAAAACTTTGTGACCTCACCAAGGTTGCAGTGAGATCTATTCAATCTTTTAAAAAGTACCGCTGGCGAGATGAGTGTCAGTGCCAGTCAGCCACTGTAATAAGCCATAAAAAAATAAAGACAGAAAAACTTTATATTTCTACAGACAGTATCAATAAATTACACAGCTAATTTCCTCTTGTCTGTCAGTGATGAAAAGTACTGTATGTACATTTGATATTTTACCGTAATGAAGAAAGACTTCCATTCATTAGCAATATTGTTTTCAGGGGGATTTAATATGAAATGCTGTATTTAGTCATATATTCAATCAAAACCTAACTGCAAGATTTTATATATAGAATAGAATAGAATAGAATAGAATAGAATAGAATAGAATAGAATAGAATAGAGATACTTTATTCATTTGTTTGGAAGTTCTATTTTCACACATCTCATCTTTCTGTCCAGGACACATAGACACATACAGCTGGAGGCGAGTTTTGTGTGTCTCAGTGCAGCATCAGCCAATCAGCCAGCAGCCCTGGAGCAGAAGGGCCCCCTGAAGGCTTCAGTGATGGCATCACTCTGTTGACAATGGGATACGAACCTGTGATCTTCTGGTCATGACTCTTGACCTGTTGAGACCTGCACCCTCATCTCCGTCACGGGATGGGCACTAGGTTGGAATCACTAACACCAGAGTTGGGCCCTTGTGCCCTTCTTTAGCAGGGTTGGCCGTAGCACTGCCTGATGAAAAATGCATTAGTCTCCTTCCCTAAAATGAATGCGAGTTGAGCGGATTGAGGCTTCATACTGCTTCAGAGTGCTGCTCATGATGCAAACTAGCTGAGCTTGACATAGAATCGTTTTGCATTAGGAAGATTGAACATGCTTCGATTTACTGTTCAACAGACATACACCTACCACAAGAAGCCCCTATGCTATAACAGACTCGCATCTCGTCTGTCTTAACTTTCTCTGAGATTTACATCAGTCACACAACTGGAAGGTGGACAACACTGTCCACTGCCTTTCTCTTAGCCTTTAGCTTTCAATTCCTACTAAAACAACATATTATTATGTTGTCCATCTTTAAAAGAACGCACTCCCCATTCACCTTCAAAGTCGACATTTCCCATTCCGATCCTGGGGGACCCACAGACAGTTAACATTTTTGCTCCCACCAGGAGCTGGGAGGGAGCAAAAACATGGAGTGGCTGTGGGTCCCTGTGGACCGGAATGGAAAACACTGCTCTAAATACTCACTGTGCAATTAACTCAACGATTAAGCTTTTGCTCACATGACTTAGAGTATCCCTCCTCCGTGTTGCTAAAAGCCATCTCCCGTTTTTTATTTTTCGCTGTTGGCCCAGTTCGTTTTTCTTTCACATGTGGTTACCCATCTTTTAAGGTCAAATGAAACCTAAGAAATCCCCTCTAAATTGTTTTCCCTAATGAACATTTTAAAAGCTCTTTGCTGGTCTTTAAATATCGCGATTTAGTCGGAGGGCTGCGTTCCCCGGGCCCTCGTGTCTCCTGAGCCTTTGTCAGAATATAAATTGAATGATATTATAACAGCGAATGCTTCAGAAGGACAGGATAATGAATCTGTACGGCGGTGTGCTGGCCAACAAGGTCATGCATTGATTTCAAATCGTCTTAATAACGCCGATCCTGAGCAGCTGAACTGTTGATAAATTAATGGACGAGTAACTGAATTTATTTTGTTAGTGCATGGGCCTCTATCCATGAATGCATAACTCATAGCAGCGAATAAAGCCATAAATGGCATTTAAATCAATGTTCATGGCACAGGAATGCAAATACATCACAACCTTTATTATGGTGTATTCAATAAATCTTATACAATATTATTAGAAATTAGAAAAGGTAATCAGGATAATTTGCTAATTCATAGTAGCATCCCTTAATTCAATTGTACCTGTCACCTCACGTAGCGAACATGTAGAGTAAACAGTATCCATTATTTAAAATGAATTGCTGTCAACTATCAGCATAGCTAAGCACTGTTAAAGTGCGTGTTAGAATTACTGCAGCAAAAGAGTCATGTGACGCATAGCAAATTACAAAGAAGGGCTTGTAATGGCTCTCCTTACATCCAACTGGAACCACCTGATGCAGGGATTGGAGGAGGGAAAATAGGGACTTTATTTGTGTATGAGGGTGGGATCAGGCATCAGGGTTTGGGTAGGTGTGAGATCGGGCATCAGGGTTTGGGTAGGTGTGAGATCGGGCATCAGGGTTTGGGTGGGTGTGGGATCAGGCATCAGGGTTTGGGTGGGTGTGAGATCGGGCATCAGGGTTTGGGCGGGTGTGGGATCAGGCATCAGGATTTGGGCGGGTGTGGGATCGGGTCTCAGGGTTTGGGCGGGTGTTGGATCGGGCATCAGGATTTGGGCGGGTGTGGGATCGGGCATCAGGGTTTGTTGGGGGAAAGGCTGGGCGTTAGGGTTTGGGTGAGTGTGGGATCGGGTGTCAGGGTGTGGGCAGGTGTGGGATTGGGCATCAGGGTTTGGGCAGGTGCGGCATTGGGCATCAGGGTTTCGGTGAGTGTGGGATCGGGCGTCAGGGTTTGGGCGGGTGTGGCATCGGGCGTCAGGGTTTGGGCAGGTGTGGGATCGGGCATCAGGGTTTGAGCAGGTGTGGGTTTGGGCATCAAGGTTTGGGCGGGTGTGGCATCGGGCATCTGGGTTTGGGCAAGTATGGGATCGGGCGTCAGGGTTTGGGCGGGTGCGGCATCGGGCGTCAGGGTTTGGTCGGGTGTGGGATCAAGCGTCAGGGTTTGGACGGGTGCAGGACCGTGCATGAAGGAATTAAACTGCTCTGGTCATGTGACCAATGACATTAGTGAGATGAAACTGCACAAATACCATCAAGACAACCTCTACTTTCATTTATAGGAAGTCTTTTTGGCATACAGACAACAGCTACTCTTTTAAGCCTTAAAGAGTACAAAAAAAAAATCACAATTATGACCAGTGGGATTAAACAGATGAAGCTGCCTTTTGTGTTGAATTACCTTACAGTGTAGAAACATAAAAGAAAGAGTAAAAGTCTCCCTGGAAAGTCTGGTGCCATAGTTACAGAGTGTGCTAGCTGGGATGTTACAGCATCTCTCAGTGTCCTTAATTACACTGCATGCTGCAAAGTTCTGTGTCAGCCTGTTAATTAGATAGTCCTACTACAGTTTGCTGCATATCTCTGGTTCGCTTGCCCTCAAGGTGGTGAAGCTTAAAGAAAAGTTCTATATGACATTGTCAGGTCCTGTTGTTATGATAGTAGGTTTCAGCGCAGAAACTCTGCATTTATTGCACCCTACAATTCCCATGACCCCGTCTTTATACAGCTCAAAATCATTGTATTTTGACTTAGATTTCTGTGCTCCAAATACTTTACACTGTCCATCTATAGACAAGAATAATTTTTATAATTAAACCTAATTAATAAGTGACTGTTTTATAAGTGAACAATTATTACATTTGTGACCATAATTTATCTAAATTGCTTCTATACAAACGTAGCTTCACAAATAGGTTCTATAATATGTAATAATCCTAACCTGCACTCAATGTGTAATTCTGCTAATTACCAGTGTTAAAGTGCATCTGTTTTTTTCTGACAGTCACTGAAGCAGAATGAGACTAATCAGTGCTGCTTTCATGTTCATAACAATATTAATGAGAGGATGCAGAGTTGAGTTCTCAGAATCAGGAATTTATAATTTGATTACAGGCCTTAGTGATGTAACAAGCTGCCTCACGCCTCCGGCACTGGGGCTCTGTGTGTGTGAGTTGGCGCATTCTTGCCATATTTGAATAGGAAAATTGTTGCTGAGACCCTTATGATGAGTGATCTTTGAGTGAGCATGTGTCCTGCAGTGGACTGGCATCCCATCCAGGGTGTTCATATGCCCTGTGCTTCATGGGGTGGGTCCCAGGGTCATTGATACCCTGTATTGGATAATTGGTTATGGAAGACAGATGGCAGGAACATTTCTACCAGTGCCTCTGGGTGCAGAAGGGGCGCTTATTTCACTGAGCGGGAAGTGGAGCAATGAGTTTGGGTGATTTATGTTTCCATGGCAATTAATTTACTTCCAGCTGATAACAGATGATTCTCTGATTGGACCCGGACCATCCCGTTAATCCAAAGGAGAATCGGAGGAATGTCATTCCGCGCTGGAAAAATCAATCAGTCAATCAAAATACACAGGAAAGAATTCGGGTGCAAATCTGGAATAATAGACCAATACCTGAATAAAGAGAAAAACATTTTAAAAACTGTTATAACAAAGGTTAGAAGAGTGTACGTATAGTATTATTGTATGATAACTAATGAATAACACACATTTTCTATAAAGAAATGAATCCTTTTAAGGACAGATGCAGCTGTTTCGTTAAAACTGGTCATCTTTCAAATGAAACAGTTCTTTAAAATGCTGTTGGTGACACATTGCATGAGGCAATTGCCCAATCAAAATGGGGATGTCTGACAGCACACAGTAATCCCGGCCTATCAGCTGATTATCAGTGACATCTGACCATTTTGCCGTTACAAAGAAGTATCAGCCTTCAGTTACCTGCTTTTACATCTGAGCCTCATGAGTCTCAGCATTTGGAATATGCTGCTGTTTCCAAGAATACATAGATCATGTACCAACCGACTGAACGTTACATACCTAGGTGTTCGCGAAACGCGACTGAAGAAATGCTACTATCTTGCTGTTTATCTCTTACGTTCACACCCAAATTATGATTGTAATTGTAACGCTAGCACGCAACCCAATATGTGGCGAACAGTTTGGCAGTGAGATGCATGGCACAAAGTCAGGGCAGCGTCGGCGACGGCAGACTCGCTATTCGCAAAAAAAAAAAAAAAAAAAACAAAAACAGAAAAGGAAGGCTCACACTTGGCACCTGAAAGAAGCTCATTATCGGCACTGCAGATCTCCTCCTCTCTCTTTTAAGCTATTCGCCAGCGACCGTGTCCTTCTCTAAGCAACTTTTATAGAGGCCTTATGAAAAGCCACAGGCCCACAGGTCAGAGAGTAATGCTTTGATGGATTATGGGATTTTGAATGTCCAAGGCCTGCTGACAGGTTTTATTTGCTGGGAGGATGAGCTTGTAAACCTTTATATAATTATTGTATTAAAGCCAATGTTCTTCAACACGGCTGCGGCTTGTTCCTGGATCGATGTGGAGATAATTTCAGAAATGAATAGTTGGTATTGATTGTTTTTGTAGTGATGTCTTATCAGTGACTCAGACAGGTCACAGCGATGTCATTTATGGTTTCACTTAAAGTATTTATTTTTATTTTTTTTAACCAGCAGTTTTAAATGTTTCAAACTATTTAAGTGATTTAATTTCCAGTGTATCTCCTCCTGTTCCCGATATTCACAGCGAACAGTAAATCACAGCTGGTTTAATGTTTTTTTTTTTCTCTTTAAACCAACGTATTTCACGACTCTCCCGGGGAGATACTCAAAAGATGTATCAGTCGAGATGTATCAGCGGTGGAACTCGAGCTGAAGAAGAGAAGTCAGGCAGCTTCTGACGTTTATTCGACCCAAAAGCCTCAGACCAAGGATTTTGGTTCATCTCCCATTGTAGATAAATCCATTGTTAGTTTTTTTAAATGCATCAATTATTACAGCAAGTATTATGCATAATGGACATAAAAACGCACAATATGTCACCCCAAGAAAAGGTAATGATCCCGTCAGTGCTGAAAAGCGCGCC
>JAODJW010000046.1:6559515-6573925 GCA_026777045.1 Hyperopisus bebe
GGGACTGGGGGTGCGGTTGGGAGGGGGGGCGAGCAGCCCTTTACTTGGGTCACTAGTTTTATATGAAACTCCACTTGATATTGTAGTAGTTTGCAGCAAAGGCGTAAATCCTCAGTTTAAGAGGCTGTGAAAGTGACGGTGTAGATATCTAAACACATAATTCCTTCCCTCCTCAGGTGGAACTTAACTACCACATAACTTTATATATTTATGCGCTGTTGTCTTCCAGTACAGGGTTATATTGATTAACCTAGTAATCAGTGGTTAAAAATTTGATTTTTTTTTTGTTTGCATATACAATTGTAATACTAAACAGAAAAAAGCAGATAAATACCCTACATTAAATAGGCCAGGTCTCAAATGCATTACAGTACATTTGATGCATTACAGTTGATTATTGTCTGCAAAAAAAGCAAATTATATTGGCTACAACCTTATCTGGAGTCTTGTGTTTCTGAAGGGCAAAGTAACAAAATGAATTCTAATCAAATGACCCCCCTCCCAGAGACTTCAATACCATAATTGAGAATGAGCATTTATCACAAATAAACAGGGATTGCATACCAAAGTGCTTGAAGAAAATCAATGCATTTCAGTAGCTTTGGTACTATAAACGTAAACGAGCGCAGATATGAAGCCCCGAGGCACAGAAGAAACGCTATCAAGTGAGCAGCACCCGGCATCGAGAAATCAATTGAATAAACTTGAACTCGGCCGCGAAGGAGTAATTATGAACATGAAAAATCAATGACATCATTTCAAAAATAAACAGCGGGAATTCGTCAGTCTCCCCTGTGGTCGGGAGCAGAGGATCGTTTACACCGCCACGAATCTAGAACCAAGTTCTGAGAATTTACAGATGGGCAGGGCTGAGACAAAGAAATCAATTAATACGTATTCCCTGATCTCAGTGGGTTTTTGATTTTTACAACATGAAAGCATCGGTAAGCTCCAGCGAGCGGCGTTCCATCGGGTCGATCGTGGGCCGTGTGTCTCCTCTTTATGCCGACGTGTGTCATGAATTAATCTGATCGATAATCCGTCCAGCGGGCCCCTGTCACGGGGGCGCTTGCTGAGGATTAAGCGTAATTCATAAAAATCCCGCCTATGTTATGAAGAGAAACTACAGGTGGCAAGCAGATTTTTAAATAAACCTGATTTCACTGTCTGTTCCCATAATGCTTTCTCTTTTATCCATATGTACTATGGTCTTCACATGCTTGTTTTAACTGATCCGTACTTAAATCATATTTAAATCAGACGATGCTACTATGAAGAAAAGTCACAGGTGACAAACAAATTCTTGATTAAATCTCATTCTGTTTCCATAATGTGAGGGTGAGGTGGTTGAGTGAGTCATAACTGTAGCTTAATGTTGACAAATATGACAATAGTTGCATATTGAGTCTAGATAGCAGAGAATGTGAATTTTATCTAACAATTTAAATATGAAAGTATGAATGAATGTAGTTCCGTCCACTGCTGAGAATGGAACTGAAACGTGTCGAACAGAATCAAACTCATTCATAACAGAAATGTGCAATATTATTGATGCTGTCCTTTAAAAGTATAATTTACGTATATTAATCAACAGGCCATATGAGGTGGCACGCAGACAGCATAGGGGCACGGGGTTGTCATTAGTGCCAGCGTGATGGAAGCTGTAACTGATGGCTGAGCGTGTCAGAGAGTCATAGACGAAGCCGCTAATTGTCATGGGAACTTTAAATTGATCTGGTCCCGCATTAGTACATAAATCTAAAGTAGGGAACTCGGCGCTGCAGTAAATGCATGTGATGGATGGGGGGGCACTTTGTTTATTGGCCTCGCAGATGCGGGGGTTGGGCGGAGATGGAGCAGATCCATCCATCCTGTGGCGTCAAGCCCGCTGATGCCCAGGCTTTAGCCTCTAACTAAGCTATATGTTCCATTCACACTTATCTATGTATGCTGTATATATAGGGGGGGGGGTCTGCATCAATGGGTACAGGAGGGAGAACTCTGTCCTGTTGGTGCTTTTTAATCAAAATCGAGAGAAATGATGGTAAATCACTACTCGGGACCTTGTCATTCGAGTTAATTTGCAGATTTCACTAAGTGTCAGTTTTATTTATTAATCCTTTTTCATGTCCAGCATAAAGGCTATAGGACAGTGATGAAGTTGTATCAAGAATATAAAAAGCAAAAACATGGTAACACTTTGAGGGGACATGAATAATGTAGTAGTACTCACTTACTTAATGCATTAATTAATCAGTAACTAAGTGTTAGTTATGTACTGATCCCATGTTTGTTCATCATTAATAAATCATGACAGTTTATGTATTTCATGGGGAAACCTATATTAGTTCATGATTGTTTCTTGGGTAGTAAATTAGTTTAATTTTGCCCTCAAGTGAAGTACTATTATTAACTAATTATTCTACTATTAACTAATAAAGTGCCTGAATAGAATACATGAACTATCATGATTGATTAATGATTAACAAGCATGGGATTAGTACATAACTAAGAGTTACTGGTTAATTGATGCATTAAGTAAGCATGGATTACGACATTATTCATGTCCCCTCAAGTAAAGTGACCAAAACACTGTTTTATTAATTCATTGTCAATTGTCTGAGATTTCATGCTTCTCCGAAGAATTTAGACAGATGACAGTATGAAAGTCAAAGTATATGTGATAATGGGGGTAGAAGAGCCACCAAACACAGAATTATTAGTGCGATATTGGGAATGAAAAGATGATTTGTTAGCCGCTTCTGCAGTCTGTGTTGCACAGCTAATTTAAAAAGTTTGTCTTACTTCAGCGGGGCTTTACCCCGACATCTGCTGGGAATGTCATGAATGACATCACAGCCCCGCATTTTCTAACAAATCAGGAACAGCGGTCCGCACTGTCAGAAAGTGAAACCGGGATCTGATGACAGATTTAGACCCTGCTGAGGCAACAATCACACTAAAGAATTTTCTCCTAGATTATAACACAGATTAAACTTCTAGAAAAAAAACACTGTTTTCTATATAACAAAGCAAACAGGCGTGATGCGTTATGGAAACACACTGGTCAGATGACTGATACAGGGGGGTAATAAGGGGGTTTCTGAGTTTGGCACTATCGGTCACAAGGTTGCCACCTGCCTGCTACATTCATTAGCTTCCATAAAGCAAGATGGAGTGTTTTAATTTGCTAAAAACATGGTACCGTCGACAATCATTCGCCACTTTGTGGCACACCCCGTCCTGTATAATTCTGCTTTTTTCACCCTTCTAAAGCAAAATTGGGGTCGAAGGGTCTCCCCTGACCCCTGAATTCCTACATAAAGCTACCAATGCTAACTACTGTTGACTTATTGGCTGCATATCAGGGATCCAAAATATGAACCCCAAGATACCTGAATACTTGTACAGACATGGGACACACAGCGGTGCCATTTTTGTGCACAAAGTCCTTGTTTAAATTGCCCATTTTATATTCCGCAGTCAGGCACACAGTCCTGTGCATTACTGCGTGCTGAGGTATGACCTTTGCATGGTGCACTATAAAAACAGGCATCGTGATGTGTTATACGACGCCCCTCTCGCTCCTTCTACTGACACTTTCGTTCAGCCACTAACAGGCGGCTGACAGCCTCTCTCGCTGCACTCTGTTTCCTAGTCCCTCAATCCATTTGTATGCCCTGTATTTTGCTATGGGTGGGCTGCCGATTAATCTCTCTGTATGAACACTTATTCTGCCTGATGAAACGCGGCCCAATGAGACAGAGCCAGCAGTGGTGATAAACTCATTTGTCTTTATTTGATCCACTGCTGACAGCCGGGCAAGCCAAGTAACGGGAGGTTAAACGAGCGTGTGGCCCGTGGCCCGTGGCCCTCTGGGTTTGGCTTCTGCCTACTGCTGTCTCAGTTTATGGAGCATGCTGGGTATTCAGTCATACTAAATGCCCATAACACATTTATGATGAGCGTAAGGCAGGTGAATGTTCTCAGTGTCAAACAAGCTGATTTTTGGTGTGTTCAGACAATAGGAAGGATGTCAGGTGTCAGCAGCAGAGGAAGAGAAGTGGTGGATGGTGGTAGTGAGAACTTCTCAAGGACCATGCATCCCGTGTGGGACTTTTACTTAGATAAAAATGTTCTGAGGGCAGAAGGAAAAATGATTGGTTCAGAGCGATAACCAATCAGATTGTAGAGGAGGTGGTTCCAAGCAACATTATTGGTTCTGTGACAGTTACGCATCTGGATGCTCACATGCTCAACTACATCAGCTTGACGCTCTAACATCAGCTCTAATACTGATGTTATGGCCGCCTTTCCCCACACTGACCCTGCTAAGGAGGTGCATGACTTGCCTGACCTAGGATCAGTCACTGTAGCAGGTGCCGTAGAGCAATGTTTCCCCTCTGATCATCAGAGAGCCACAGACAGTCCATGTACCAGGAGCTGGAAGGGAGCAAAAATGCAGACTGTCTGGCAGGGAGCTCGGAGGGAGCAGGAACACGGACTGTCTGTGGATTCCTGTAGACTGGATTGGGAAACATTGCTTGTTTGTGGTGCCAGAGTCTGTTCAGAGTGACCATGCCTGGCAAACAGAGCATATAGGAAACACACCACACCACTGCAACTGCAACGTTTCGGGCTAACTGAGATGCAGCTGCACATGCTCTCAGCCGCCGGACAACAGTAAGAGTATTAAAGGCCACCTGCATTATTAAGGGCAAGGAAACTGATGTATACAAAGATCAGCTCGACTTTAAAATACAGTGCTATTCATGATGTATTGTGTATTTAATTCTTGCTTCAAATGAGCCTGTATATTCAGGAAAGGAAATATTAATCTTCAAAGTAACGATTCTTTTTTTTTAATCATTTTCATGTGCAAAATTTTTATCAAGTAAAAATGCTTGGCTTTATGATTGTGAAAATTGTCAAAGGTGACTATGTTGATAATGACAATGCAATTATCGCTCTTCTTTTTGCCGTGGTTTGTAACACAGTACCACAAATCCCACTCATACCTTTGCAATTTATCACCGCTGAAATCATTAAAATATTTAATGAGCCTTTTAGCCCTGTGATGATTCCACAGTCTGTTACGAAGCCATCTTTCTGCTGTCTACCATATAATACAGCTCAGCCGTGTCATGTCAATTCCTCCAGGGTTTTAATACAACCCTTGGCTCAATTGATCCAATTAGCAGTTAATTACCTGCTCTGTTTATAGATATGTTAATATGTAATAAATGTAGCTCTGTAATGGCTTTTTCCCCAGTGCCATATGCAATGGAACGTATAGGAGATTGCAGCTTTGGGGAGTCTTATAAAAGAGATGGGGGTGTGGGGAGGTCTGCCACATGTAATTTCTAGGCCCGGGACAAATTTACCTCAACTGCACCCCCATGACATGTAACCCCTCCCACATGCGCAATATTATCATGCTGTGTGTGTGTGTGTGTGTGTGTGTGTGTGTGCATGCATGGTGGGTGGGCCCTGGGCCCTGTGTTGATTAGTCGATCCTGGCTTCTTACAGGGGAGTAATCGCGCTGTTTTCCTCAGAAGTGTAGATTTTCCCTCAGCTTTCCTTCCTTAAATCAGTGGGAGGGTCTCAGAGCGGCTCCCTCTCGGCGGCGGAGAGCAGAACCGGCGCCAAGGTCAGCGGACCCCACTCACGGTTCAGCCTTCACGGCCGGACCCGGCCATCGACTTCCTGTCACAGCTCCTCCCTCACTGTTTGCCAGTCTGATTAAGAAAAAGAGAGAGGAACAAAAATGCAATTACTTTGGCCTCAGCGGACGCCTCTGTCCCCGGCATGCACTGATCTCACCCTGACACCCGTCACCAGGCTACCGAAGGCAGTGTCAGCTGTACTCAGATGGTTAAGCCCCTTTTGAGTGAGATGTACTGAGAGTTTCTAACTTATTTACATACTTTAGTATAACGGGAGCATACAGTCTAAGAAAACGTGCTATGTGTTAATTATGTGATTTCATGTTTGCATGTAGGCATAAAATGAGAAAAACAAGAATTTTACCACATGAAATGTCTTGTTATGGGATTATGTATTTGGCTAAGGATGCATTTATACAAGATTAAAGGTACACCTTTTGCAAAAATAAAATTCTGAATTCTGAGGCAAATGGAATGCAGCATGATGGTGGATCAGCAGAAGAAGTTCCTTCCTGTGGAAGACTGACCTCTCTGGTTGGAGGCCGCATGTGCACACGGTGCCAGGGGTTGCAAACTGCAAGGAGCCAAACCACCTCTAGGGGGCTCAGTGAGTACTGTTGCATTCTATTTACCTTGAAGGTGTGAAGTTAGAGCTGGGAATGGCATCACACCAAGACATCCTCATTCCAATAAAAGTCATAAAGCTATTTAGCAATACCAGTTCTAGCCAGGTTCATTGTTAGACATTGTTAGCAATACCAGTTGATAACAATGCATTATGAGGCGCTTTGCGCATATAAACAACATGTAGCAACATGACCACAGATAGAGGTTAGACAGTACTGTGTGTGATTTAATTTAATTGTGATTTAACAACTGATTTAATTAGATATAATACATAAGTGCTAACAGTATATAACTACAGCTTTCACTTCTGTCAATGAAGGGTACAGCCACCTTGAATTCTGAGGTTGGAGTTGTGTAAATGCTTCCGACTTTACAAGTCAGAGCTCCAACTTCAGGGTCGTTCCAGGGTTTTCCACTATGCACCATGATCAAAAAAAGGTAGACTTTGAGCATTTATATTTTGCTTTATTGGTATTATTTGCAATTTACTTTTGTGTGTTACTTTCTGGTGCAGGAGTTGTGGTTAAATTATCCCTGCTTTCTCCAATTACTACTTATCCGCTGGTGTTAGAGTGGTTCAGGCAGTCCAACAGTCCCCCATGATGACTTATAATATCAACAATAACAGCAAAGTGGTTTTCAAATTAAATCTGAATGTTTATTTCTTCTGTGTGCATGTTGCTTATAGAGAACAGGAACGACGCGTGTGCATTTCAGACATCTGAGCAGAAGAACGTGACGGAAAAAGGCCAAGCTGCCTCTCTCTCAGAGGGGTGGGTCGGAGAAATCCTTAAAGGGCAAGAGCAGGAGACAGGATGCAATTTTCTTTGATGTACGGAGCCTGTGCTTTACTTAATAAATTTTTTATGAGATTTTCTTCTCAAAGACCTAGGAGAGAGGAAACCTGATGTAATCAAGATATCTTAATTCCTTGACATGAACATACACAGATTAATGAAGCCTGCACAGATTCTTTATAGAGGAAAGATTGCTTATCGATCCATATCAAAATTTTCATGCTAATCCCAGTGAAAAGATAGAGTATCTGGTATCAGAGTTAATAATCTGATTGCAGGCCTGTCCAAGACAATTCTCTCCACTGTGAACCCTAATCAGTCCATATCTTCTCGATTGGGTGTTCCTGCCTACATCCTACTGCCTCGCCGCAGCTGGGACAGTGATTGAGGACTAGATGTAAATGTGTTGACAAATGAAATTTTTTACATTTCGGAGGTGATTCGGCCAGGGGCTGAACGTCCAGGGGCTGCAATGCATGTCTGATTATAGCCCTCCATAAGTGGGCCCAGAATTGCCCCTCCGGTCCATTTTGTCTTGTCTCTGACCTCAGAATCTAAGGTGTCCACATAAGCATACAGATATAGACAATGGGAAAAGGCTAAGAGGGACTGTGGGTTGCCCAAAAGACAGGGTTAAGCCTGGGTTACATCTTATTTGTACCATTGCCTAATAATATCATGGTGTATGCCATATTTTGCATTCAGTAACAAAGTAAACATATTACTGGCACATATTAACTGGTAATAATATTAGCTGGTGGTGAAATTTTGACCTGAAATTTAATTCTTGCCCAGTTTCAGAAAATTCCAAAACAAGTAATTCCAGAAAAGTGTGTCACTAGTACAAAGGCATTAAATATATCATATTTCCTCAAATAAAAAATGGGATTCAATTAAAAGTCTGCTCTCAGATAACGGCGGGGCATGTGGTCAACATGAAAACATGAAGGTCTGGCCCAAAATGCAGGCCAGAGAAAAAAACAGTCAAGGCTGGATAATCTACTGGTGGCTACAAGGACATCGTACAAATGAAATAGATGAAATACATTTATACACACATTAATAGAAACTTTTAACATACTGTAAATAAAACCCTGAAAAAGTTCAGGCAGGAGTTGCATTTTGTCAGCTTTAGCAATTTGTGAAATGCATGCTAACGAATACAGAAACATTATATCTGATGGACAACTTGCATTCAGCGCTTTTTATTGTTTTAAATGAATGACTATATAATGAATGACTATCAAGTTTAAGGTGCTATGTATATATTCAGTAATCCTAGCTTTTTGTTCAGACTTTGCTTGCAACTAATTCTGATTGTTATTAGATATTTTACTGTGCTGTAAAAAAAAAAAATGTCTATTCATGTTAATATTTGGAGTAACTCATGAAATGTTTTGTTTTTATGTTGTGATATCTGGGCATATTTACGACACAGTCTGGTACGTTACTGGTCATATTACACACAAGTTAAACTGATTATATGTATGATTTATATTCTATTGATGAAAAGTTAACTTTATTCTTAAGAATACACTTTTAGGAGGCAATTACTGACACTGTTAGCCAAATTTCAATGACCTTTGAATACTGTAATCTACCGTTATACAGTTTTTTTTTTCCCAAAAGAAAATTTTACCAATAAATGCAGCCAGTATATTTCACAGGGTTCAAACTAACACAATTATGGGGTTTGATTCATTCATATATAGAATTTATATTAACAGCGTAATGTAGTAACAGTGGGAATTAGAGATAAAGCCTTGCCTCAGATAAAGGCCTGCCTCTAATACAAGCCTGCCTCAAATAAAGACCTGACTCTAATCCTAGCCTGCTTCAAATAAAGGCGTGGTATTTCTACGGCTTAGGTTAATAAAGGTCTTGTCATTATTTGAGAAAGTACAGTATATAATTTGTACGATCCTTTCCTTTCAAGCATTCGGGTTAATGTGATAGGCGCCTCATGTTTACTGTATGTACATGTTATATAGTTAATTCATATCTAGAGCTATAGTCAGTTTACAAGAGCAAAACCATAGTAAAAAAAAAAAAATGAACAAACTCTGTGCATCTGGCTGAAACCAGCAACTGGCTCAAGAACTTCTGCTACTCCAGTAAAAGTAATGGGGCTTCGCCAGACCATTACGAATGCATAAGCTTCAGTGCTACAAAGCATTAAGTTAAATCACCATTTGAAGTGGCAGATTTTATTATTAACTGCTCTCAGGGGGCGACACTATATTCATGTAATTCGTCTAATAATTTAGGTTAAATAGATTAAGTGGACCACGTATTTAATGTGCTGTACTATATAAACCCATCTTTCAATATAATGAATAAATGACTATCATTATCAATCTGCTTATTCTCTGAATGAGGCTGCAGATTCTGCACTGAAATCATAATATTGTAACCAAAATCTATTTATTGCAAGTTCCTGTTCCTTCAGTTTAATTTCCCATTTGCAGAACTGTATTTTTTTAAAACTGTTTAATTAACTGTTTTTTCTGCCTTGTCTTATGTCCGTATCTCAGTGTGTCATGTTTAAATGCCTTGCATAATTATATTCTATTTATTACTTTTTCATGCATTACAATAAACAAGATTGAAATACATTCCATCTCAGTGTACGACCCAAACATCATAAAGCTGAAGATGGCAATAAAGATACTTTGTCCCTGAGGTTTGCTCTCCACCGACTTCCACACAACAGAAGGAATGACAATTTCTTTCTCTTCCCAATGCCTGTGTCTCACTTGAAGACAGAATTCAGATAATTCCTGAATGAAGTACAGAAAAGGGTCTTTGAGATATGACCCTGACGTACGAATGACAACAGCCTCAAGAGTCATTGTGAAAGGACTCTACAGTGAACTAGCTGAGTCGCTCTCAAACAGGGAGTCGCGGCTTGAGAGACACAGAGTAAGTGGTTTACTGGGTGTTATAAATATGTCCTGTTCCCAACTGGGTGCACATGATAGGTAAGCATTACAGTATTAAGACGGCATCCCTATGGGTCTTTTTTACTGGAAGGTTTAGATTTAATGGGCAAATCTTTTGGGAAAGTTGACATAAACGTGAACATTTATAAAAAAATACATAAAATGAATAATTGAAAATACCATAGGAGGAATTAATTAGCTATTGCTTTGGGTGCAATATTTAAAATATCTAACTAAATAATATTATTATTAGTACCCAGATAGATTTTAACATTTACCAAAAATAAGTAAAAAAGAGTTTTTGAAGTTTCTTTGAAATTCATCCCGAACTAGAGCCTGAAAATAGTCACAATGGTGTGTTTGTATTAATCAGTGTGATTCTGCAATTTAAAAACCTCCAAGAAAAACGCCATGATTATAAGGTATTTATAGTCCACCAGCGGCCACTGGTTACAGTGTATCCCATCATTCCCAAGGGCTATAGGCATGCTGGTCTGATACAGGAATTGCTATTTAAGTCCCTGGGAAAATTGCTGGTTCAGCCTCAAGAAAAGCCTATATTTCTATTGTGCGGGGTGAGATTTCTATTGTGCAGCATTCAGTAGAGTTAAAGCCTTTTTTCAAGATTAATTTAGTAAATTAGAAGCTAGTCTGCTAAATTTTATTTGAATTCCTCCATCCCAGAATCCAGGGTACATCCTGGGTGGGATGCTGGTCCATCACAGGGAACAAGGTCACGCCATCACATGCTAAGGCTAACACTTACTATTTGAGCAATGTTGTTGACCAAAGTTGCTTGGGCACTTTCACACTCTGATCGACAGTGGGTCATTTTTCATGATCATCCAGATACAGAGGACCTGTCCTTTGTCTCACCTGCTTGGCAACATTGCTGAAAAAGTTGTCCTGAGTACCATCACTTTAAGGGTTTTTACAGACGCTTAACTCTCAAAATGTTGCAGATTTATTGGTTTCATAATGATAGTCCAATGACAAGCAATGTTTAACATGTATGCACATGTTCTTTTTATTAAGAGTCATAATATTTTTGACCACTCATTCAGTTCTGTTCTTGCCATTTCACTAATAATTGCACTCGTAGTCACTGGCTCCCAAAGGGACACTAAACACAAGCGCTTGCCGTTTTATGTTATTGCAGAGTTGTTACTAATTACAAAGCACCCAATGAGACAGCTTGTCAATGAACTTTTTAACTCTGAACAGCTCTTTTACAACTATAATTTGGGTTTCAATTTATTACTACTTGAAGTGAATGTTTGACTTAAAAGTACTGGTTGTTTCCGATGTGATACAAACACACACACGCACAGACACACACATGTACACACAGACCTGTACTCATATCTTTGTAGGGACCTTCCAATCATTTCTATGGGCAAAACCCTAATTCCAGCAATGACAACCTTAACCCCTATCCAGCCCTAACCTTAACCATAAGTAGCCAAACAAAATTTCGGCATTTTTAATTTTTTGATTGCAGATTTAGATTTTTATAAAATTGAATTTCCCTTTGTGATGCGTGAAAAAATGGTCCCTACAATGTTAAATTAACAGGTTTTTATCACATTGTGGGGACATATGGTCACTATGTAATGTATACCTGGACCACACACACACACACACACACACTGAAAAACAAATGAATAAAGTAATGATTTAAAATATTGCAATATTTTTACTGAATTAAGCAAGTGTCCCAGGACTGTCAGCATTGTATGAATATGTGTATATATTTTATTACTTAAATGCTAGCGTGCCACATTTCACACAATAAGAGCCATGTTAATATCAGAAATAAAATCTTTTTGTGGGTCTCTTGCATTATTCAGTATGCTACCGTGACGTCTTTCACCTAAATAATAGGACCATGCCCTTCTCCTCCAGCACTGACCAGACCATCTGGCCTCTTTCAATTAACTTGGTATCATACCCTGTGGTCAAAGTTCAAGGTTAGGGCCAGAGAGAGTGGGATGACACTTTAAGTGTCTTCACACCAGAACAGGTCAACTAAGATGCCCCCTGTCTTTAAATCCGACAGCACGGTGTGAAATAGATAGGATAGAATACAGTTTCAGATGACAGCTCCAGCCCACACCTCCCCCCTTACCCCCAAGTGGATATTTATCTGAAATTTTATGCCCCTTGGCCCCATAATAGGAATCCATTGCTGGTGCTTTGTTCCTCCGTCAGAGGTCAAAAGGTAAACCGTGAGCATTGTCAGTTTGAAACTGGGCAGTGGAAATAAACTCCAACATGGGATTCTACACAGCAGCTTTAGTGGGGGTGGCTTCACATGTGGCAGACATCCGCGTGACCGAGAGCCCAACGACGGAAACCCGACATCCCATAACGCTGAAGAATCTGGCTTGGAACATTAAGAAGTGTTTGCTGGGAGCAGGAAAAAAATGGCGGACAAAGAAAAAAAATGTGGACATTAAAGCCTAAAAACATTCATCTGTCCGTCATCAGCGCTCTACACAACTTGTCATGTGTTTGAAATACAATAAAAGTTGTCGCATCAGGCAATATTGGGACCAAAGCACTGTTGGACAGTGGAATTTTCCGGTTAGCTCTGTGGTACTTTGGGAAAGACACTGAACTGTAACAAATTTTTTACTCTTACTCTAATCCTTTCATACACATTAATGATTATTGCACTGTTATTTTACATTTGGCAAAACGCGCCAGGCTGCGATAGGTTGGCGCCCCAGCCTGGGTTGTTCCCTGCCTCGCGCCCGTAGCTGTCGGGATAGGCTCCGGACCCCCTGCAACCCGGAAGCGGTTTCAGAGAATGGATGGATGGATTGACAACAGATTGGGAGGTAAACAGCCCAAGAAGCGGAAAGTACGGTGGCCTGTAAGCTTCAAAGTGCTGCAAATTCAGAAAATATTTACAGATTCTGGCAAGATTCTGACACACGCGAAATAAAAAAATGCTGCAAATCCCCTCACAACACAACACAAGTGCAGTTACACTTACCGTATGAAAAACTACTAGCGTGTCACTCCATAGGCAGGCAAAGTGCTGTATGTAGTGTGCAATGCTTTTTCGTTTTTAGTTATTTTTAGTTAGTGCAAAATTGAATAGAGTAATGTTTCGCCTATTATTGTAAATGTTTAATTTTTATATTGATATTTCAGGATTGTGTCAGTAGTTGGACGCCTGATATGGGAGCTTTTACTGTACTGCGATATGAACCCCCCCCCATAACGCGAGTGTAGGGTCTCTCCTGAGTAGCGTTCAGGCTGTCGGCTGGGGCCGCTGCTTCACATGGACGGGGTCCAGCGGGCCAGTCTGCATCTGTGAGGCGGCGTCACAAACAAGCAACAGGTTGTTGACAGCCAGAGTAAATGGTCACCATTCACTGGGCCCGATTTACACATCACAAGTGCCCCCCGCCCCTTCCCGCACTCTGCTTCCTCCTCCATTCAGGACGCCCTCTTTCCATATTAAAGGAGTGCCACTGAGTGGGTGATTTGTAAGTCATATCCACGCCAACGCCGCAGCAATGAAGCCATCTGTAAGTGCCGCTGGCTCGTCCGACGTAGCTGCCGTGGGGTGTCTCCTTTGATGTGCGCCACGACCGCCCCCCCCCCCCCCCACAGGAAGTCCATCGTCATGCTCCTCTTTCTGCTCATTTCTGTTTTCTGTGTCCTTTCTGACATGAAACATACCAAGTTACATTCTGCCCGTCTGTGGTCTGGTAACTCTCCCGACATAAAGACAGCATTTACCATCCAGTTATTGCTCCAGTATCTTTCTCTGGTAATTTCCTCAATCTGTGGGATCTCTGCTGTGACCAAAGGCCAGAGCCCATCAAATGAGTACAGTATACTCCCCTGTGATGTTTCGGGGGGGGGGGGGGCTCCGCTGCTTTTGAAAAGACTCTCAAGGAGACTGTTTCTGCTAAAATTACTGTCATTTCTGATGATATGGCATACACTGTCAGAAAAAGGTACCAGTCTGTACCTTTGGTACAACCTCTTTTTGTTAACTTGATTGATACCGCTGAGGGTACAATTACTTGTCACTGAGGCTGAACCCTCAAAGATCCGCCAACTGAACCCTAGCTGTAGGTAAGTGTACCTTTTAAGGTACACAAATGAACTCTGATGAACATTTTTATACCATTGGTGGTACATGAATGTTGTTTGTACCTGTATAGGAGCTGCACCCTTTTTTCTGACAGTGTAGTGACCATGTGAGACTCACCCAATGAATTTGCCTTTAGCGCCCCAGGTCCCAAGCCGTCTGTGTCTTGCATGGATTTAAAGTGACGCTCCATATTGATGCCTATGGATTTAGAATGTGATGTCATAAAAGTTCCTGTTGGTGTAATGACCAGCTGTCCCAAT
>JAODJW010000046.1:6576736-6587846 GCA_026777045.1 Hyperopisus bebe
CTTTATGCTCAACTGGTTGGTTGAAACAAAATCCTGGTTTGGATTTTTACTTTCTGGACCTGAAATGTCCACCTCTGTCACTAGCACACAGCTTAGCGTGTCACTGCAGCCATGTCCTAGGCCTGTATCTGTAATGGGGAAAAGCTGGATGGATGGCTGCTATTTATAATCATTTTATCTATTGGCACCTTAAAATAGTTCCATAGGGTTTAATGTAAAAAAAAAGTCAAGTTTGCTAGAGTACAGATAACTACAGATTTCAAATATATCTTTACATAGCTATTTATATGTTTAACAGATTAAAAACTTCTGCTTAAGTGTTATTTTTTTATTGCAAATAGAAACATAATACATGGAAATCCTAGAAACTCAGAGTCTCAATAATAGATGGGACATTTAATTATTTTAATTATTTACTTATAAGCAAGATATTATCATGCAATACATACTGCATGTCATTAAATGCTTAACCTTTATATATAATGCATAATTCCTAGAATATATATGGAATTATCTCTGGTCATCCATCCATCCATCCATAATGTTTCTGCAGTATAGAATTGTGATGACATTCACATCTAAGAGTGACCTCACATTTTTAACACATGACACCTTTGTAAATTCACAAAAAGTTCTCGCAAGCTACCTTCCAGAGTCCTAGGGACGTTTCTCTTCCTGAAACGAAAAACAACAAACTGTCATTCATGTCAAACATGTTCTTAGTGGGGAGGGTATAAAATTTAAAAGGGGCCCAGCGTATAAGATAAATCTATCCTATCCTATCCTTTGGCAGTGGACTGTGATTTTTATTAACTTTGTTCTGTATATAAGGGCTTTTCTGGTGTTTGTTTTCTGTACAGAGAACATCACAGCGTCTTTGGAATAAATTCACATGGCAGCTGTGAAGCGCAGCCATAATCAGTGACACAGGGTGATTTTCTCTTCCCGACAGGCTCTCGTATTGAGTATGATAACAGTTACTCTGTCTTCATCCTCTGCCGGGGTATAATATCAATCGGCGCGATGAGCCAGCAAAGTGAGCCCAGCACCTCTGTATCAATCTTCATAGAGCACGGGCTGCTGTCTAACCAAGAGTCCAAATTAGATCATTCAATCACGCCAGCGGCTGCTGAATCATTTCAGCTCCCTGCCACTGGCCCTTTGTACAATCCCAGCTGATCAAAAAGTGACAGGGGACTCATGGCAGCCTGATCAGCAACAACGTAACCTTCTCCATTTCGATTTGTATTTACCAGATAAATAAAGCATATGCTATAAATTGTATGCATATATATATATATATATATATATATATATATATATATATATATACACACACACACACATACACACAGGTATTGTCCTCCTCCCATATCATTTATCCATCATTTATTCATTCATTTCCTCAGGGGCACCTCAGTCATTCCATATATTCATTACATTTCATAACCAGCTCTCTTAATTAATCAGTCTGAATACTGTAAAAAGTCAAGGGGGTATTGATTAGCCAAATAAGGTGTGCTGGTGGTCAAAAAAGTACGTCTGTATTGGGCCGACACTTTTACAGGTATATTACCATAGTTTTACACCAAAATTTAAACAACATTTTAACATCATTTTCTTTGACTGCCTAAGACTTTTGCACAAAACTGTATGTATGTATATACACACATATACACAAACACACACTGTGTGTACTGTATGTATTTACCAGTTATTTGCTGCCCTAATTTGACAAAGAAACATAAGGTGGCATCCACAGGCACTGCGGCTGTAACAAATGAGATTTCTGAAAGAGTGATCAACAAAGAGGTACAGCTGGGCAAGGACAGCCTTGCTAATGACAGGCCATCAGAATCAGACAATATACTAAAGAATTAGAATAATGGCATGATAATTAATGTCAATGAAGATTGGAAAACCACAACAGATGATTATGCAAGGAGCTCTGCTCCAACTGTTTGGTTTAACAGATTTAGAAACAGGCCAAGGTTTTGTTTTGGTTATTGTTTGTTGGCAGATCCATGTATATTCTGTATAATTCACTTTCTATACACTAAAACATTTTTTTTCTAGGACTGGAGCTGTAATGCATAGAAAAGGCTGTGAATAACGTAACTCGTATTGTACTGCTCAGCATGCAGCCAGACACCATGCTAATTAGGCGATTATGGGCTGATTCTGCTTGTCAAAACCTGCCATACAGATAAATAGTTTGGATGGTAGGTGCTCAGGAAGAAGGTGGCAGACAATGGGGGCCAAAAATGATGATCAGATCTTCGTGCTTGTTTCAAAAGTCAGGCCCATATTTAAAAAACAATAGGAATGGCACGTGGGCAGCAGTGAAGGACAGGTTATTTAGGTACTGGCATGGTTTACATGTGTCTGCGGTAATGAAACACCGCAGTTAAACTGAGACCAAAACAAGATCAAAGTGTTTCTGGAGAACATAAAATAAAAGTCAATATTTTGCCAGGCTGTCTCAGATCGGTCAGCCCACCAAACCTTGAATATGTCAGCTATCTCCACAGATCATCTGAGCACGTTTATAGGCAAGGAAATAATGTCACTAATGGAAAGGCAGAACATGACTTGATTCAAGATTCAAGATTCCTGTTCCTGGTATTTACCTGAGAACTGGTGTAGCTCATCAGATAGAATAGCTCTAGGTAGGTAGGATAGAAAACCTACTGGACAGTAGCTCTCCAGGACTGGAGCTTGAGATCCTTAAGTTAGGGAGAATGTCCAAAAAATTAATCTTGTAGTCGTTGATATTCATCCATCAATCTATCCATTGTCCATGTCACTGATCATCTTTAGCCTTAGGCCCATCCCAGTATCATCTTGGGTGAAGTACTAATCCGTCACACACCACATACAAAATGCCATACAGAAACACCAGCCCAACTGGACTGCATCTTTGGACTGTATGAGGAACCTTGAGCGTCTGGAGGAATCCAGCGCGAATGTTGGGAGAGCGCTAAAGCTCCACAAACACAGCATCCCAGGACATAGAGGTCTGAGGTCAGCTGGTGCAACCTATTAAACAACCTCCTCAAGACCTTTTCACAAATTTTTGGACAAGCTAAGGTGATAAGTAATCTGAGCTGCCAGATGTCACATTATTTCGTCAAGATGGAGTTCCGTCGTCATTTTGACCTTCATGCTCAATTCAGACCTGTTTTTCCTCCACTCTATCAACAAGACAGGGTTAGTAGAGAGATCTCTAATTTGTAGCCCTGGTCAACACTAAGACACAGGAAGTTGTAATCTTATGTAATCATAAAAAAGTGTAAGGTGAATATAACTGCTCCCAATGGCCTCTGCATCTTTTGGTTCATGATCATGCACATCTGCATCTTGGCGATTTAACCAGTTTGTGGTTCTGTCAGCCAAATGTGTCCTTAAAGGGATCCTTAACGCTTGCTTTTTTAGATACTCATTTCAAACACAGGACTGTGCTCTGCTTCCCTGGACAAAGGATGAAAAATGCATGGCCCTTTATCCCGTTCAAATACCATCCATCATGAACTGCTATGACCTGTGGACAGACAGTGAGCGTGCCTCGCGGATACGTCCGTGCAAGCAAAACACACATTGTTTGATGTTATTAATCTGATGACATAGCAGGTACCACCTCGTTTTTAGGATCCATCCTGGACTCAAAGGTTTAGGTGCCCAGATCTCAAATTAATGGTATAACTGCAGGAAATGTCTCCTTAGTGAGTTACTGAAACAAACAGATAAATAAAGCAAGCATGTAAAAGAAAATCCAATATTTCATGACGCATAAAAAATATTCCTTAACATTGTTAATGTTAAGAAATAGAAATATAGTATTACTGTATTGTATTAAATAGAACTATCTTCAAGTAAAGGGGACTGATAAAATATATTGTTAATTATGAAGAGAATATGTATCATCAAACTACTAAACAAGGGTAGAAGGCTTTCATATTTTAGACTTTTAACAGATGAAAGTTTTGTGTCTGGTTGGTCTTCATATTCATGCTGACCATAAGCAAGGCGAAATTGACATTAACTGTAGTGAGAATTAAGTTTTATGTGTTATAATGAATGCAGAATGAACACAAGTGAAATGTCAGCACAAGTCCAAAAACCAATCTCAGTATAATTTAAGATCAAGTTAAACATAACTAAAAAAGGGATCAAACAGATTTCCCAGCCTGCCTCTGCGCACAGTGTAAAGCAGGGCTGCCCTTTGGTTATGATTTGGCACTGTCAGACAGCAATCCCGATAAAGGATGAGCTGACAGCCTTCTGTGTCACCACAGTGTCAGGGGATCGGCGGTGTAAACTTCCACCACAAAGGCGGATGATCCATCTCCTCTTTTAGCTGGTGTCAGGGCCACTTTGCTTGATGATGATTTGATTCCTGGCAATGTCTCCCCATCGGCCCCTGAAAATGCACTATGACAGCCAAGCAGGGAGCATGGGCTAAGCAGCAGCCAGCAGGAACCTTCCCTCAGAGCGACAGCACATGGCCAGACCCCTGTGCTCACCAGTGGGCTCCGATCCCTCAGCGAACGCAAGCGTGTTACGTCCTTTAAACTAACCAGCACCCCCCTCGATTGTGCTGCTGTCATCTTCCTCTTTGCTTTTCAAATGCAAGATTTTGAACATGTTCATAAAACTTTTTAAGTAAAAATATGTTCCAACATGCAAAGCAGTGTATTCAAATGCATCCCATCCAGGGCGTACCCCACCTTTGTGCCCTGAGTTGGATGGATGGATGTATGGATGGATGGATAGTTTTAAATGCTGCAAAAAAACAAAAATATACTAAATGTTTAAAAGAAAATTTATATTTAAATTTACTCTCCTAAAATGGGATACCCTATAAGAGACATAGGCGGTCACTTAGGGCTCCATAACATTAGGGGGCACTAAAGAGAGAGTGAAATCAGAAGGAATGCCGTAACCTTAAAGTTATTGACACCAAGTTTAATATTTCACTAGTTTTTTTTTTTTTTTGGTGAAACAGATGCTAGCAAGCCAGTTAGCAACCAGACACCTTGGGCTACTGAAATGTTATTTTAATATAAATGAACTGACAAAATTTGTTTCCCGCTACTTTCTGAGAGTCGCGCACATTTAGCACGCGGAATGACGAGCTCCCCTTAAGAGCGGCGGCAGTGGACATACAGCCTCCCACTGCGTCCGCTGGCCCGTTCTGCTGCATTAACTCCATAAAGCCATCATCTTCTCACCATCAGCTATTACATGCACTGCAACATTCCTGATTTATGAGGGGGAGGGAAATGATTAAAAAAAAAGAAAAACATGCATGCTAAACATTCCAGCGACAGCAAAGAGCAGCTTTTAATTGAGACTTGATTCGACACCCCTTATACCCGTGATTAATGGGTGCCCCCCCACACAGTCAGTCCAGCAAACAGTAAAGAGTCTTTAATATGAAAATGAAGTGACTGTCTTAGATTGTTAGACCTCTCCGTCAGTACAGTGCCGTATTGGTGGATATGAAAGCAAGACTCTGTTTTCCCACACTTACTTATGTTTTATGACAGCCAGTAAATCAATTTTATGCCCTTATTGATTTTTTTTTCGCTTAAAAGGATAATCATTTGGGGGGGGGGGACAAAGAACCATTTTCTGTTTGCAATTTCACTCACTGCCTGCTCTTGTCTCTAATGACCTAATGGTCACCTGAAACAAAGTCATTTTAGACGACTCTGAGGCTGAGGGGCAAAGAGCAGGGGGGGTGGGGGGGGTGGAGGGGTCAGAAAGGACGACAGCTGTTCCACAGAAATCCGTTTCTCGTCTTAAATCCCACAAGCACAAGCCTGGCCCGGTGATACTCTCTGAGGGCTTTCAGCTGAATCGTTATTAATTGAATTACAATATCTTTGACCCCATGAACTGCAGATACGCCGGCAGTGAAACTGGCCGCACGACTGTCCCTCTGCCCGCGCAGCCAAAGTGAGCACTATTCCTTGTGAAACGCACAGGCTTCTTCACACTCATGCTATCTCGGGGCACACGGGGGGGGGGGGGGTCCGTGTGCCACGTGAGATGGCTGGCAGTGCGACACTATTAAAAAGAAAGATGAACTTCACATTAAACAGCATGGTGATTATGTCATTTGACATTATCCATTGTTCATCCTTCATCTTCCTAATCTGAAGGCAGATTATATCAGTAACAGAGTACTCATTATGTTTTTAATAAATTGTGTTTATTTTAGTATATGACTATGCAACAGTCCTTGAATAAATGTACCCATCTTCCAAATGCTGATTAGATGTATTATTTATTTTATTTGCAAATATTGCGATATCTCCTGGCCCTGCATTTAGTAACAGTACATTTTGGCAGGATTTTTTTTAATTCAAATTTAGAAATGAATAATGAGTTCTGCATGCAGCAGAACGTTACAAAAAAACAACCAAAACAACAGTGGAAAAATGCAAATGTTGGCCGGGATTAAATCCATCTGCCCATGGTGCCGGCCCAGGTGCAGAAGCCCACGTCCCCCAGGTGACTTCTGGGTCACCCGTGACTGACCAGTGCCTGACTGGCCGTCAGCAGAAAGCGAGAGTCAATGCCGCGTTCGTTCCTCCAACAGCAGCGAGAAACGGCCTCACAACTTTACCGATTTACGATTATCGAACAGTAAAATATATTCTTCAAATATTAATTTATTCATGTGGCATGTGCAGGAGGCCTTGCTAGAGATTTTGGGCCCCATAAAGGCATATCATATTGGAGCTCCTGGTTCAGACCAATCCAGTTATTTTCCAAATTTTCTAGGCCTCCTCTCACTCAAGGGCCCTTGGAATCGTTCTAACTTTCCCCTGCCTTACTGTACCTCTGGCCGCGTGACAAGCAAAGGGCAAAGGGAACCCACAGGTTGAGATTAGATAGATAGATAGACAGACAGACAGACATATCCCCACGTGCAGACTGCAGGCGGGTATGTCTTGGTAAAAACTCAACAGCACAGCGTTCTGCTGAAGAGCGATTGTTCACCAGAGCGTTAAGCATTGGTTTCCTGCTGCCATATGGAGAGTCTTTCAAATTATGATCCCAAACTGACAGATACCAGATGTCACTGTGCCTCGTCACACTGGTGCTGCCTGCCGCTCTCGGGCCACTCCTGACAGCACCATAATGGATTAGGCGGCAGCGTCCGCCACACCTGTGCCTTGATTACAGACCAGCTATTGGCCGACTCGCGGGGTCCTCAGAGGCTGTTCTCTATGTGTTCTAACCCACCGCCATGACGCTACGCCATTTATCTGGTGGCCAGCAGCCTCGAGAAATAGACCGAGGAGGAACAAGACCTTATTCTATGACACGTCTGCTTTGTGCTTATCAGAGAGTCGCATAGCGATATACCGAACGCTGAGACTTGTTTAGTCTTCATTCCTTCAATAATAATAGAAAAAAATCAGTTCAATTATTCTATTCAGTTCACTGAAAAAAAAACATATTCAGTTATTCAGTTAAAGAAAGTGGAGTGGAAATTTCATTTGAAATGGTACCAAATAATCAGTGCTGGCTGTCCTTTGCATGAGAGACACACCTTAACGAGTGAAAGAAAATGGACAAAAAATTAGAATAATAATAACATGTGAGACTGTAACAGAGAGAACAGTAACTTAAACCTGCAATGAGCAGTGGCAGGATGTTAAACTGGCAGTGAGGTGAGAGCAAGTCCCTTCTTGCGTCTAACCTCTAGCATGTTTGGAGATTACCTGCCTTACTGTGCTACCACTCTGCTTTTTAAGATGGGTAGTAATAAGGTCCCTTCAGCTTAAACAAGCCGGCCGTGAGATGTAGGGGTTTTATCGTCATTAAATGAAGCTCTGTTCTACCAGCAGTCAGAGGCTCCACTAATCATAACCGGCTCTTGGAGTATGTAACTGGCTCGGCCCGCCGCCATTGACATCGTTTGGCTCAGATAACAGTGACAGGTGATCCAGGCGGGGTCAGAGCGTTCATAATTGAAATATGGAACATTGACATCAGGCTTACATCAGGACCCAGGATAATCACCTGACACATGGAGTAATCGAGTCGCCAATCTGTCACGGTTCAGAGTGGCAGCTACTCAGAGTTGGGGCCCCGTCTATGTGAGGCCCCAGACTGCCCAGTCCGGGATCTGCCGATTCTCCCAGTTCTGCCCCCTACCCTCCCTTTGAGTAGGCAAGCCGTCTGAAAACAATCAGGTGTAAATATTTGTTTTACAAATCGCACTGTTGCCTCTCCATATGCCCCATCTGCATGTCGATGGGATGCCAGTTATATTTTACTCTGTGTGTGTGTTTATGTGGCTGGGGGGGGGGGGGTAGATTTCTTCGCCTAATGGAGGCAGGCCTTTCGCACTTGACATAGCAAACTTACGGAGGTGAAATATCATAGTACATCTCACTCATACATCTCATCACAACACAGCAATAGACAGACTGACTTTTCTCCTTTAACAGTCCCGGTCATAGGTGCCATTGTGTTATACTTCCACTTGAGGGCGCTATAAAGGGGGGGAAGTTACAAGCATTCGGTGACAGGAGCCTTACAAAAAAATGAAACATAACTAGATGGGTTGGGGGCCAAATATGATATCCGTTCATGGGCCCCAAAATCTGAGATTTTATGCTGACTATACGAACATTAATTTTCCATGGCAATGTGTATTTAACTGAAAAGTGATCAGAAATTATTATTAGTTAGGCAAACTTCCATTATTAGCCAATATTTTAATAGCTGACTTATCTATCGTACGGTTGACCTTCTGCATCACGACTCTCCCCGTTGTGGTTTTGATATATATGTGGGTCGGCATGAGCAATTAAGTGGGAATTTGTTGTGAGTTTTGTGAAAGCCGCAGACGACACATGAAGGCCAGTAGATGGCAGACAGAAAGTTCAGCAACTCGCACTGTAAATGCATGAAATACTGTGTATGTACAGTACTGGTCTGTAGGACTCCGTGTGTGTTACTGCAGCCTCTCATGTGATGTCCTGCAGTGATCTCACAGTCATATCGTGTTTCTCATATCTTTTCACTTTGCTCCACTCTCATGCTCACTTCGCGTGCTGCAACGGCCAAGTATTTTGAGATGTTTTTTTCCAGATTGCAGGGGGCCTGCACCCCTAATCTCCACAATGGAGATGGGTTGACTGTAGTTGGCTGGGAGGGTATTCGTCTTTTTTGGATGGATCTCTTATCAGCTCTGTACTGAAGGTTTGACACACACATCCAAATGACTAACTCTGTTATCAGAGTCCCCTTTCTGCATTACTTTTGAGAAAGGATGCTCTGGTCACTGCACCGTTACTCTCTCAGTGACCAGAAGAGGGCCTCCGTTTGTGCTCCTGTGCAAGAAATGAGACCTGCACACATTACGTGGTGTAACTGGGTAAAGTGTGCAACATGTATTTCACTAACAGCACGTGTTGTTAAGCAGAACCAGTATGATGAGCAGCCTTTAGTTGTAACGTAGCAGAGCATTACCTTCAAACAGGGCAGAGAAAGAGGAAGTTTTACGACTCCTCTGCTTCTCGAGTGTTTTGTGGATCTTTAAAGCCTGTCTACAGTAAGCACAACTGCGGTGAATCTTCACTACAACCGAAAAAACGAATATCTGATAGAGGGAAGCTTAAGACGAGTCCGACTTCGATAGCTTAAGTTGTGCTGCCTCCTGCTGTGAGGTATCTGACTTTGTGTAATCAGCACACACAGATCATATTAAGTCATTTTGATTTTAAGTGACGGCCTCTTGATGCTTATACTATACTTTTAAAACTAGTAATTAATCAATTTATTTGACTGACTTGAGTTTATAATTAATATTTCGTTGTGAATTACTACATAGAAATACTGGTATAAAACACCACAACAACATATACCCAATTATAACCTATATAATTAAATGTAAAATATGTGTGATATCTGTAGATGCAGTGACTTCCAGTGAATCTCCATCATTAAGGCCCTTCAATCCTGTTAAGGTACATTAAGTGCAGTGCGTACACTAGCGGCCAACACTGCGGAAACACTTCTGATTTTCAAAGGTTGCAGAACTTTGTTCAGCTGTTGCTCCAGTTACTTATTTAATCATCCAGTGTATGATATTTGTCATGTTCTTAGAGAGTTTATAAACATTACCGCCAGTATTTGTGCAGTAATTTTAAAGCATGATGTCAAAAATGCTAAAGTGTTCCCACAATTTTGGCCATTACTATATATACAGATGTATTTGTGTGAATGTATGCAGGCTCCAAATGCTCACTGCATCTGGTTGAAAAGGCTTTGTCGTGAACATCGGAGTCATGATCCTGTCTACACGCCTGTTTCCTTATTTTTTATAATCCCCCCCTTCATGTTGTCACTGGTCAGCATCTATTCTGGCACATAAACTAGGGGGACCCCAGCTTGCCCCGATTCCTCTTCACTCTTCACTCCACATATATGTAAAGCGTTGCTTTCCTGCAGTGGAGCCCATATTGTTTACGTTGTGGACCCTTAGTACCACGCTAACTCCTCCCCACCATTGTGCCAAAGCCAAGTGTCTGAGCCAGTTTGCTCTCCTTCATTAGCAGATTTTTGTCACAACCCACCCCCCTCCCTTCTTTTCCTACTTTGGAAGCTTTATGCAACAACCCCCATCCCCCGACCTGAACCCCCCTCCCCAGCTCCTGATATTCACCATGCTGAGGGTCAGTGGGGTTTAAACAAAGAGACCTTTTGCTCAAGTAGAAATGTCTTATAGTGCCCATAACCAGGTTTAACTGGAAGCTTCTTTTGAAACGCTTGACGTTTCCTCTCAGCTCCTTAGATGTCCTTCACTGGTACAGTGCGTCATCTCTGTTCAAATTTATTACACATAATAAGCCATTTTCTCTTGGTTTAATGTCATCACCTTGGTAACCAGGAAGTCTTAAGCAACAATGCCAAAACAGAAAATTTGTCAATTGAATGTGTAAAGCTTAGTATAAATTTATCTTGCCCTAATCCCCGGGTCCCTTTCATCCACAGATTTTTCATATGCATATGAGAATTTTAGGGGTATTGCTTTCTCACACGTTTTACAGCTAGCAACAGATTGAAATGAGGGACTCCTCCT
>JAODJW010000046.1:6624091-6662663 GCA_026777045.1 Hyperopisus bebe
TGAAGCTCCTGAAAGTGAAGCTTCTGAACATGAAGCTCCTGAAAGTGAAGCTTCTGAAAATAAAGTCTTACTGTGAAGCATCTGAAAGACGATCATCTGAAAGAAAGCAACCTGAAAATAACATATCTGAAATAAAGTCATGTCAAAGAGAAGAATTTGAAAATGAAGTATCAGGAATTGAAGCATCTGAAAGTGAAACATCGAAAAGTGGAGCATCTGAAGTCCAAGCATGTGAAAGAGAAGCATCTGAAATCAAAGTATGTGTAAGAGAACCGTCTGAAAGTGAAGCATCATAAATTGAAGTATCTGAATGTTAAGGGTCTGAAATTGAATCGTCTGAAAATGAAGAGCCTGAAAGAGATACGTCACAAAGTGAAGCACGTAGATGGTTGCTATTGTTTTTAAATCTGCATACAGTAGCTACCAGCCACATCTTTCCCATACGCAGCAGTTCCTCTGTTTAAACTATACCTCTTGTGTAATAAAGGCCTAAATACATTTTACATTTTAAAATCTTAACTACGCGTTTTTGTTTAATCTTATTTAGTCGTTCTTTATTCAGAATCTGACATCATAAAGGTCTAATGAAATAATATTTTTCTTCTTAAATATTCATGGAGCTGTTAATCAATTATTAATAAATTTGATGAGTCATGGAGAATGTTACTTTCCTTGCTATATCTAGCAGTGCTTCTTAGAAATCTGTCCTCAAAATAATTTGCTCTAGAATATGAAACTTGAATCTAAGCAGAGCAAAAAGCTTTCTTTTCCAGTCACACTTTCGTGCTTAAGCAATTCAGGGATTTTTCTGTTGCATTCTTAAAAAAAAAAAAACACTCATAAGAACAGCATTTTTTTCCTCATATTTAAATCCAAATCTGATTTTCAAAAAACCATCTATGTGTTTTCCAGTCATCATTTAGCAATAGTGGTTAAAAATGACCAGATATTTTGAAACCTGTAAATACAGAATGCTGAAATTCCTGTATCTGTGTTTGCCTGACTAACACTTGATTTCCATTATATCCACCCATACTTTGGTCTTGGAGTATGATGTTTTATGATCAGGAGGGGAGCATAAATCCAATTTTTCCAGATGCCATTAACATGCTTCAATTGTATTAAAGGCTTACGGATGCATTGCTGTAAATCAGTCTGTTGCGCATCATATGCATTGAAGGTTTGTTGTAATTCACTTTGATTTGCTCGGAAGATCTGCAGGTGATTTGAATGCTTTTTAAGAGGGAAACTGTATTTTAATGAGGACATTAAATAAATGTTATTCACTGTTTTGTATCCATGATAAGAGTACAATCTTAAAAAGATATTAGCTGGATTTTTAACAAATACATTTGTTAAAAAAAGAATTACCCGTCATTGTGAATTAAGATTAATTACCCATCATTATGTTTTGTATCATGTACTGTAAGATAAAATAACATATAAAGCATAGCATTATACTGCACATATACTTTCTTACTTGCAGCTTTTTTTACTTGTTTCCATTGAGCCTTGCTTCTTGACTTCATGCCTGATGTTATTCACTTTGTTTATTGCCCGAGGCAGACCTGACACACTGGACATCATCTGAAACCACAAACGACAGGATGCAATAAGGCAGAGGATAGCAGCAATCTGAGGAAAGGTCTTCACACGCTTCTCTGCCTAACTCTTTGTCTTCTTATCCAACATAGAAAATAAAAAAATCAATACCAGCTCACAGACCTTGATAAAAGCACCGGACAAAAGAGGCAGGCACGCTGGATATAGCAAATTAAAGTGATCAAAATTTTCCAGTTCAGTCAGCCTACACCCTACATGAACTAGACCAGCCTATCTAGTGGCTGTCTGTCATTCTGTCCAGACCCTCTTAGCTCTCTCTTTTTTTCCCTTCCCAAATTGTCTTGCTATAGTTCAGGTTTATTGTCATTTATAAATGACTGGCTCAGGAAGGTATTTATAAACGGACGTATCGCTAACACAAGCTAATGCAGACACACACACACACACACGCCCACGCACACAAACGCTTTTCTATTTCCTGCAAGTCCCACCTGTTAAATCCCCCAGCCCAGTATGAATAGCAAAAGCCATCTATCTTGTAAATATCCTAATCTTCGGATTATTTTTACTCCATTGTTCAAGGCAGCCAGTTGATATGGTTTTTTTTAAGAGAAACCTTGAGGGATGTAAGCTAATGGATGTGAGTAATTCCTTCATCCATCCTCAACAATAAGATGACTAACGTCAAGCAAAGGACAGGAGCCTAGCTTTCAGAAATATTCCCTCTGCATAAAGACCAGTTGTCTGAGTAATTTTAAAAAAATCATGCCGAATCATCATAACACTCCTAAAAAAAATCCATATCTGACAATTTTCTTTGGCTGCACCTTCTCCTGGCTTCCCATAACCTCCGACAGGCATATTTAAAGGAGTACGGCGATCCCCAGCCGCGGGATGGTGGCATTGCTATATTCGATCTTGGGAAAGCCTGCAGCCACGTTCCACCCCCGTACACATTTGTGTGGCCGCTTACGGTATTTTACACAAACCGCAACGAGCCAGCGGAATGATTCTCAGTGGCTGGCTTTTGTTTATCAGGGTTAGTCATTTCCTGGATGTATTCCTCGACGCCAGCCTGCGCCCATTCAGACTGCAGGCGCGTAGACTCACATGTACACACACACGCAGACACATAAACACGACTTTCCCATAATCACGTTCAGTCAGATTTTAATTTTCAGCTTCTAGTAATACCCATGTATAAAATACCATATACTCGAGCAAAAATTCAAGTTAGCATCTTGTTTCAGGGAAGGAATGGGAAGCTGACAGTTCGCTTCCTTCACATTTTTGAAACGTTTTCGAGTTTTGACATAACTGGACCAGTTCTATTGATGAACATTTTTTTCCTGAGCTCTAATCAAATGCAGAAAGGAACTAATGCATCTTTTAATAATGCCAAAAATGCCGGACTCGTCTTAAGTGGGTTACAGCTGGTTGTTGGGGGGGAGGGATGGGGGGGTGCAGCCAATTTGAAAAGGAGAGGGCTGCCATCCACTCCATTTTACATCACACATCACAAAGTGAGCTGGGGGTGCTTTAATGTACCTAACCAGGTTTTGTCACTCTTACATACAGCTGAGTCTCCGGCAAAAAAAAACTAATTTTCTGAAAACTCATTACTCTTACCACAGTGCAGAAGTAATTTTTTGGATTGTAATCTGAAGACACTTATTCAGGGTCGACCCCCATAATCTCGACCGCTGTGATGGACTAGCATCCTGTCCATGATGTTCTGTGTCCTCTGCTGCCTGAGTCAGCCTCTGTACTCACTGTGGTCCCATCCTTGATAAGCAGTATGGATGGATGGAGACAGGGCATGCCACATTGTACCAAGGGGGCCAGCATGCCTGTATGCCTGTTAAACAGTCAGAACGAGTCCAGATAGCCTGACATCAACATGCACTGTCTGTGACCTAATGACCTGTCAAAGGTCAAAGGGCAAACAACATCAACAGCTTGAATTTCAACAGAAATTATACATGCCAGCTACCAAACACACCATGCATTTATATAGATATTGGTACATGAAGATATAAGTATAAATGTTTTCCTGATTTTGTATTATTTCTTAAATTGCAGCATAACACTCAGTAATAGTCCTCTTCTCAGCATTCGCAATGTAGGCTTCCCAGCATGCCTTGCAGCAGCAGATGGGGCAGCTGGAAACACACACTCATTCGCACACATTGTCTCAGCCCAGGGTCTCGCAGTGCCTGTGAAAACTTCCCGGCTTTTAAATCACCGCCAAGACTGACAGGTTGATGAGCGACACCGGGAACAACTTTTGTAGGCGAACCTGCAGGATCTTTTATCTGAAATAATATTTCTTTCTTAAGGGGCTTCCAGTCTGCCGTGTAGTAATTTAAATCTAAATACTAAATATTGATTGATGTGTTATCAGACCAGAACAGTTGTGCACTGCTGAATTGATTTTTGCCATGATTTATTATGATATTTAAGAAAAATTATGTCGCACAATTATACAAGGAACTAGGCTTTGTTGAGGGTATAATTCATGATTATCCGTTTTTACTGTGTAGAGGAGTAGACAGTTTTTCACTTGTGTCCCCTTACAGCTCTCCCAGTGGCTTTTATAGGATCATTCTTTAAGGGGATATAATCAAAAGGTTTCAGCCAAAAGAGGAGAGGCAATGTTGCATTTGACCCTTTTAAATGGGCAAAGGACTGCAGTCTGTGGTTAGCTTGCAACAGCAGCCATTGAGTCCATAAATGAAGAGGTCTGCATTTGTTAACCAGTGTTTATATTTGAAAAACGGGCCAGAGTTCAAGGAGTAAGGGAATTGTTCATCTTATAGTAATAAATGCATTTTTAGAGGAATGACAAGACAAGAATTATATCAGTGGTATGTGCTGTAATGGTGATATGACTATTATGAAAGTTAGATGGAATTTGAAAGAACCTATTTTTGGCCGGCATTAAAAATGAGTGTTTCCATTTATTAAGGCACTGTCGAATGACAACACAATATAGTTAAAATGATGTCACCACCAAAGCAATTAGAACATGCATCTTAAAATCCTTAAAAGCTCATTCATCTGGAAGGGCTTTCAGGTCGGTGTTTGTTTTTGCTTGAATATAAAGATTGCATTCACTAGGTGTAATGCCTTAAAAATCTTAACTCAATGTCAATGCGATAGAATGACGTCCTGTTCCTCTGGTCAATAAACCACTGATCCCAGCCTGCCACACGGTGCCAGGTCATGATAATATCGCAAAGATGACTTCGTTTGATCTTATATAGTCACTCTCAAAATCTGCTTCTTAAAGCCTCTGCCAAACTAGGGCCTGTCGCTATTAGCGACACATGCTAACCACACAGCCCACGCTGGGGAGGATTTATGTTTCATGCTCTTTGGTTTCCTTCCCCTGCATCCCCCGCCCCCCAATTTCTAATCGATGCTGCCCTGGCTAATCGACTTTTGCAGATTTGGCAGAGAGGATGCGACGTGTCTGCCTCCATGTTTATCATTGCCAAATAATTGCTTGGTGACTGAGTGATGTCATGCACTGTGCAGGAACAATCAGACCTTTCTTCTCCTTCCGTTTTTACACTGCGGCATGGGCGACGGATGAGGTCATGCACTTTGGAAAACGAGCAATGGAGGGAAAAAAAAGTATTTTGTTAAGATATGTAAATGTGTATTTCATTTAACTTGATGATGTTATTGTGGTGCCCTCTCCTGATAAATCCAACCCATCCTCTGTTCTTCTGCTGGTACCCGATCAGCAGAGACGTAGGGACAGGACAGGAAAGGCAGGAAATTGCCTGGGGCCCTCAAGATGGGCCGATTACGTAGTGCATTGCAACGACAAAATCTTCTTTATTTGTGCATTCTGCTTTTTTACAATAAAGTGGAAATAAAGGAATTGTGTTTATTAAATTCCCTTTGTTGAATTCTTAATTCAGACTTCATGGTCATAAATTTTACCATGTAGGGTGGGGTGCGTTGGGGGCCCCATGGAGTTTTTTGCCTGGGGCCCCCAGTCTCCCGAGAATCGCCTGTGCTACTCAGTTTGCTGTATAGTAGCTTTGATGTTTCTCAGAAGATACAACCCTGTGATTCATATGCATATACACGGGCTGACAGCACTAACATTCCACAATATGTTTTGATGTAGGTTTTTATTTTTTAATTTCTCATCTTCGTATTCTTCTTCGTATAAACGGTGTGGAGGCTCTCGGCCAGCAGAGGTGATTCAGCTGGGTAGATGGATAATCCTTGTCCTGCTCACTGTCGCTCAGCGTCTGAAGCACAGGCTGCTGTGGCAGGGAGACACAAGCCCTTTCATCTTCTGCGTCACTCTACATTTTCCACCAGGGAGACACGCTGCGTTTTTCCGTACTTTGTCATCATTTCCCCACATTTGTCTCTCTTAGGAACGAACCCCAGCAGTGCACAGAAAAATGTTCCCATTTCATATGAGAACTTGACATCCCAAGAAACACCTTAAAGCGCCAACTCTCTGTCAAACTTCAAGATCTGTCATTTTACAATTTCCACAAAAAAAGAAATTTATGAGGTAAGAATGTTAAGATGATAAACAAGATTTCAAAAGCAAAGTAATGATGGCTTATTATGATGGACCTCGATTTCTGAAATATAAAATGTCATTTTTAGCAATGTCAGGAACATAAAAGCTCACTCTTGTTATCACATATCAATGACTCGTAAATGTCGAAATCACTCAAATCCATTCACAACTAATTCGGCTGCTGGCCTGCATCTCCTGTATTTTCACTGAGGCACAGAGTGATCATGAAACCTGCACGAGTTAATCTATCTTCAACGAGACTGAGGCAGTTTATCTTAATGAAGAGGCAAAAAAATGACTCAGTTTCTCAGGATCTGCCGAATCTGACGATTATTTTTTGCCAATAAGTGCAAATCTGACGCAAGGTACACTCTTTAATTACGCTGCTTTAAAAACAGACTTCCTGATCGATATATTTTACTGCTCGTAGGTCGAATGAATTTATTCCTACATACTGTCAGCATTACAAAAGTCCGTTGTTCAGTAACCTTATATTCAATTACGTTGAGGATAATTGCGTAAAGATTTTTGAACGTTTGAATCCTCCGCATCTCCCACAGTGCGTGAATTTAAAATCCTTTTAAGGGTGTTTTCACGGTAATTTAATTAGAGCTGTATTTCAGAGTCTGTTTTTTAGGTGCGGACCTAAAAGCACATCACAGACAGTCAGCGAAATCCCTGGAAATGACTCTATTTATACACACGAGCCACCGGCAGCAGGTGCAGACGTCTGCGTACATCGGACGGCTGTAAGAGGTTCTGCGCTCCGGTCCAACATCCACGTAAGAGTGGCCCCTCCCGGCACGTATGGCGCTCCATCTGCCCACATCGGCCCTCTCTCTGCGTTTTTGCCCAGCTGCTTAAAACTGCTGGGTTCAGGTTGCAGCAATGGCTCGTAATTAAAACATACAAATCAAACCTAGTTAATATATAATACTAATATCAATCAAAAAAAGTTCGTATTTTAACATTTTATATTTAACTCAGTTTTTAGTTTCTAAAGGTATCCATTTGTTTAATGTTAATGTCATATTTAACAGTTTCAGTTATTTATTTATAAACACAAACATTCCATCGTGTTTAAGCTCCTATCCTGCGTTATATTGCTAAAATAAAACGGGGAAGCATTTTAGGAAGGGAATTAAGTCTTAAGTGTATTAGCGCGTGATTTCCAGTACCCTCACCCGCCACGGCAAAGGCGGTGAAGGAGCGGGTGGGGGTACAGGAAAGTCTCATCACCGGCTCGGACACCTGCGGTGCCGGCGCAACATCTCCAGGGCGCAACCCGGATATTTCACTGGTCTGCTAGCGTTAGTACTGGGGCGTATTTCTAATTGCGGGATATGATCGCTACACATTTAAAATAAATAGATAAACAAATAAATAAATACCTGTTAGATGTTTACGTAGAAGGTCGTTGAATAATCAATACTAAGAGTTAAACCATAATTATAATCACTATCCTGATGAATTCGATCACAACACTTTTTTATATATATATATAACTCAGGTGTATTGCATTCATTTGCACAAAAACTATTGTTTTACTGCTACACCTTTGTGGCGTTTTGAAGGAATATTTCAGCAATATTCCACGAAAAACAGAATTTAGGAACAGAGTTTTATTCAACTTGCAACTTGACAAATTATTTGGTATTTTTGTGAAATTCACGTCGTTATGGTTTCTGAACAGTCAAGACGCAATCGAAAATAGCAGCCTCTATGACTATTAAAAAAGTGAAATTATTAAATTAACTAATGTTTGTTTCATACATATATACATATAGTATATGTGTATTTTCTACGTACTAGATATAGTAAGTACTATATATATACCATATCTTTTGTGCATCTTTTAAAGAGAATCAGCCGAATAGGTAATAAAGGAATTGGAGCATTGCGTGAGATCTTTTTTCAGCGCTTTTGTGATGATATTGATGATGATGACGGCCAACAAGACAGTTTGATTTCTGTGTGCCGAGCTAGTTATAAAGAATCAATATTATATCAAGGGGCGAGTTTCCTGATAAAGGACTTCAGCCACTCTGGCTATTCATCATAAGTCTGTAGCGAGCAGATAGGTCAAAAGAAATTATATTGCACTAAAGAGTGTCTCCTCTTATCTCTGTATACCAGGGGAATAAGGGACATTCCGATCGATACAGTAGCCCCTGCATACTTCTCGCAATTATCAATAGCTGATTTTGTCTTGAATGGGCTGAATCTATTAATACCAAGTAATAACGACCTTTTAGTCTTCGCCCTGTAATGATGAGGGAGGGAAAGTTTTCTTTCAAATAGGATGGCCTTTCTTCGTCACGACCAACAAATAATGACGCAGAAATCTACGCTACTGAAAAATGTTAGCTGAGGTTAAAAATAACTCTATTTTTCAGGAAGGCTTTTACGTTATTTCATTCCATTTTGTAATTAAAATTAACTTTCTCCCTTGAAAAATTGCTTTAAAATATTTGAAGTTGGTATTATCCGCCCAAGGTCTAATCGTCACCAAGTGTTTGAGAATGTTTTAATTATGCAGGACCTTTAATTAACCTAAAATTACACCAGCATGTTGATAGTAACAAAAAATCACATGACGCAGGAAAATTAAAAGGACCCAATTTCGGCCTGGAGTATCCAAATACCTGATCGTCTCCTAATATGTTAAATGTACCTCATGGCTAAATGAAATGGCCATTCATTTTAAGTATATATGAACAACTTTTTGTTGAAGTGGTCACATAAAATTACATAAAATGTAGTGATCCTTCCCGAAAAACTGAGCTGAGAAGTAAATGTAAAATGGTGAAAATCGCTGAGTATTTGAATATCTTACCCTTTCAATGACAGACACGCGCTAATAGACTAGGAGACGCCGCGGGGGGAGGGGTTTAACACTAGGAAAAGCAGGAGCTGATTAAATGAAGGAATTAATTGACTAATGATTGAATGGACGAATAAATAAAGGAATTAACATACACCCAAATTCTTTTGCCATTTTTTCTCAAAATTGTACAGTATTGTTTTGTTTCTTCACTATTAGATCAATTAGTTTGTTGTGAATATATGTCAATATAAGATGTGAATAGAGCCTTAAACATTCTCCTTCCATCCACATAACACTTCATCACAGCAGAAATTAATATAGTAATACGTTTATCTGTCTTTGTTAGTCTGTACATGCCCTTAGAGGGCGAGAAAAATCCTGCCCTAATGTTTAGTTTGAAAATGAAGCAAATTAACAGGTGCCAGTATTTCTAAACGAAATGTAATGTTACCTATATCTCACTGTGAACCGAGGCACTGGAAATCGTGGCCTTAAGTGTCATTTTGGTCGACTGTCACTGTATAATCTTGTTAAATATAAGTGTGCGTATTTTTAGATAGTGCTATGTTTACATTGTCTGGTATCTTTACGTTTACGCGGGAGTTACGTAAATTACTGCATTTGCTTTTCACATCTGTGCGCAAGTGTTTAAAACTTTATTACTTGGTTTCCATACGTTTTTCAAACCTATAAAAATTAAGGGATTTATTAATACTTACAAGACAATGTTATATTTTAATAGAAAAACATTTAGGCAAAACACTAGAATGTCTCTTTTAAAGAAAGCATTTATTTATTTATCTTAGTATTATGGTGATTGCTGTAAGCATATAAAAATGTAATATCCCAACTATTTTGTTAATTTTCCAGGTTTAATTCCAGTATAAGTGATTCAAATACATACAAATACGTCTGGGTCAAAATGTATGCATAAGTTTTTGGTATGGTATTAAATTCAGAATGATGCCCTGTCACACACAGGCCAGTTCAAATAGTAACGGTGTAGTACATCCTAGCGGTCACACACCGCAACGTGTCCTACTAAAAGTTGTAGTGCGGAGACCGAGTCTCACACGCCGAGCCGCCTTTCCGCGCACAGGAGCTACAGAGCAGGACATCAGCAACGCGAAACGTTTTCTTACAGAACAGTCATCACCTAATAATTAATCATAGTCGACAGTCACGCGTTTATTGTCGCTCTGTTATTTCTGTGTCTTTGTAAAAGGAGTGAAAATACGTAAAAGGACGGCAGTGCATTGTAACTTAAAGATGGTCTTGTTCCGAGTAGACGGAGCAGAAAATTTCAGCGGGGGCTCGATCTTACTATCCAACGTGGTATTATGCGCTACGCGGATCTAAGACGTTTTAAACGGTTTCTCGTATAAAAGCAAGACTGGAAAGTTTTTTTTTTCCTTTTTTCGTAAATGGTACTTTTGAATGAATGATGGCCTCGAGGACGTGTATGGCTTCGACTCCATAGCAAACTTCCAGTTGCAAATTTTACGATTACTGATTTCTCCAGAGGCTCTGGATTAATAAACCCTACACCTTAATTGTAACTGGCAATGAACTGGTGTCTGCGTGTATAGTAAAAAATAATAACAAAAGATAATCACCTACCCACCACAAATGAACTTATCTAAAGTTATGTCTTAGTGCAAGGAAAACCAAATGTCTTCCAAATACTTAAAATGAATCGAATTAATAAATCAACGGAAAGCATGTGTCTAGACCTATAAGACGCCACAGCGTGTAAAAAAAGGAATGAAACTTGAGATTTTCACAGCACTAGAAATAAAGAGATTTTCAATAAAGCCTTAAAATGGACAAGAAAAAGTGTTGTTAAGTTCCACGTTTCATTTTCAATAAGTATTAAAGCCAGTGGCAGCGAAGCGGAGAGGGCTGGAGTGAAAAAAGGGCTCCGCGAAGGCTGGGCATCGGATTTCCACAAGCCAGAAGAAGGCAAGACTCGCAAAAAATACCTGACCTTCTCCAAGCGGGACCCCGTGCGGGGCGCAGGCAGCGCTGCCCGGCGCGCTCCTCCAGGCGGGGAATAGTGAACCCGGACAGTTGGAGAGTGAGGCGGCTAATTGCTGAGTCCATCCCTCATTTCCATAGCCAGTGTGTGTCGGCTGGAGTTCAGCCAATCCTTCTCACACAGCACCATTAATCGCGATGCATTATTCACTATCATAATTATATACCGACATGCGCAATCCGCGCAACGGCAACACCGGCTAATTTCTGTACTTTTGCAACTCGGCAGCCGCGGACATTTCCCCTCCGCTCGCCGCTAATGTCTCTGCTAAAGGCAGGAAGAGCAGGCAGTGAAGCAGCAGCATGTCCCGCCGCAAGCAAGCAAACCCCCAGCACCTCAAGTCGGACGAGGAGCCAGCTGATGTAATTTCTGAAAACGGTGAGTCTCCTTAACATGCCATTTATCGGCCACACGGAATAGTTGGCACGATTTAATGACGGCACACTACTTTCAGTCATTTTCACAAAGTTTCCTCACTAATAATTATACCTTCTACTCTTGGGTAGTTTGAACGGCAAATATCCCCTTGACTGTTTTTACCTGTGTTGGGTTTATACGGTTTGAAAGGTTTACGTTAATTTGACTTTGTAGCCTATATTTATTTGGGAGTGTTGGAAGAAAGTGTAAACAATATTATCCGAATTATTAAAATAATTCTAGAAACATTTCGCTATTATTTTGATTATAATCATGATCTTTTTTTTTACAAAGCAAAGGGTGAAACTGCTTCTGGGGCGAGTCTCATAAAGACTTTTTTCACAGGCAACTGCTTTTCCCGTATTCTGAGCAGCGTCCAGAAAAACTGGAAGGCGCCCCCCCCCCTTTCCTTTTTATTTCGCCTTATGCTGGGCCCGAATTAAGTGACAGCGTCGCTTTATCCGTGTTTTTGTCCGCTTCCAAAACGAGCAGAAAAACTGAATCGTGGCTATAGGCATAAAGTTGACTGTGTGCGAGTCACACGGTCCATTATCGGAGCCGGTGTAAGTGAGAGATGGACGGCAGCAGCAGCATTTTCCATTTGATCTGTGTGCTGTTATATGATACTTAATACATCTTTATGCTCCATACAAAGGCAGATGAGCTCACTGTAAAGAACATTTGGCAGAAACGTGGTGGCCTTTTTCATGCACACATCCTTAAGACTCAAATGAATCTTTAATTGTTAAAGCCAGATAAAGATACACAAATATCGCTGTCATTTTTTGGCTGAATTAAATAGCATCGTTAAGCGGTCTCGTAAAATGTATATCTTCTGAAAATAGTGGTGGATAAGGCGTTTCAGTCTGCAAGATTGCAACCAATTTCTTATACATTTGATTGTAAATAAGTGGCTATCTCTCAGGGTCTTAAGATTTGTCCCTCAGGATTTTCATTCCAGTGTATCATAGGGAATGTTGCTAAGGATTTTTCTTACTTTAAATCGGAAATATTTAAAAGTCCCATACACGCTTTATGGTATAACGACAGAAAAGAACAAAACGGCACAATTACTGTTTTTGTAATGATCTTGTATTAAACATGACCGAGATCCAATCACAGTTTTGCATAAATACGCAAAATTCGAATGATAGTCGTGTGTTCTGGATGAATTTCTGTTCGTGTGTATTTCTCAGACAAAATTATGATTTAAGCATATTTATTTTGACATACAATCTAGACTATTTTCGAGAAGCCTAAGTGAATACATCAGAAAGTTTTGGCAGGGCTGTTTTTCACTCTTTTTTTCTCCTGCTTTTTCTCACCATTTCAATTGACGAAGTTAAAGGAACGCTTGCATATGCCTGGGTAAATGAAGTTCATCCCATTGTTATGGAAATTTTTTTGTTTACTTCATCACGTAGAATTTCTCACACTTGGTCCGTTTTGTATCGCCTCCAGTGACTGACTACATGATCAGCTGAAAGGATGTATTTTAATAGCGTGAAAGAGACTTTCTGTGGGAGAACTACATTCAATATCAGTGAATAATTCTGAATAAAACCGTATTTATATAGCATGCAAAAGCTTAGAAGCGACACCGTGCCTGGAATCACCATAAATACCACAAAGTGATTAAGGACTTTTTTCTTCTAAAGAGACAAAACTGAGGATGAGTCACGTTTGAAAATACCACAACGATTAATTTAGGTTTAGATAGTTGCATTGCATAGAAAATCAATTAGATTTTATTAATAAACAGTGTAGTAAGAATTTGTGTCTATTTCCATTTTCTGGTCTCCGAAGGCCAGAATAGCATTCAACTGTTTAAACTGAAAGTCTTTGCACTTTGTGTAAATGGAGAACTTTGATGTGTTCTCTATCTAAGAATCATCAGAGTATATATATTTATAAATATGAAATTCACTGATAATACAAAATATAAATAGAGAAACCTTGATAATCCTTTATATTTTATCCGTCAAATAAGAACCCAGAAATCATGCATACCTTGTGTATTTTCTTTAACAAAACTTGAAATTCCCTGTAAAGATGGTTAGTTTAATGATGAAAATGGCGCTTTTTTATATCTAAGAACTTATGGCGTGTTTAATTATAACCCACACTAATGTAATGCACTTTTAAAATCTGTATTTGTTAAGGGTGATATTTATCAGACTTGCTATGTTCAAAGTGACAGTTTTGCTTAGATACTTTAACACAAGAAAGCAAGTACTTCCCATAGCATTTGTTTGTCTCTGTCTCTGCTTTGCTTTTCATGCTTCATTTGCTCAGTACCCTTCAGTGGTTTGCAGTCAGTTACACCATTTAATCAGAGTCGTGCAGTTTTCCAGAATCACTAGGGTTCAACACATTTCATGGCCTTAGTATATGTTGTTTTGTCAGACACCCAGGGAGCTGGAAAGAGTGCAGATTAAGGCCTGTGGCAAAATGGCATCCGTCAGGGGGGATGCAGCCACAGTGGGATGGACTCTCCTGTGGGGGCCCCTGTCTTGCAGAGTCAAGAAGCAAGATAGTCAGCCTATACGGCTTTAAGAACAATTAAGTTAGAAAAAGAGTGCCACAGTCAGGTGATTGGAGAGGCATGCTTGTGAGCAGGTACGGAAATGATTACTTTCTTCAAAGGTAATGCAGTGGCTTGTCTATTGAAATACGCATGTATACAGAGAGAAAATGCACAAAGAATAGGAAGGAGGCGGGGCCTATCTCGTGCACAGGGAAGGGTCACACTCTGCATTTCACATAGCTACTTTAACAGCTCTCAGGAAGTGCACTCACTCAAACACTCATGAATTAATGTAACACAATGACGGAAGGGAAAACGACAGTGTGTGCTATCTCATTTGTACATGCTGCTGGCTATCAGAATTTTGTGTGTGTGTGTGTGTGTGTGTGTGTGTGTGTGTTTAGATCGTGTTTCTTGAAAAACAACGCAAGCCTCAACGTCACAATAGTTCTATTTTGGAAGTTTTTGCATAGTGGCCTACAGTGTTTGTTTTTTCCTTGAGACTATTACATTCCATTATGAAAATTAGCCTTTTTTAACTTTTAATGACGTAACAAACTTTTGATACATTTCCGTGTACATTTCCAGAGAGTGTTTCGGTCACGAACGAGTAATTAGTTAATTATTGTGTGGTACCTACTCGTGCTGATCCGTTTCAGACCTGTATCAGTCCAATTCAGTCTCTCGATTAGGAGAATCGTAATGACAAGCAATTTTTAGTTGGGTACAGTTGTCTGCACATCTGTATTCACCCGCAGTAATGTGCTCGTGTTGACCTGTGGTAATTCCTTGCTACAAATCAGGAATTAGCTGAACCAATTTCACAAATGGGTACATTGTATAAATATAAAAAAAAACACACATTTTCGGTACATAGGCAAGTTTACAAATCTGCCTCAGTAGAGTCCGTCATGCTTGCTGTGTTTGAACCTGGTTTATTTTGTAATTTAATGCCCTGGACTGGTAGCATCCTAAGAAAATTAAGATTAGATTTTTTTTCGCCTCTTCTGGGTTGTTTTTAGTCTGCCTCACAGCATTTATTTGTTTTATGTTCCTTAACAAAGCTGTGATTACAATGTCTTATTTAAGCTCCTTTGCCCGTCTCCCATCCTAACAGGTGTAGCCTATTACAGTCTTTGCATGTGACATCCCTGAAGCATGTGATAAGCACCAGGGGGTGCTAACAAATTCTTGCCCCCCCCCCACGCCCATCCCCTTCAAGAATGGGTGTTTTTAGAGTCACTCCCCTACAGCAGCCCGATAACTCCATCTTAGCCTGCCTTTGGGGGTCAGTCCGCCAAACACCTCAGCCAGGCTGACTTCGGCCCCCCCAGCCACAGCCTCCACCGCCTATAAAGCTCCGATTTGGGCTTTTCCTGTCTTTTCCCATTGAGCAACATCCCTGCCGCAATCGCTCCCCTTCGACTCCTTCCCGTGTACAAAACTAGTCGCCCGCCACCATCAAAGTTCACTTACTACTCTGTGGCAAATTAGCACTTAACACTGGTGTAGCAAGTAGTTACCAGAATAAACAACAGCAGACATATATCGCACTATTTATGTTGGGCTGAGCATTAATGGTGAATATTAATAACAGATTTGCTCTCCCAGCATTTGATCAGCTCTGGGATTTTTTGCACGGCTACTTCCGACGTCTTTCCTGGTGCAATTTGTGTCCCTGTTTAATTTAGCATTGCCATGTTCAGCTGACATCCTTCTGTTAGGCCTTCTGCACGTCACAGTCTTTTAATTATGGTTCAACAATCACAAACACACAAGTACAACAGAGAAAAAGTGGGACTGTGAGCATGATGTAGCGTATAATGCCATGGCAAAAAAATATAGTGTTTTATTACATATTGTAATGTGTGATTACTGCCTTAGGGACTTCATGGTTACGTCGGATAAAGTCTGATTGAGGTTCGGTGTTTAGGGAGGTCTTGATGTGTGCGGTATAGATTCGGTAAGGACCCACAGATACTTCAGCGCATCAGTGCCCTCCCCTGACCACAAGCCCCACCAACAGCTCCTGTGACCACACTGGCCTGGAAAATTCTGGAAAAAGAAGAAAATTTATCCCTACTTGAAGGGATTTTTCAAGATTAACTTTCTTGCAGTTCTGTGCCTTCTGGTACTTGAATAGTCACTGTATTAAGTCAGTAGGAAAAACAGGAATTTTATCTATCATTTCATTTCATTGTCGTTTACAGTTAAATTGTTTAAGAGTTTTAAGAGAATTTCTCTTTCCACTTATCAGATTTTACTATAATTTACTTTAACATTTCAGCCATATTCACACACATAATGAATGTTCCAAGGTTACGTAAGTTAGACAAGTTTGTCTTCGGAAATATAGTGTTTAATCCAGAATGTATATCCATGATGTCATGAAATGGCTTTCATGAAAAGAATGCTTTGATTGATGTCGCACAGTTTTTGTAATTGTCCTTGGAGATCTAGTTAACCTTCTCTTAGTACCTCACGCTTGGATCAATCTCACGAGAAACGAGTGTGTCATGGAAATAAGTCTTTGTTCTTGATTTAAATGTGAGAACGGTGGTGCAAAAAGTTACTCACTGTTACTCTGTCCTTAAGGCTCAGGTATGAAAAAGAGTCTTCAATACATCGGCATGGGCATTTTTTTGTTTTCTGTTCAGTTTGATACGGTATTAGAGCAGAAATCAGACTAATAGCTTGCTTTAAACAACTATATATTTCATCTGAATAGTAACATTTGTGTATTTTATTTAACATTACTGTTTTTTTCTAAATAAATTTTCTCAGGTTTGGCACACTGTCAGTTAGCTTTTAGAAATACTTACTAAAGCATAATATAAGCATTCAGTTTCATGTAAGATGTACCACATACACAATCAAATAACATCACTTAAAAAGTAAAATTAAATAAAACATCATCCTAAATAAAAGTGTCCGGTATAGTGTTTATTTTTATTTTTTCTGCATTAAACGCGAATGTCAAGGGCACTTAAATGATTCAGCCAAGGACGTGCTGCCGATGATTTGGAATGTATCCGTATGGGTGCAGTGTGCTGTCTTTGGTGTTAATTTTGTAGATGCATTCTGTACAAGTTTAAAAGGTTTTATTCTGAAAAGCTCTGATTGAATAACTGACTCCATGGTCTTCATCTTAAATCCCATTAAATAAAATAGCATTCTTAAATATGTGCTGTGACCTTTTTAAATGCATTATTTAGGTTATAAAAAAAATGTTACATGCGTCCACTAACAGCCAGTATGTCCCTCAATATCTGTACTGTTTGACACTGGGATTTTAAGTTTTATGAGATTGATGTGTATTTCACCTAAAAGTCAACGAAAATAATGTTGATGTGATTTTAAATATCTTATCGGTATGTAAAATTATATTTCAAAATAATAATATAATGCTAGACTTTGCCTTTTCAGTCATTTTAGTAATATTTTGGATGAGGTTTACTGACAGATAGAATTGGTCATCAAAATTAATTATAAAAACGAAAACTTAAGTGAAAATTGAGGAACAGACTTAACACAGGTTAGGACAGGTGTTCTCTTAATTAATAGTATGGTAAAGAAGATCTGAAGAAGTCCTGTGGTTGGCCCTCCTCTTTAGCAGGAAATCATAAGATACATTTTCTCACAGATGAATCACTACCAACCCACAGTTGGGCCTGTTTTTCCCTGAAACGTCAGCAGTTCAGCCAGAATATGCCCATTTAAAAAGTGTGCATCAAAAAAGTGTAGATTAAGGAAGCTGGAACAGCAAGCATTTATTTGCATTCCTAGTTACACATTTGTGTTTGTTTTCAGAAATAATGAATGTCTGCTTAATTCTGTTCTATTATTTTTGCCTCATATTTTGATTTAGATTTCACATTTAAAATTAATATAAAATATTTATTTACATTGAATCAATCTCGATTTCTCATGCAAAGAAACAAATTAAACATCTATATTTAATGCTTAATGTAAAATGTAATATCTTATTAATTTGTATATAAGTTCTTATGCCACTGTTTCATGTACACATATGTTCTGTGACACGTGTGTGGCTGGCATCCCATGTTTTTCTCATGCAGTTAGACGTTTGATCCAGTGTGAAATAGAAACATGTTCATTATTTGGCATATGAAGGCGGCCCATGGAGAGGAAGCAATTTCCGACAACAGGAAATAAACATGTGGGACTAATTAGTGGCTTTTTGGCTTTGGGCACCAGCATGTCATTTGTTAAATATACTTTTTAATAAGAAAAAGGAAGAAATAAGTAAAATAGTATCCAACTGCAGTTTTCAAATTTTATTTTTAGAAGAGTTAAAAAAAACACTGATACTGATGTAGGCAACATACCAAATAATGTTCAGAATAGAAAATAATGTTGAATATTTGTAAGTATCAAAAACGTATTGCATTTAAAGCGGCCAGGTTTTAGTCTGATGAAACCCAACTACCGCATAGTATTTTCAAAATATTAAGTGCCAAATGATATTTTATATTCTTGTGGAAGTGAGCTTGTCTGATATTGGCGAAAGAAAATCCAGATGAATCAATCACAGCCTTAATTTGTACCCCAGTAGATGAGGCAGCTGTGAATTGTATGAATGTATTGGAAATCAATAGCTACTATGGAATTTCATTAAGCAACAGTAGCCACAATTGATAATCCCTCATAATGTGATGGATTGTGCAAAGAAACGGATTAGATGGGAATTAGGAGAGTGAATTCAAAAATTGGGTCTTGATAATTGGTGAAGTAGGGCGATTAGTACAATGAGGCCAATTGATTTTACTTATGTTAAAACAAAAGGAAAAAACAGTAGGGAGATTGTATTGTATGACTTGTGGGCACTTTCTCATTTTTGGACATTTTTTATCGTTACAGTACCTCTGAGGGAAGGGGTGGACGATGCAGACAGTGGCAACGAGAGCCGCAGCGGCAGCGAGGAGACGCATGTCTGCGAGAAGTGCTGCGGCGAGTTCTTCAAGTGGGCCGACTTCTGCGAGCACCAGCAGAGCTGCACAGAGAACGCGCCGGTGCTCGTCATGAGCGAGAGCCAGGTCAAGCTGGCCTGTCCTGCCGAGCTCTCGCCGGCGCCCAGCTGCCCCGGTGACCTGGCTGACTTTGAGGACGCGGAGGGATGCCACTCGCCTGCAGCGGCGGACGTGAGTGAGGACGGGATGAAAAAGGCAGACGGCGAAAAGGAAAACGAACCGATGGAAGTGGAACCATCCCCTGAAAAATCCACGGACCCAGAGCAGCCCGAGCCTCCATCTGAGCCGGCCACCGAATCTCTACCTCAGATCCTCTCTCCATCTTCTATGATGAGCTACAGCATTCCAAACACCAACGTGACCCTGGAGACTCTGCAGAGCACCAGGGTAGCCGTGGCGCAGTTCTCCCAGAGCTTCCGCGCGGGGCTTGGTAGCGGGACGACCACGATGGCCATACCCATGATACTGAATCAGCTGATGTCACTGCAGCAGCAGCAGATCCACCAACTGCAGCTCATAGAGCAGATTTGGAGCCAGGTGGCTGTGATGAACAAGCAGCCAGTACAGCTAGCTCTGAATGCAGCCGCGACTGCGCAAAGCTCGTCTTCGGTGACCAGGGCAGGCCCTCTTCAGGGCTGCGGTGCTCCCCCTGCTCAGGCGCTTCCAGCTGTAATGTCCTGTGCTGTAAATGGACAGGCGTCTCTCTCTTTAGCGTCGGCTGCGGAGAGGCCCCCGGTACAAAACCTGCAACCCACATGCGGGAAATCCAGTCCGAACACTTCTGTTCCTGCGAATACAGATGCGAGTCCCTCCAGTTGCACCATGGTATCTTTGCTGCCCCCATATAATAACAAAGGCAGCACCTGCCCCCAACCTCTGAGCACCTCAAGCCCCGTATCACAGGAACTAAGCAACTTGCGCAGCTCTCCTTCTAACTTACCGCTACAACCTCCAAGCTCCTCAAGCAGTGTCATATTCCCCAACCCGCTAGCCAGCATCGCTGCCACAGCAAATGCACTAGATCCGCTCTCTGCCCTGGTGAAGCACCGCAAGGGGAAACCACCCAATGTGTCCATCTTTGACACCAAGGCCAGTTCAGAAGATCCCTTCTTCAAGCATAAGTGCCGGTTCTGCGCCAAGGTGTTCGGGAGCGACAGCGCCCTGCAGATCCACCTGCGCTCGCATACCGGGGAGCGGCCATTCAAGTGCAACATCTGCGGCAACCGATTCTCCACCAAGGGGAACCTGAAGGTTCACTTCCAGCGGCACAAAGAGAAGTATCCTCACATCCAGATGAATCCGTACCCTGTACCAGAATACCTCGACAATGTGCCTACCAGCTCTGGAATTCCCTATGGAATGTCATTTCCTCCTGAAAAGCCAGGGACAACATGGCTAGACAGTAAACCGGTTTTACCAACAGTTCCCACCTCAGTGGGTCTCCAACTTCCACCATCACTCCCAAGTTTGGGTAGCTACAGCGATTCCCCAAGTTTTACTCCTTTGAATAGGTCTCCACAGAGGCCTTCCCCTGCATCTAGTGAATGTGCATCATTGTCTCCCAATCCCAGCACTGAACTTGGTACTCCTGCTGACTCAGAATCTCCACGCCTCCCAATTCGGGATGACTCCTCTCCCCCAGACTGTAAATCAGAGGGGATTCACTTGCCCTCAAATTGCATAACCAGACTGGAGAAAACCCCAAGCCCTCAGGTCCTCTCAGCCAGTACCAGTACAACCACAGTCACAACCCCACAGGTTATGGAGCCCAACATTCCCACCCCTCCTATCTCCAACCCTGTACCCTCATCAGTCGGTGATCAGTTCAAGGCAAAGTTTCCATTCGGGGGACTCCTCGACTCCATGCAGACCTCAGAAACCTCAAAGCTGCAGCAGCTGGTTGAAAACATTGACAAAAAGATGACAGACCCCAACCAGTGTGTGATTTGCCACCGCGTTCTCAGCTGCCAGAGTGCTCTGAAGATGCATTACCGCATTCACACTGGGGAGAGGCCCTTCAAGTGTAAAGTCTGTGGCCGGGCGTTCACCACTAAAGGCAACCTGAAGACACATTTTGGAGTCCATAGAGCAAAGCCTCCACTGCGGGTTCAGCACTCTTGCCCAATTTGCCAAAAAAAGTTCACCAATGCAGTGGTCCTCCAGCAGCATATTCGCATGCACATGGGGGGTCAGATTCCAAACACGCCCATGTTCGAAGACTTCCAAGACATGGATACTGAATTCTCTTTTGATGAAAAAGATTTCAGCAACATGAGCAGTTACGATGATGAATTTATGGATGACAACTCTGTAGATGATGAGGTAGAACTCAAGGAAGGCAACGCAGAGCTTTCTCAAGTCCAGATCAACAATTCTAGTACATCTGCCAGCTTGTCTTCTCTTTCAGTAATTTCCAGCATTGCTGCTCAGGATAATCAAATGAAAGTCATTGACTCCGCAGTAAACATGAGCCATTCCTTTGGGGTTAAGTCAATGGAGAATGGTTTTATAGACCAGGATCACTTGACTAATGATTCATCCTCTGCAGTTGGAGACCTTGAGAGCCAGAGCACAGGAAGCCCTGCAATTTCTGAGTCCTCCAGTTCCATTCAAGCGCTTTCTCCAACTCTCAGCCAGTCGGGGATTCTCCCCTCAAAGTCACCAGGCACAAACAATGCTGAAGAGACACAAGAAACGACTGTCAAGTGTGAGAAACCAGAGTCTCCCTTACCTACATTTGAGAATGGGGCACTGAACCTGACTACGGACCAGCTCAGCAAACCTGTCATCAAGCAAGAGACTCAATTTAACATGCTGTTCTTGAGCAGAGAGCATGGTAAGTTTCAAAGTAGTAAGCAATTTGTGCAAAATTTCCAAAAATGAAGGTCAATGCTAAGTCAGAGTGGCTTGAAAGAGAGCCTCATAGTTTGTAATGTCTTGGTCACGGGTGGTTTCAAGCAGATCGTGCTTTCACAGATACTGAGGGCTTTCTTTTGAGATGTGTGAACTCCTGTTTGCCGTAGGTCCAAGTCAAAGTGCCCCAAGCCTCGTCACCAGCACGGCACCCAGCATGGTCAAAATCGAAATGAATGGCCACATCAAGCCAATCTCTGCCAGCGAGGGCACACACTTACCCTTCGGCATGGCCGCAGTTCCCCAGACGGCGCTCTGCCCCGGGATTACATCCATGCCAGCGCCAGCAGCGCCACCTCGCCGAACCCCGAAACAGCACAACTGCCACTCATGCGGAAAGAACTTCTCATCTGCCAGTGCTCTGCAGATCCACGAGCGCACGCACACTGGGGAAAAACCATTCGGCTGCTCCGTCTGCGGGAGAGCGTTCACCACGAAAGGGAACCTGAAGGTGAGTACTCTCCACCTCAGCTTCCTGTTGTGCTCTGGTTAGTCATTTTTAACACTTTTATTGCTTTGCCAAGTAGTTCTGGTTTATTTAGCAAATATTACAGTATTTGGTAACATCTTACATTAACTGATCCTTCATAATACCTTTGTAATGCATTTATAGAACATTCGGTGCGCCGTCATAATGCATTCATAGAACATTCATAAGCAGCATGTAAGTAAACCTTAACATCCTAACATACCTTACACATTAATAACAAACATTAAATGATAATAACAAACATTATATGACTAATGTATATTAAAAAAAATTAAGATTAAAAAAATGAATGCGTTATAAAGGTTCAGTTAATATAAAGTGTTACCTGTTATTTATATTAAAGTTTTTAGGGAAACACATTATTCAGTATGACCAATTTGTAATATATCATAATTAGATTAGGAGTGTTTACTAAGCCCGTGTTTTGTCTTTTAAAAATGATCCCAAATATAAAAATGTCACTGATAGGATGACAGGCAGGACATAATGGCCCAAATTAAAACTGTCAAAGGAGCTTTTATACAATAGTAGCATTTCTTTTAGGATTTTCATTAAATAATGTGAACAATATAATTCTTAGTGTTAGAGATGGAAGTCACAAACCACATAAATTACCATATTTTGAATATGTGCTCTTGTAAATTATTACTTAGAACATCTTGAGAAACCAGCAATTGTTATGATAATTACAGTTTACCCCTTTAAGTTTAATGTTTATGTCACATTAAGTCATCCATTAAGAACATATTAATCAGAACGCTGCTGGCATAATTAGCCGATCAAAATATTTCAGATGAATGTTTTCAGAATTTTTAGCTTTAGACTATGTGATGGCTTCATGTTATATATTTTATTTCAGCAGTTACTATGTGAGAACATTCACAATCAATATAAAGGTTACAGGTTTTTATGGCTATAGAAGTAAAGTCCTGCTGTCTGGAATCTACCACCTAGGTTCACATGGGTACTCATATGTGGAACAACGCACCAGCCAGAAGGGGGCGACGTCTTTCGGTGGAGAACCCCATGACGCTGCTGGGCAGTGACGCCGTAAAATTCAGCGAGATGTTCCAGAAGGACTTGGCAGTGCGAGCCATGAACGTGGATCCCGGATTCTGGAACCAGTATGCGGCAGCGATCACCAACGGTCTGGCGATGAAGAACAACGAGATCTCCGTCATTCAGAATGGCGGCATCCCCCAACTTCCTGTTGCCCTGGGGGGTAGTGGCATTCCTTCCCTGGGGAGTTTGTCAGGGGGCTTGGACAGAGTGCACAATGGCAAGAGCCCCACCATATTAAGTCTTGAGAAAACAAGCATGGACGTGAGAGGGTTGCACCCCTTCTCCAGATTCATGGAGGAAAACAAAGAGATTGGGATTAATTAACATAAAGAATACAAGTCAAATTACAAAAGACAGCTTCAGCCGTTAAGTGTGTTTGAATACTTATGTACTATGTTATGTACAGAAAATGTTTTTCCTTTTGGAATTTTAGTATTTAGCATCTCTTAGAAATTTGTTTGATTTGTCTTTATCTGGCTCTAATTTTGTTGTATTATTTTTCGCATTCATTATTCTAGAACACCATGTTTCAGTTGCACGGTACTCGTTTGGTTCATACTGTTTGTTTAAAATTAATCTGACTTATTTTAGAGAAATCAGCCTCTATCTAATTTCCTAACACGTCGATGATATGCTAGCTTCTTATTCCTATGAGTGAAATGACAATGTGATGTGATTGTCATCTGCACAGAGCAAAGCAGGCCTTCATCCGATTAATCTTATTCTGTACACTGTACAAAAAGTGGCCTCAATCTATGAGATTCTTTTAGGCCCTAAAGTGAATTGTATCCTTGTTCGACTGATTTCTCTGTCATCACGTTGAAAACTTGAATTATGTTTGAACTCTTGTAATCTTTACATTTAGTTCTTCATCATTGTGTAATACTAATGTCTCTAGTATTTATAATATAAAACATGCGGGTATAGGAAAATATATTTAATAGTCCTCTTTTAATTCTTTTTTTTCTAATATGTGGAGTACCAATATTAGGCAGATAATGTCACTTCTAATAAAGACAAAAGTGTAATTTTCTTTTAATAAAATGGGGATGTGATGTTTTATTTGTAGATCAAGCACATGTACTTGAACTATCATATATTTGCACAAACTAGTATGATCAGCTGATTTCTGAAAGTTATTCAAAGCAGTTTGTTCCAAATAAAAGGGTCCAGAAGACAATTAAATTACATTAGAATAAAGACATATTTGTATGCATATTGGGTAGTGCATACAAGAATTAGACAAACCTTGTTGAGGGGCAAAGGTCATGGCGATGTGTTTGCACGTTTTAAAATTAAAGGTTGCCTCGATTCATTCATTAATCCCAGTCCTAGTCATAATCTCTTAATCCTAATTGCAACACATGATTTCTCCATATGTGACATATATGTATATGTTGAATGTGGCGACAGAAACCTCTATAGTTACTTATTGTACACTGTTGAGATGAAAACACGATGTAAAGAAGCCGCTCTCATGAAACATGGAAAAAAAGACAAAGAGATAGTTAAATGTGTTTCTTTGGATGACTGTTAATTATGGGTTACTTTAATGCTGATGGTTGCCATGACTACACATTGGATGAGATCATTATGTTAAAAATAGAGATTAGTTTAAAAAAAACAAACCAATGACCCAGGAGTAAGAGTACACATGGAATTTGTGTTACCTATTTCTTTGTTCTTGTGAGAGGAACATGATGAGGCTGATGGACAATAAAACCAGCAGATGTTACGAATGGGAGGTATTTTCTGCAAAAAATAAAACAAAAATGATAAAATGAAAATACAATATCCACTTTGGCATTTAGTTTTCAACGTCTATGCAAAAATCCTAACAAAATGAAAATTAAAATGAATTAGCACCATTTGCATTTTAATTTTCCTCTCATGTATGAGTCAGATGTGAAAACTTTAAAAATAAAATTAAAAAACCTTTTTGTCTTTTCATTTTCCAATTTGACTTTTCATTTCTTACTTTGCTTATTCATTTTCAAGTTCCCAATGTGCAAATATATGTGAATATATGTTATATGTTAATATATGTCCTTGTGTTCCTTTCGCATGGTTGCCCGTGTCGCCCAAACTAATGGAAAAGTCACACGGGGCCGAAGTTAGCTACCGCTACTCATTTGCAGCTTCTGATTCATTTAGCTTAATTTAGTTTCATTTTAATTTTCATTTTATCATTTTCACATTATTTTTTGCAGAAAATACCTCCCATAGTTACGCAACTCTCAATTTTAAATGAAAAGGGGCAAACAAATGAATATTGACTAACTAAATGAATATTAACTAATCAATATTAACTAAGGAAATACATCTTAATAAATCCCTGTGATTTAACTTTGAGGACACTGAAGTCTTACATAGCAAACATGACTTATAACAAGACACACAAATGTTTTTATTCTAGATTTTCAATACTGAATTTTTCCCACAATAAACTCTTAAGGAAGGATTTTCAAAAATTGCATTTCTGGATATATGAGATATATATAGACAGGGGGTATAATGATTTATGTCCCCTAAAAATTTCTTCATTTTTATGCTTTATGTTTTGTTGTTTGTTTTCATTCAATGTTGTCCCCAGTATAATTTGTAAATATCAATAATTGATGAGTTTCAAATAAGATTGAATTCTTTTTGTATTTTTAATATCTGCCTGTTTTTTTCTGCTTGGTAAGAAGATTATTTTATAATACCATAGAAAGAAAGGTTCATCACCCTGTATATTCAGCCAGTAGGGAGCGGATTCTTCTCTTAGTTCTTTACTTGTGAATAAAATACACAGCATTATGTATCATTTTTGAAGTTTTCTACTTTTCAGCAAAAGTCAAATATTTAAAACAGGATCACGACATCTGTTTCAAGCACAATAATTGTCATACAACCCTAGTGTCTATACATACATCTCTTTACAAATGCATTAAAAGTTATGCTGTTCTCAAAATACTGAAAAAGTATTTCTTTCATTAGGCTGACAATCTGGTAAATACTAGCCAAACAAATCAGTCTGCCCTCTCTGGGAGTCTGACTCAATCGCTTTTGCAGCCCCCTTGAAGAGATTGCATTCTCTTTAATTATTCAGAAATTAGCCAGTCTGATTATTAACTTTTTCCCATTTAGAAAGCAAAAGACCAACTTGGGGTCCATTTGCGTGTACAATGACCTCATGATGGGCTGTTGCGCACAGAGAATGACTATTTTAAAGAGCCGAGCATTGCACTACTATTTGATCATAACAGGACTTCCTATTTCAAAAGGACCACAGCTGACATTAGAGTAATTGTGCCTAAATTTAGCTGTAGGCAAGCACACTCAATTCCTCTAAATGTTTGCAGACATTTAATAAAATGCTCTATTTCTCAGTTTCTTCTCTGCTGTCACAACATTTATGAGGGAAAAATCTAAGACTAATTAAGATATCTTTTCCAAAATATTTTATTTAGACTTAGATGTTTCATTGAAACGGAGTTGCGGTTTTAGTGTCTGAAAATACTGGTCCTTAGAGCTTCTTAATGTATCTTTTTCATCTTCAGTCTGGTCCTATCCGTCTTATCTTTACACTGCAATGTGGTGTTATGACAATGACTGAGAGATAATGCGAAATAATGAATTCACTTCCATGCTTTCTCTCTTCAAAAACAATCAATGATAAATGTTTAAAATGAATATACAAACACAGGCAGTAACATGCACAAACAGTTTCTAGAATCAATCATTACACAAAGTATATGTCAGTAAGTCATGACAGCCCCAGGTAAACAAACAGAAGAGTGTGCACTCGCGGAGCTTCCCTGTGACTCAGATGGCCTACATCATGGGAGTGACGAGTCTCATCTGGCACCAGCACCGGTCACAGCTGCGCAGACGAGGCAGCTCTCTACACAGTCTCATGTCCATGCCTCAGTCATGCCAGTGAACTAAATATTTGGTACCTATTTGCGCATCTGATAAAAAACTCTTTATGTGTTTAAATGGCTTTCATTTAAAGCTGAAAGGGAGAAATGGGAAATATACAACTGAGAAGCAGTTCAGGGATGTGGTCCCAGTGTACCCAGTGATATGTCTTATACAATATCCCATTAAGGGTGTGTGGAAGCCTGGCTTAATTTAAAACAACCACAGCTACTTACCTAGTGCAGGATAGCAAAATGGACCCTGCATGGGATGCCAGTAAATCTCAGGGTACGTCCTCTCATATGCAGCCACATCACTCACTACGGGCACACACAGTTCACCTAACCACAACTTTCTGAAGAAACCCGCATTGATGTGGGTGGTGTCGTGACAGAAGCAAAATTAAACAAAGAAGTGAATATCTAAAAGTAAAGTTACAAGGACCAATAAGTAGAATAAAGCAAAAAAAAATATTTACAGGAGATGTGCAAAGATGAGGCAAGCATGTAGACAATATAAATAAAGAAATAAATAGATAAATGGATGGAAGTGATGTGCAAACTGCTTGGGTTTTGTGCAAATGAGTCCTGTAAGCTAATGAAGCTTGTGCAGTGGGGGGTTAGATTATGAGACCAACTTCTCACGGGTCCTTATTTAGAAGGTCGATGGCCTGGGGGGCAGAAGCTGTTAAAGTGACGGTTTGTCCTTGGGCTCAGAGCTCTTATTCTCTGCTTTCGCTGGGATGGAAGACACTGGAAAAGGGAGAGGCCAGGATGCAGGGGATCCAACATTATTTTTTTGGCTCTGTTCCACATCCTAGATGTGTACAAGGCTTCAAACAGGGGGAGCCGACAACAAATGATCTTCTCCATGCATCGCATTATACACTGCAGTCTCCTCTTAGAGTGCGATGTTGCAGAGCCAAACCAGACACAGGTGGAGGATGTAATAATTGATTCTGCTGCAGCCATGTAGAACTTAGCCATGAACTTATTTAGCTGATACAAGAAGTATAGGCGCTATTCGGCCTTCTTAGTGATGGAGAAGATGTTTGTGTCCCATTTGAGGTCTTGTTGGATGGTGGTTCTCAGAAATCTGATGGTTCCAGCTCTAATAATGCTAGTGACCAAAGGTGGTGGTTTTTTTTTTCGGAAGTCATTGATCATTTCCACTGTTTTTTTGTGATCAAATCTAATATTTTATGCAAATGTTTATTGCACTTTAATGCATAGTTTTATTATATCTTTAGTGAAAGTGTGTTTTACAGATTTTACACTTTTATAGTTCTCTGGGAGCTATAATTTATGTTTTATGGCTTACAGTTATAACACTGCTACATACAAAGTCAACTTCTCTACCTTTTAGTTGACAGACCTTGCAATATTCTTCCACAAGCTCGTTTAAATCAGAGCGGCGCTATCCAACCAGACTTGCTTCCTTATAGCAACAAATACTCAACGCATTTAACATCTATTGGTGGTAAGAAATTATGGGTTATAATAGGACCAATCGGTAAAGCGTGCGTTGAGATTACGTTGCCGGCGAACGGCGACGCCCTCCGCGGCCGTCGGTGACGTCACGCTGTGTACAATCCGGCCAAGATGGCTGACAGCATCCAGCTACACCCGGTACGGAAGAGCTCTAAGAAAAACCTTTACTACAGTGCGGGTAGACATGGCAGGTACTAAACACGCGTCTTCCTCTGTGGTATCGCGAAGGAGAGACGACTGCTTGTGACTGAACGTGAGAATGAAGGTGTTTTGGCTATGTGAGGTGCGGTGGTTGCACTGACAGCACCCCCGGAGTTTGGTTATCCCACTGAGGTACGCAGGCCCTTCGGTTGTGTGAGGTGCGGAGGCTGCGTTGACAGCACCTCCGGAGCTCTGTTGTCCCTCTGAGGTACGCGAGCCTTGAGCTACGCCCTTTAAGTAATAACTTAATTGGTGAACTGGAAGTTTAACTCCACGCATCGGGATGTAGCTCATTTTTGTTACTTCACCTGTTATCCTGAGTGCGGTTAGAGACTGGACCGGTTGTGGACTGCCAGCCAGCCTAGCCTAGCCTAGCCGAACCGGGCTCCTTGGAGGAGAGCTGACCTTAGTCGTCCGGTGCGATGTTCCTACCCGGAAGTGGGGTACCGACCAAAACCGGGAAATCGTCTGGCAAAAGACACCAATTTTACAGACGAAAAGAATACTACTGATAGACAGATTTGGCTGTATGCTGGAAGTTTGCACCCCTCAGAAAACGTGTATGTATTAAGTACTTATGAAACGACAGCTGCGCGCAAGTTAATAAAGAACTGGTAGTATGCTGTTCAGCCCTTTACGGTGAAACAGGTTAATCGTGACTAGGGTTTTGGGCCTTTTTACTGATGACTTTTTCCAACTTCATTAAAAGTATGGAATATCTTAAAAATGAGTGATTTGAAGGACTGGCCGTGTTACTTGACATTTATAGCTACATTTTGCCAGTATTGATAGTGCTGGACAAGATATCACACATGCCGTATGCAAAGAATGGTTACGTTGTACAGAAAGTTTGGAGATTTGGAGTCAGACATTGTAGAATGAAATGCTTGTTTTGGCTGATGAATCAATAAACACCTTTGGATTTTCATTTTTTGTTGCATCTCATAGTCACAAGGATGCCACTGCTAAATAATTTCAGGCGCAGACTTAGAATACATACATGGAATGGATGTCCAGGAAATACCGCCAACTTACACTATTGTTAGGAATAATCTGTTTGCCAAGGGATAGCACCAGAACTGTTCTAAGCCATTCTTCTGCTTCAAAGCAATTCCAGTTGTCCATCCATTCATCCTTCCATCCATCTTTCCATGTTACACAGCTGCTTATCCAGTACAGGATTACAGGGAGCCTGGAGACTACCCCAGGAAGAGTAAGGCTAGGGTACACCCCAGATCAGAGGCTCTTCCATCATGGGGCACACACTCACACACTGAGGACAGATTTGATTCATCTACTGGGGCTGCGGGGGGAAACAGGAGTACCCAAAAGAAACCCACTTGTCTATCAGCTGTCTTTCCAATAGTGACCTTTGCGACCTTCTCAGTTTTTTGCTGGATATTGATTAAGCACCTCAGCTGGTTCCAGGACGGGCAGCTGCAGTCATCTGGTGCCAGGTCACATGTCAATACCAATTTGTCCATCACTTTTAACCACGCTAGTATTTTCAAGCTATAGAGTTAAAAATGCTAGCATTCACTATCAATATTCACTGTTTATAACAAGCTGCAATTGCACCATAACTGTGAATGTTAAAATGTTTCCTAAGAAGTACAGGAAAAGAAGCCCTGATTTGGAAGTGGTCTAGCTGTGGAAGGAAGACCACTTAAAAGTTTATTGGGACAAATAAGGCAAGGTTTTGCAGTAAGAAGAAGCTCCCACTGTAACTGAGTGCTTGTCTGGGCTGTTTGGATGGGAGGTTAACGTGATACCCTGTGGGGACTGAACTTGTCCCGCCGCATTACGGACACTCTACAGTGCGGCATTCGAAATTTGCCGGCCTATGCGAAGAGGGGATGAATGCAGATTGCAAAAGTTCTTGAATCTGCCCCTCTCTTTTGTGTGCTCAGTCAAGCGGCGCTCCGTGTCCGGTGACGGAGTGTCCTGAATCCCAGAGAGAGTGTTCGTGAAAGGGACATTATCTGCATGCGGCCGATTGTGCCAGCTTCGTGAATAATGCAGCGAGTCAGGTGTAGCTGGATCCTGTATCAGGTAATGCTTGCATTATTTCTCAGCTGAGGCCTGCTCGTAGCATTCAGGTCCTCGTATATACATTTCCAGTGTAGTTACTGCAAACGTTTTCTTCTTTCACCTTCTCTACCCGATTACTGTTAAGACTAGAAGGAGGAGGCAACCTATGCTGTTGATATAGACCCAGGTAGAATGGTAAAGTTAAGCTGAAGGCCTTTTCCTCATAGCAGGAGTGCCGGTGGGAGATAAAACTCTAAAAAGTGTTATCAGGTACAGGTTTTAGTCTCATTAAGAGCTCTGAATTCCATGTGTTGACTTGCAGTTTTAATTTGCTACATTTAATTATTCTTGGACAAATAGTTACAGAATATGGGTGGATGGATTGTAAACACTTGGATATAACATAATGCATCTCTAAAGACATGAGTAGCCATTTTATGTATTAAAGATCTATATATACACACATATATATATATATATATACTGTATACTTGTGTTTTATAGCCAAATTACTGATGCATCTATTTTGCATGATTGTTTTAAATGCAGGCATCTTTTAGTCTTAACAACAGCTTTGGATTTTGTTACATCAGCTGGTTCTGTTGGCCACAATTTCAGTTTTGTTAGATATTTATGTGTTAATCTGACTGTTGTGTCTAAGATTGCCGTTTCATGGCTGTGTTTCTTCATTTTGAAGTGCAGTAAATTGCCTGACTGTTTCCTGTAAGCGTGAAGATGTGTATGCTGTCATCAGTCAGCTGAGAAGGCACATTCATTTTTAGCGTGATCGATGTGGGGTCTCTGTCAGACCTCTGTGATGATCTTCTGGGCTTCCCTCAGCTTGGCCTTGTAAAGAGTGCCAATAGCCGGTGATTTATTCTGTACGATGCAGCAGCTCTGAAAGTTCCTGCAACCTGTGCTGGAAGTTCCTCCCTCCAAGGCTGAACGTGTGACCTGCCGCTTTGCACCATAGTAGAGCTCATAGGAATGTCATTTGAATGCGATCCAAGTTACCTGTCATCCAATTAAAAAATTGCCTGATTTAGGTTGACTTTTGGACTGTGCTCCAGAGTTGGACTGTGCTCCAGAGCTCCAGAGTTAGGTACTGTGAGTACCTAAATGGGTCTTGCCAATTAGAACTCTAATATATTTTTCCATCTGTTCATCTTCAAACTGCTTCCCTTGGTGGGGGTCATGGTGGCAGCCTGCCTAGTAGGTCAGATCAGACCTCTTTCTGCAAGGCCACAAATTCCAGCTCGTACTGGGGGATTCCCGGGCGTTCCCCAGCCTGCTGGGAGGTATAATCCCTCCAGAATGTCCTGGGTCAGCCACAGAGCCTCCACCCAGTCGGATGCATCCAGAACAGCCCCCTTGGTAGCCAGCTTGGTTGCATCCCAGGTATAGGTATAGGTATAGGGTTAGGTATAGGTGTAGGTGTTTTTAATGTATCAGAAATGGTTCCACTATGATATTCAGTACTGTTCTTAGGTAGTCAAAGAAAACATTTAAAGCTGGGTAGCAAGTGTATGTTTGTTAAAGGACATACACACAATTTAACAACTGACACAATAAAGTACTTAAGATTTTTTCTCTAAAAAGTTACTGAAATCTTTTTGGCCGACTAGATGAACATCGCTTCTGTTCCCAAACCTCTCCTCAGGGGCACACCAGTCATTCCATGTATTCCTTACATTTCTTCATCAGCTCAATGAATTAATTTTTTGATTGAGTTGATTAATTAATTAGTTAAGTAATTGAAGTATTGATTAGCCTAGCAAGGTGTGCTAGTGGTCGAGTCAAAAAAATGCATGTTAGATGGTTATTGGGGTGACTTTAGGACAGGTTTTGAAATGGCTAATGTTGGCTTTTCGACTGGCATAGAGGAACCAGGCTGTACCCAACCTATACCACGAAGAGACACTAGTTACAGCAGGGTTCCAGCTTCCTTTGACTTTTCACTGCAGACGGGGTGGCTCAGTAAAGGTGTTGCGTGGGTGTGGGTCAGGTATGGCTCACATAATATACAAAGGAAAACTGTCTCTTTGCAGTTTGGATCAGGCACAGCTCTGCAAAGTACTGTATGCAAAGAGATTTCACCCTGCACTTCACTTTGAAAGAGTATGTAAATCCTGTCCCATCATTTTTGTACATTTATATTCTCATACGTTGTTGCTTGCTTTTGAATGAGTTCAGACTTTTTTAGTGCTGATTAACTATCAGCTGTCAGAGAAAAGAGGCAAACTGTGCAGCTGTGGATGAAGGGCAGGTGCTGAGGCAGTGGTCTACAGGCAAATGTCTTGCCCCTAAAGGTTTCTGGGAGCTTTAGCTTGTTGGGTAAAGGGACTGGAATGGCATGGAACATAAATTCTGTGTGATCTTTGCTGCCAGAGGATGGTGTGGATCGCCTTCTCCGTTAGTCCCGTCACTGAGAATTCGCTTCTGAAATCTCAAGAGTGCTTTATTTTCAAATGGACCACACTCCCTGGAGTAGAATGGCCTGCTGTAAAGGTGACATGCTAATTCTTCAGGAAGCAGGTGCATAGTAATCCGAGAAGGTTGTGCCCTGCGAACTTGTAGCTAGAGTGCCTGCTGTAAGAATGAGAATCTTCTACCGTCTCCATTTAAAATTGCAGTCAGCTTGTCTTTTCTGCTGCCCGATTTCAGTGTCACGTTTGGAAAAGCGCCTCTTTTGATTGGTGTCTGGAGTCCACGTTGTCTTTGCACCATCAGCTGCGTAAACCTACAGAACCACAGTCTGTAACGCAGTGATGCAAAGGCCGTAAGCCATACTGACATTGTGACATTCTTTTCTTTTTTTTTTAACTCATCGAAGTGCTTGAAGACACCATGATGTGAGTTACTGTGTGTCCCTGTGTTTTCCTTATCCCATTGCGTGATTTTTTTTGAAGTGCTGTGCAGTGATTCTGGGCTGCCTCCGCCGCTGCGTTCATGCCTGGCTCTGACTCACTTACCCCCCCCCTCCCCCACAGGTACCAGGTGGAAGATGAAACATCTCACCTGGATGAGATGCCCCTGATGATGTCGGAGGAGGCTTTCGAGAATGATGAGAGCGACTACCAGACCCTTCCTCGGGCCAGGGTCAACCAGAAGCAGCATGGGCTGGGCTGGTTCATCCTGGGCGGCTGGAAGATGGTATGCTGCAGGTACGTAGAGATGCTGTTACTGCATTTACTGCGGTACTGAGGCCTGCGGTCTTAGAAAACCTAAGGACCTTATTTACTTACCATCCTGTCAGTCGTTAACATCAAAGAACTGACTTCACTTAGGGCAAGTCTGCTATATGCTTTAAATATACATTTGATCATCTCATGGTCAGCAGAGGACCAAAAAAATATGACAGGAGTACTTCTGAGAAATGGGGGGTCGTATTCCACATTTGGGTTTTCCAGCTCCAGGCTGGAATAGCCGCGCTCACTTGTGACCGCCGCTGCGTTTTTTGGGCCTCGCCGTCTGCCGTACGCTAGCCCTCTTGTTTGGCCACTGGTGTGTGGGCAAGGCTCAGTTTGGATTCCCAACGCGTCAGTGGCTTAGCGTGAAGAGCACAGGTAAAGCGAGACTGTTTGGTTGACTTGCTCGATGCACATCAGCAGTCTGAAATCAAATCAAACAGCAAAAAAAACACCCAGCTAAAAATGAGCCATTAAGCTAATTTTGCCTAATGATGGAATTGCTTTTAATGTATTTTTTATGTTGGAGTTAACTCTGGATAAGAGCCCATTCAGGCTACAATGTTCATTCCTGACTTAACTTTGATACGATTTTCAATTTTTATATACTTTTATAGACATATCTTTGCACTTATGACCAATTTTTTTTCCAGTTGAATTCATAATTTTGTCCATTTTTATTGTTATTTGTAATTCAGCTATTGATTGTAAATAAAGTACTGCTTTATTTACTTCAATTTTATTTAAATTACTTCTTAGCACATGAGGAATGTTAATTCACTGTCCTTTTGACATTTTATTTTTGTGGAATATAAATTTTAATTGTAAAATTGATTGAATGCACAGCTTTCACTTCAGTTTGATTATCAGTGATGCATCTCAATTGCAAACTTAATATTGATCTTTTTTTCTAATGAACAAATAGGATTTTTCACAGCTGACTAATTTAATGCTTTCCAGTATTTTTTTGTATGCTTAGTTTTCGGATTATGAAATACGAGTAATTCAAGCAGAATAACTTGGTCGATCCCAATTTTCTGTTATTTAAACAACCCTCATTTGTTCAATGAATCTTTCATATGAGTCAAGAATTAATCAAACTTTGGCTCTAGCAGAGGGGATGCACAAGGGCCAACACAAACACTCATTTTTCCAATTTATTTGGAACATGTTCTAATGGCAGTTTCAATCAATATGTCAGTTTACATTATTCGGAAATTTGCTTCCTCTCTTGTCCTGTGACCAAGTCTATGATAAGCTTTATTGACAGTTTTTTTTAGTAGGGGACGGTTGATGTAACAGAGGTAATTTATCTCCGTGCAACATGGAATTATACTATAATCTTTGTAGAATTCATTGTCTCAGAGTTTGGGGTTCTGTTTTACGTTTACCATGAACACATTTTTCTTCATTGCAGGCATTCTATAAAGCATGTTTCTGAAATGGCATTTATTTCATACACAATCAGTAAAAGATAGGTGAAAGATGTCTATATAGCATAGATCTCTTGTTGGTTAATCTGTGATTTCATGCCAACACGTGGCAGAGTCATACGCCTTGAGGGATCCGGTCCCTGGGCGAATACATTAAACATTCATCTAGGTCGCTTAGGCGACGTCTTTTCGGAAGTGCAACTCTTTAGGGGTGTGATAAGCTGATTTAAATTGGCAGAAATGTCTACGATGTGGTTACATCAGTAGGGAACGCCCAGTCAAACTTTGATTTATTAATCAGCCAAGAACCGACATATGAAGCTAAAGTCACAATAGATACAAATGTGTTTTTTTTTTTGTATCATGTAATATCATGCAAGAGATACACACCCCTACTCCATCCATCCATCCATCCAGGGCTGTGCTTTGCTTGGCGTGTTCTGGGCGTGTTCTGGGCGTGTTCTGGGCGTGTTCTGAGTGTTTGCCAGCAGCAGCTTGGGTGGCCGCTGCAGTGAGGCCCCTAACCTTTCAGAAGGTTGAAAATGCCGGGAAACCTCATTAGGGTGCCATGTCAAAGGCAGCCCGTCAGCATGATTAACGTCTGCAGAGCTCTGTGTTTAATTAGCTGATGGTTTTTGGGCTCAGCAGCGGAAGCAGCCCCGCAAAGAGACCACTTCCTGTGACGCGGGCAAGCGCACATACCACTGCTACTATGCTTAGGGTGCTTTGTACTCGTGTGTTGTGTTTGTACATCACTTTTTTAGGCACATGACACAGATTAAGGAAAAGTCACCCTTAATCTGATACTGCTGCTCTGAATAATTCTGATTTCACCTCTCTTCAAGTCATATAATTCTGCTATTAATCCTTTTTCATTTTATGTCTAGGTCATATAAATTAAGAACTTTTGCATGTGTTTGAGAGATTGTATGTTCAAATCCCATATCTGGCAGTGTTTGGGATGTTATTCACAGAAGTAATCCGTTACAGACAGAGGTGGAAAGTTCAGTTCGGGAAAGACCAAACCCAGACCGAAGTTTTGTTTCAGTCAACCAGTTGAGTACTCTGTGACTGTGACACTTTATACTCAGTTGGTTGAAACAAAACCCTGGTCTGGATTTGTACTTTCTGGACCTGAACGTTCTACCTCTATCTGTATTGGATCACTTTTTTGAGTAACTTTCCCAACACTGCTGGCAGAGTAATTAAATTGCCATTAGGTCCTCAACTAAAGCCCTTAACTCCTATCAGTCCTGGGTGCCGGATGCTGGTTGACCCTGACCTATGACCCCTAAGTTTCCTCACTTGTATGTTAGCTATATATGTGAATTTATTTTTCTTTCCAACTGTGTAATAAAGCTTACAGTACACTGAGAATTGGGCCGTAATACTTGCTAAGTGATTTAACTGAAGGTGCAGTGCAGTAGATGCAGTGGCTGTCTGCTCCCACTGTGGCTCTGAGGTGTTGGTATTGAGATCCGACTATTCACAGCTGCTGCGAGTGGCTGGCCCACATCTGCCGCAGGAAGAAGGACCTCAAGGCACGCACCGTGTGGCTGGGCTGCCCGGAGAAATGCGAGGAGAAGTACCCACGCAATGCCATCAAGAACCAGAAATACAACGTCTTCACCTTCGTGCCTGGGGTGAGTGTGAAGCTTCAGCGTAGCGTGGGAACATGAAGCTGAGGATGGCAAAGTGGTCCTCATTCTGCACGGGCAACAGTGACGGTCTCCCGCATTTCACTGTGAAACCATCATTTTTGATGTCAGATATATACAGGAGGTCCAGAGGTTAACAAACAAGATCAGTTCCCAGAGTCAGTCTTTAAGTCGAATTTGTTAAGTCGGAAAAATAACTATGCAGTACATTATAATAATATTTATACAGTAATAATAAAAGTAACTAAACAAAATATTGTACTGTACCTCAAACTGACAAACCGTTAAAGTCGTGCAGCATTTTCACAAACATCACAAATGTCGTGCGTGTCTTCGTGATTACGATCCATCGTACTTAACCCCAATTTTTAATATAAGCTTTATGGCAATCAGTTCCTTAATACAAGTTTTCTGTAAGTCATACATTCTTAATCCGGGGATTATTAAGAAAACAAACAAAAAAAACCACTGGCACTGGGGTATGTTTGAGTTGGGTTAGAATAGCTGTGTAGTTCACGAGCTCTCTGTCTTAGCCAGTGAACCCAAGCTGACCCGATGAAACCCTACAGGTGAGGCCCCTCTGACTTGTAAATAGATATAACATAACTATCATACCTTTTTGCAATGTGCCTCAGCCAGATACTGGGTGTGTTAGGGTGTATTACTAAAAACGATAAGACCAAAAGAGTTCGTCAGTGTTCATTCAGTAAGCTATTATTATTCGAGGAGGGTATTATCGCATAACACCCTGATACTTTGATTCCTTTATCCATGTTCACTGGGGCCTACGTGAGCAGCACCAATACTGAAATTGAAAACCAGCTGCATTTACGCATGAAGTGCCGAGAAAACTTGGGTTTTCTCTGATTAATAGGAGGAAAATAAGAGGCAGCGAATCCAGTTGGTGTTTGAATAATTATGGTATTTCCACATTTCTGCTTTAATCTGAAAACTTTGCATCAAATAATGTTCACCGAGCAAAATAGATTAATGTTTATCATGCTGCTGGGCTTTGTACATTTGAAAGGAGGTATGTTACTTAGTGAGTATTTTTGATTGAGATATATATAATATATATATAAATAATATTGAAATGTGTCGCCAGTGAATGTTTCATTTGTGATTCACTGACACATTCTTGGGCTCTATGCTCCTTGTATTTTGTTAATGAGACACCTGCTCTATCACATACTCCGCACATCACTTAAAACATTGTAGCCCCGCAATGTGTCATGACCTCTGTAGTGCATGTCATGTTGTGAGTCGCGAGCATTGCTACCCC
>JAODJW010000046.1:6680824-6696265 GCA_026777045.1 Hyperopisus bebe
TATATTACATAGTGGGGCCCAAATGTTCTCCACAATGTAATAAAAACCGGTTATTTTGACATTGTGGGAACCATTTTTTCAGGTCCCCACAAAGATCTGTGAATGCAATCAAAAAACTAAAAATACCAAAAGTCTCATATTTTCTGTGGTTACTTATGGTTTAAGGTTAGGGCTGAGTAGGGCTTAAGATCGCCATGTTGGGATTAGAGTTTTCCCCATAGGAATAAATGGAGAGTCCCCACAAAGATATAATTACAAACGTGTGTGTGTGTGTGAATATACACAAACAAATAAAATGTTAATATGTTCCAAGATAGTACTGTGCAAAAGTCTTAGGTAGTGTATGAAAATGTTTAAAGTTGTTTATTTGGGTAGTAAGTGTATATTTGCTCAGGAAATAAAAATCAATTTATCGTTAGAACATTTGCAAATTAAGAGTAATACAATAGAATCTAACAAGACTTATATATGTGTGTATGTTTGTATGTGTATATATCTTATCATCATATATACAATCAAGTGTGTGTAGATATTATTTTTTGCCTTTCTCTGTAGGCACAGTGATCGGGGTTGTGATCTACACGGGCAAAGAGACCCGCAGTGTGCTGAACACCTCCCACGCAAAGAACAAGGTAAAGACACCCCATCCAGAATTGTGTTTTATTTGTATGACGTATCCCTGTTGACCTCCAAAGATATCCGTACACCTCCTGTGTGTTTTTGCCTGTAACATCACTAGCATCCTCTGCGCACTGGTTTTCTGTCGGGCCGTGGAATGGCCGCATTCAGTTCTGTCCTCTCTTCCTAAAAGCCGATGACTTTCACAGCGGTGCTTTATAAAACAGACGACCAGTCAAAAGTTTTGGGGATTTTCTACATTTGCATGTTACTTAATATTTACTAGAAACACACTCGCTAATCTTTGCTAGCAAATAAATTTACAGTATATTTACCATTTGAATACCTTTATTACCAAGAATATGTCATATCTTTGATTGATCAAAGTAGCCTCCTCTAGCAGCTATAACAGCAGAGAAAATTTGACACATTCTATCTGCAAGGGACATTAAATACTGCCGTTTCATGGGATGAAAGAGTGCATTTAAAGTTAAAGGACAGCCTAGAATTTGGCTCTGCCATCACCACACAACCAGTTAATAGGATGTCAGACATGCACTGTTACATACTATTTACATGTTATAAAGGAAATTTGTTTTACTTGAGTTGTATTTCCTTTTATCTTTGTTCACTCAACTGTACAATGTTAACAAGAATAAAAATTCTGCGGCTTATGAATTAAATGGAAAAGTGGTAACCTGTGGTGTGCAAAAAGCTTTGACTGGTAGTGTGCATGTCTCTGCTGGCCGGGGTCAGTGGTCTTCAGCAGCGGCCACGCGGTGCTGTGTTCAGAGCCCTCGGATCGGTGAGGACGGGCAGAGGGACTGTGGAAGTAAGCTGAGACAGGAGGCAGCCTCCCTGACACTCATCGTAATACGTTATTCAAAGTGTGAAAACCACCAGCTGCTCACAGTGTTTTACGTCAGTCTTGCCGTGTATCGATTTCTGGTACAAAAAAAGGCTTCACATCCCCCAGACGAGAGGGAGCGATCTGCGTCTGTATGAGCGCCTCTCACGCTGTCCTCCTTAGGCATGGTGTGACCCTTTCTTCCTTCACACCTGGGCTTAGGGGTCGTATCACTTTCTCTTCCTTTCTGCCGGAGTCTCGTTCGTGCCTCCTGTCCTTCTGCACCCTTTTCTTCCAGCCCATTGCTCTGACTCAGCTTCTCGGGGGGAACTCTCCGTATCCATATCCGAGGACGCTTCATGGTCTTCACGTCCGCCTCCTCCTCTGCCCTCTGATCTTCTTCTCTCGCTATGTTTTTTTTTAATCCTTAATTAAAATCATAGATCTTGGAAATCCGGAGAACGCAGTTGCACCAAACCAGTTGTTTTCCATGTAAACTGTAATTCCTCACGGATGACTATTTGAAGGGTGGCAGCTGATTCTCAATGGCAGTTTTAATGCTGCAAATTTGGGACATATAAATCTCACAGTTTCTTGACGAGAAAAATAGCTCGTTGGATCAAGTTTCTGCTCCAGATGTCGGTTAAACTCTTAGCTAGTTAATTTCCCTCTTGGTTAATTAACATGTTGAACTGACCTTTCTGCATTGACAGGTCCAACTTCATCTAGAAAGCCAAGCTTAAAAAGAAATAGCAAGATCGATTACTGATTAACAGCATCAGCATGGTCTGTGATATTTTAAGGTTGGGAAGCTCTGCTGTGTAATTCCGCCTTATTTAGCATGATTAATGATTGCCGAGTTGCTGGAATTTACCTCACGTTGTATGTATAGGGTAATATTTTCCAGGGCACCTGTATATCACACTGTATGTTGGCACAGAAGCGTGACATTGTACTACGTGACTGTCTGCAAATGATGTATGCAGCAGCTGTGTCATGCTGGTTGAATGTAGCCCTGACATTTCCAGTGGACAGTAACACAGTTTAATAATAAAAAACTTCAATGCATTGTGCTAGCATGCAGTCTGCAGTGCAAGATGCAGCCAAACGAATGAGTTAGTCATGTAAATAATACATATCAGGCATTCTTGAAAGATCAGCTGGACAGTATGCAGCACATCTGCCCAGCGGAAACCCCGCTCCGCCGCAGAGCCGCGCAGGCTTTCTGGGAATCGGGCCTCGCAGATTGCGACGCCGATGGAAGCGGCATGTGGCGAGCGCAGAATCTGATATCCACGCAACATCGAGTTCTCGAGCGCCCGAGCATCTCCCCCCCCCCATCCAAGCATGCGAGCCTTCTGTCAATGCAAGCGGGGAAGATGCGCGGCTCATCGTACGGCGCACACGCCGCCGCCGCCGCGCCGTGACAGATGTCCGCGTCGGGCTTGTTATTCCGACGCTTAACTCTTTCTCTTCTCGGTGGAGCACACGCTTGTTTATTTATGCTAGCTGTTCCTGGCGGGGGGGGGCGNNNGGGGGGCTGTAATTGTTAGCAGCTGTAATGCCGAAAATCGCTTGTTAAGTGGGGAACTCCACCATCATTCTTCAAAATAAATAGTGACAGGTCCATTTGCTACTGGATCGCCAGATTGCTAGCTGGGCTGTGCGTTTTTTTTAATGCCTATGTTTATTGAACCCCAGGGCTGGTTCTTCCTTTGGAAGGAGGTATTCTTACCGTATCACCTTGCCCTGTGATGAAGATCGTCATTAAAGCCGATTTCTTATGTGGCGATTGGCTAGGAATATAAGCTCTGCGTAGTGTGCATGTCCGTCCCCCAGTGCGACAGGTGTCCACCGTCCAGGCCAGGAGTGACGAGTCTGACAAGGTCTCCGTCCTGAGCTGGCCGCAGTTATATATCTGCTGCTCGCTGTGCGCCATCATATTTATGTGGAAGGAATGCAGCGGGGGGGCATTTCAGGCCTTTAAATAGTAATAATTTGGTGAAAGGAGATTATGCCCGCGGGATCCTGTAAAAGGAGTCAGCAGTTCTCCACGTGGCGCCACGTTTAGCAAAACATGCTAGATGCTCTGAAGGAAGCCAGCATTGTGTATGAAGTAACTATATATAATTAAATATATATATAATAGCACAGTGTGGTCCAAATGAAAGAGCCTTGTAGCACTCTGCAGATGTGGGGGGTGAGGTCAGCACAGTCCCTTATCCAGGATGAGTTGTGTGAGCACGTAATCAACAAGCGCCTAATCATCTGTCTGTGTTGATTGTAAAGAAGAATATATCAATCCATCCATTTTCCTTATCCTTCTGGGTCGTGGGGGGTCCGGAGCCTATCCTGGAAGCTACGGGCACGAGACAGGGAACAACCCAGGACGGGGGCCAGCCCATCACAGGGCACACTCACACCCCTATGGGCAATTTTTAGTAACTCCAATTAGCCTCAGCATGTCTTTGGACTGTGGGGGGAAGCCGGAGGAAACTCCACGACGACACGGAGAGAACATGCAAACTCCACACACATGTAACCCAGGCGGAGACTCGAACGGTGGTCCCAGAGGTGTGAGGCAACATTGCTAACCACTGCACCACCATGCCGCCCCACAAAGAATATATATGGAGCTAAATAATGATAATTTCATGCAAATAAATCTGAAATCTCGTTGCTGTTGGATTTCCAGTTAAACTTGACTCTTCTGACTGTTCCGCATGCTTTGGCGGATTCAGACCCGTGTCGAGACAGATCATACCGGCTGGCGGGGTCGTTCTCAATAGGTTGGATGTTTCGGGGGGTTTATGGGGAACAGAATTTGAACCTGAGAGGAGGGAGTGATTGTTGGGAGCAAGCTGGGTGACTAGATTTGCGATGAATAGAGTGGGCATGTCCTCAGCCCCGAGGGGGCACACAGGCAAGCTGCCATTTAATTCACTGCTGCTAATTGCCAGTTGTCCTTATTATTATTGTACTTATTGCAAGGTGCTATGAATCACTCTTTGTCTCTGTGACTTTTTCCCCGACTGAAAATGAGTCTGTCGCTAGTGGTTTTGTTGGCGGTGGAGCCAGTTTTCTCTGCTTGCATTGATTTTATTCTCATTGAATTATTTTATTTAAATGTTTAGTTTACCTGGTTAGTGGGTGTGTGAGTAGCATAGATCAGCTGCCCCCCCTCGGACGGTACTCCGCCTCCCCATGACCCTTAAGCGTCATCTGGCCCGGGTCTGAAGTGCCACTGTCATCTGCTGATAATTAGCGTCACCTGCATGTCGTGGGTGTAAACTCTCTGCCGCTGCTAACGGCAACTGCGCACGAGCCTGTTCGGCCGGGCTTCTCCGCTCCCGGCAGAGGGGGGGGGGCGGTCACAGGGCGTAATGGAAGGGCGACGGCACTGGCGAGAGGACAGACCTGACATCAGTGCCCGCTGACAGCCCGCTCGCCCGCTGCTTCGCCCCCGCCAGCCACGGCACCGAATGTGGCATCTGCCAAGTTCCATTTGCCAGCTCACAGCTTGATTGGCAGGTGTTTAGTTTGTTTTCTTTTTTATTATAACATAATGCCTTGTGCACCAGTGCTTCTGAAGAAGGACAGATGTATTCAGTCGACAGTTGACTGATTCATTTTAAAGACTTTTTTTTTGTGAGGCATGTCTGTCTGAATGTTAAATGAAAGTTACCGGACGCGCTTGTCACCGTCCTGCGTCGTCTTATCAAACGCATGCTTCCGCATCTCCGTCGCATGCTGGCTTGAGGGGGTTGTCACGCACCCCTCTGCTTCCCGCCATCTCAAACCTCTGACCCCTTGGCGCACAGAAGACACTTCTGGCTCAGTGTGTTAAGTCCAGTCTGGTCCGGTGTGTGACATAGATTCTGGTGGCAGTGAGACCTCATGTCAGCTTGGCCGTTTCTAGAATGAGCTGGGACGGTAGGAGTTTGGGTAGATATGGCTCAGCTGGAACCAAAAACAGATCATTCACCCCTCCCTTTGTCTTTCAAGATTATTTTTTAACGAATAAAACAGATTCTGTTGTCCCCCCAAAAATGAGGACAACGTAATGCATCTTTACCTATCTTTCATGTAAAAAATTCTCAAATAATTACAAAATAAGTGTATTTACACACGCTCATGTGGTATTCTCCTTTGTCGGCTGTCCATTGAAGCACTGAGACTATCGCTAAATGTGAGGTTGTCGTTACAATTAGGAAAGAGACCCTTTTCACTGAGACTGGTGACGTCATCTCCTCACCCCAGGGCGTCTCTCACGTGCCTTGGTCTGGAAGCAACCCCAGACTCATTGTGTGATGTATCTGTGTATATGTAGCAATTCTGCTAGTTTGTAGTCTTTTGTTCTGTTATTCTTTGGTAGCTACAGGACGGAAAAGGCAGAAGGAAGAGAACGTTAAGAGATTAGGGCTGTTTTATTATGTGTTAAAGATTTTACTGTTGTAACTGGATAGCTGAAGGTAACAAAGTAATTAGTTTGCATGCTTGGGTGGTCCGTAGCCCAGGAAGTGAGCTTTAAGGTTGATAGATTCATATCCTAGATAAAAATATGAATACCTGTTAAGGACCAGAGCAGTCTTTGGGCTTTCAGATATATATTAGATAAACACTCAAAAAGAATGTGCGCGTTGTCACCATGATAAAAGGTATGTTGTAATGATGGGAGCCAATTATAAAAATGACTGCCCTCAACTGCCTCATCATGGCTTTACCGTTAGACCATTATGTCCATGCAGTCTGTGGCCTGACCTGTATCACAGGGTTGGTCAGCTGGCTGGAATGAGATTTTCAATTGCAGACAAGTCTGCACACGCATGCACATGCATTTACATGTACAGTTTTATTACGTTGAAAATAGTCTGTAGGGTTTGCTCACTACCTCAACGCTTTTGATCTAGCTAATTTTGGGTTTACGATGGAATGATATATATTTGCCGTAAGATTTCTTGCGTGAGCGTGAGAGTCTGAAAGCGTGAGTGTCATGCCAGGGGCGTGAGAGTTCGCAACCCTGGTATCTTGAATCTACCAGGGTCCTGTTAGCCAGATGACCCCTAACTCTGGACGTTTTTGTGCTGAAGGCATCCAAAGGTACTTTCAGTATCTGCTTAAAGCCCAAATGTCAGGGAGCCATCTAGGTCGGCCGGAGATGAGGGCTTCAGTGGAGCTAGAAGATTTACTGCACTCCTGCTGCACGCTCAGGGAGAGCGATCGGCTCTGAATCAGTGGAAACGTACGCTTTTTTTTCTATGAGGATGTTTGTGTTGATTCAGCTGTCGGGATGTTTGAGTTGTTAAGTTCACCCAGCCAGAACCTCTCCCTCAAAGACAATGACGCCTTCTGACATGCGTGCTGATACTCCACAGCAACGCACCACACCGGCAACGTCCTCGGAAATCTCGGAAGTGTCCCCAACTGTCCCAGCCACGTGCACTCTGCCTCGTGGCCAGAGAGAGTCTCTTTCACGTTGATGTGGGGTCCAGCTCAACCTCAGGCAATCAGACTTATCCTAAATGTTAGAACTAACAAGCATTCCTATAAATTACATTAAATGCAATGATTTTAACCTTTTCACATCTTGTACTTTTTATTGGTCAAAAAATAATCATTAGTCATTAGTTTCTTTTGCTTATATTGCTTTGAACCATTAGGTCAGTCTTGGTCTGCGACCCCCCCCATTTGAATGGGTAATTTTGTCTTCATCAGACCCTGAACTTGACCTTAGAACTTTTTAGAAGCCCCAGTCAGAAGTCTGCATGCCCCTCAGCAGGATTCAAGCACCATGTGCCCTATCTCCTGCTTGCTCCAGCTGCGGGGGCAGTGTGGACAGGGAGACCATGCTCTGTACTGCTTTTATTTGCGGCTGATAAATCAGCAGGTGTCGCCCACTATCCACCCCGGACCGGTGCAACTTAAGAATGCTAGGACTCTCTTATTTACAGAAACTTAACTGTATGCCTTTTTAATATACCTTTCATTCAACATCTCCACACGCTTCACTGACTGAGAGACAAACTTTAAAACAGAAAACTTTACCATTGTGAACTTTCTCCTCTCTAATTAAACAAATGCATGTATTTACTTATCTACATGAGCATATTACTTTTTGCACTTTTTTAGTCATAGTTTTTTTTTGTGATTACATTTAGAATAAATTTGTATTTTTAAAATACAGTTTTTTGCAATAGAATTTGAAAACTAATTTAAAATGTGTAACTGAAATATTATATTCCACTTGATACAGTCTCTTTTCCCATCATGCATTGTACACTTGTGTTTCCTGTGCACTAAAGTTTTTCTCCGAACGTGCTGACCGTTGTCACGGGAACTTGGCAGATGCAGCTGAATGTCTGACGGTTTGTCGAGCTGCTTGCTGTTGCCTGCGCCGAGTGCAGTATCGTCCTGCGGTATCTTTCCCTTGCAGGTCTCCATGATAGACTCTGCAGCATGTCGCATTTCTCCTCTTCTTTGCTAGCAACTCCCTGAAATGTTCTCAAAGTGCATTTTTCAAAGAACCTTGGGTGTTTATCGATATGCGTACTTGACAGTTCTCGTGTCCCCGTCTACCCGTTTGATGTCATATTCTATTGCCAAAGTACAGTTCCAATATTCAAGAACAGAAGTATGGAGGACGACAAAAATTCCCGGATGTCGTTCTTGCCCAGCCCCAAATATCAAGGATGCATCAGTTGCATCCTCGCCAACGAACAGTCCCCTGATTCATTGCATCCAAAGTTCATTCTTGGGAGGCAAGTTAGCAAGTATTTTCTTGCCAAGAACACAAGTGCAATCTTTGTGTTTTTGAGAAAAACACGCTTTAACCCTTTAATGACCTTTTCCATGCATTGCCTTGAGTTCCCTGCCAATGGCTGTCCTGTCCCTCTGTCGCCTCTGCAGGTGGGGCTGCTGGATCTGGAGCTGAACCGGCTTACCAAGGCCCTCTTTTTAGCCCAGGTGGTACTGTCCGTCGTCATGGTAGCACTGCAGGGCTTCGTGGGCCCTTGGTTCCGTAACCTCTTCCGCTTCACGGTGCTCTTCTCCTACATAATCCCAATCAGGTATTCAGCATATCAGTATTCATATTAGCATATCGGTATTTGTTGGTCTATTACCAGAATGTTCTTTCGGTGACCCAGCATTCATTTTCCGCCAGCTTAGACACATTTGAGATAAAGTGTTTCCAGTGTTATGAATATTTTCCAAGCTGAAATTATATTTTTACTAGAGGTTTGTAGACACACATTACTGCAATTTAGTGATTAACTTGCTAATGCCAATGACCATCAATGTCAGTTAATTCACCAAAGATAAAAGCCAAATCCGTATGCCGAAACTAGTATTTCCTCTGCTGTGTGATATTTGGATGATTGTATGGATGTTAAACCCCAATGTTTCTGTGCCTTTTGCTTTTAGCTGATTGTCTGACCCATGACCCCGTTTTTTCTTCTCCACCCCCAGTTTGCGGGTCAATCTGGACATGGGCAAGGCTGCCTACGGTTGGATGATCATGAAGGATGAGCACATTCCCGGGACCGTGGTTCGAACCAGCACTATCCCGGAGGAGCTTGGGAGGCTGGTCTACTTGCTAACGGACAAAACGGGTAGGTCGGTCAAAACGCGCCCCTTCGCTGCCATTGGATGAATTCGAATCATTGAGTCGTCATTGTACTTTTTCAATCATTAATCAGGGGCCGTGACTGGATATGCAGCATCCCAGCTAAGAGCTAATGTTTACCAAATGTTACGATTAAGCTACTGAAACATTCAATGTGTGCAGTTCTCCTGATGTTCCCAGATCCCACTACTACAACTAAGACTGATAATATAAAGACATCAAAGGGTTTGGTAGGGCAGTGGGTCAAACTGTCACTTTACATCTCAAAGGTCATGGCTTCAAGGCTGCACTGCAAATTTGCAGTGTACATGTACACATTTTTGTGTTTCTAACATAACATTATTGCCTGAACAACATTTTAATGCATTATAATATAATATAATATAATGTTTATCAGGCCCATGGACAGAACCATTGTTGAAATGTAAAACATGGAACTAACGTTCCATTAATGTTACAGTGTAAGAACGTTCTCAAGAACTTTAAGAAGACCTTCATATAACATTGGCCAAAGTTTTGGGAATGTTGTGTGTTAGCTGGGATGCCTACATATGATGCATTTTTGACAGACAATCATTAAGTCATTCTGTTTTCTCCTTTAATTTTAATTTTTTTATGTTTAATGCATGTTATCACACGTGTTACCACGTGTCAGTCATGCAGTGTCATTGCATTCTCCTTCCAGTTTCATTCCCCTGCCTCTCAGCTGGGGCAGATAGTAGCTGATCGTTTCCTTTTCAGAGTTCGCTGTATAACAAAGCCGTGAATTAAGGAATTTCCAGAAAACACAGTCAGTTGCCTGCAGTGTGTTTGATGTGCCAGTACAGTGTAGTATGATATATTAACTTTAGTGTCTATTATGCACCAGTACAGACACGGGGGGGGGCGGAACAACAAGCAGGAAATTGAGTCGCAGTGGCTGGGGCCTGATCCCTAACTAAAACATCGTTGTCCGATGATGGTAAATTGGGTTTGCATTTTGTCAATAAACATCCCAAGCTCCCCCCATTACTGCCCCTACAGTATCTGACACAAATCATCACATAAATTACATTACGGTTTTCTTACTGTTGAGCAAGAAAGCTAAACGCCTTAATAAGGTTTTATTGGTGACGGTACTTCCAGTAAGATCTGAAGCAGTGTTGCTATAGAGACTCATCAGTGGGCACCAGCGTGTGAGGCAATCATCGTACAATAGAAGATTGATAGAATAACAGATAAAATCTGTTGCCCGATCGCTCACGGTGCGTCCTGACACTGAACAGAAATGCGAGACGTTGCGTGACGAATTAACAAATGGTGCTTGAAGCAAACAGGGAGTCTGATTCACTTTCAATCTGTTGCGAGGATGTTGGTATTTCCAGCCGTCGAATGGTGGGCGGTGTGTGAGGGAGCAGTTTGAAAGTGTCCTGCATCTGAGCCGGGTGCTCGGTTTCGCTGCAGCCTCCTGCCCTGATCTCTCCCTGGCTTTACCCGTCCGCAGGGGAAGGAGCAGGCCGGGAGGTATTTTTCCCAGGGGAAGAATGGGAGGTCACTGGGTGGTACATCTCACACAAACACACCTGCCTAATCCTTCCTATTAGTAAATTGTAGCATACGTTGTAATGTTTTAAAAAGTTCTGTGTATTTATAAATGTGTATATAATGCCAGTATACTTACATATGTGATTTTTTTGTGGAACTCTTCCGTAACTAAAGCATAATTAAACTAATTAATTCACCTAAGATGGTGACTTTCCGTTCACTTTGGGATGGCATCCCAGGTCCTATAAAAATCAGCTCGTCACCTAAACCGAAACAGCAGGAATCGGATATGCTGTCTTTTTGATTGAAGTGGCAAAAAACCCAGAAGGAAATGTGTGGTGATGGTGACAAGGGGCTTCTGGATTCTCACGGCTCCCTGGATGCATGTGACTGTATGTCCAGCAGTTTTTATCGGGGAATAACATAAACATAATGTAATTGTTTTTTTACATTCCTTCTGGGATTAAGTTTTCGTGCGTGTGTGTGGGCCCCTAGTGTATTTATACTGCAGGCAGTTGTATGATGACTTAACAGACCATACAAGCCCTTACTTATTTACATGAGTAGATTCGCGTGCAGTAGTTTATAGTGGTGTATTTGCACTGTGAAATGAATAGTCATTAAGGCATTATGATCGTGTATTCATCATGTACAGACTGCACTTAACAGACTGCTACAGTCTGGCCTTTTTACTGAAGTTTAGTAAACATCAAACTGGGTCTGTTTTTCTTTGTTGTTTACTATGGGAAAAGGTTTTTTTTTTTTTTTTATGTGACAGGAGACGTTAAGATTTTCTTCCAGGATGTCGGTCGCTCGTCCCTTTCGTGCGAAGCATTTCTTTATAGGATGCGGATGGAAATGCGTGAGTCACTTAGGAAAAGATTAGCAAGGGAGCAGAGTACGTTTCTCTCCGTGCGGCCAACCCGAGCAAAGAGGCACATGCGTGGCCACCCAGACGACAGGGCCCTGGGCATCCTGCGACACTTCCCCGTCATATCCATCCGCATTTTCCTGCAGCACGTTCAATGCCTCAGTGTTTAACATCTGGTCGCTGCCCTGCTCCAAGAGAGCTCAACTCACCCTTAAAGGGGAAGCCTTCTCGCTCCTGCTGCACTTTTTATACAACTGCTGCGACACGCATGATTTTAGCGTCGTATTTGTACGCCATATTGCAACGTCACCGTTACGAGTTCCGACTTCTGCTCATTAGGAGAGAGGGGACGACCATGAGTGATTCTAAATCCTGGAGCCTTCCCTGTCGTGTGACCTGCAGGCACTCTGACGCAGAACGAGATGATTTTCAAGCGCCTTCACCTGGGAACCGTATCCTACGGCACGGACACCATGGACGAGATCCAGAGCCACATCATACAGTCGTACGGCCAGGTAACCTGCATTCAACAGAACGAAGGGTCTCCGCCCTGCATCGAGGTCTGCCGGCGCGTGCAGCAAAAGGGGAGGACGAGACGAGAAAATGATTGTGCTTCGGCCTGTCGGGAGAGCAGTTCATTTCGGTGGGGATCTGAGCTGCCGTCTCTGTTAAGGGCGGTCAGTCTCCCAGTAGAGTCCGATGGCTGCCCATCAGCTCAATCGATCTTTATATGCGGTGCACCCCTCTGTATTATTAAGATGACAATAGCCTTGTAGGTCCCCTGTAATCCACCCTGTAAATCTATTACAACCTGATTATATTAACCCCCTGAACGCATTTTGTGACAGGGGGCATAATCCTTAATGGAATTTGTGCAAAATTGAATTATACAGACATCAATAAACATAACATAATTCAGAAAAGCAAATTGGCTTAATTTATTTGACACGGTAATGGTAGCGGCGCTCGCGGAATGCGAACGTGTTGCCCCGGCCGCGGGGGGNNNCGGTCTGGCGTTTGACGGCTCAGTCGGTGACGCCCACCGACGGGGAGCGAGGGAGACAGCTGCGAGACGGGGGCCGTCCACAGCGTGACACGGGGGTGAGAGCATCGGGGGGGGCCCGCGGACCGGGGAAGGTTGTCATTTCACATGTTAACCTTCAAGGGCCTTTTTTCACGCTGGCAGTTACTAATCAGAAATGATGTGCTCCACTAGAGCAGATAAATTGTGTCAAATACAGCTGGGACACTGTTGTGCCAACCAGCCCACTGCCGTGCAAAATTGATGGGTGCAGCGAGTCGAAAGTGGGAGACATGAGAGGGGAGGGGAGGGGGGGGCACTCCTGATCTATTGTATGACAGACTTGATGGTTTTTTTTCTATCTCTATCTTGTGTAAACATGATAGTTCTTGGGAAAAAAAGTGGTAACTAATATAAGAAATACAGTATGGTATGTTTATGCAGCTTGTGAATTATTATCAAAACTGACGTATACTGTATATGTAAGAAATGCCTTATTTATGCATAGATATTTATATAGTTTGAATAGTGCAATTGAAAATTGCATTTATGGTGCTTTTAGCCCGGAGCTATGATGCTACTGGCCTCTGCAGACCCTGTGGGAACCTGTTGAACTGTCTGGGTGACCCTCTGTAGACCATGTGGTCCCTTCTATAGACTCAGTGGGCCCCTTTATAGACCCTGGAGGCCCCTCTATAGACCCTTTGGGCCCTCTTTAGACCCAGTGGCCCGTCTGTAGACTCCGTGGGCCCCTTTATAGACCTTGTGGGCCTCTCTATAGATCCTGGGGAATCATCTGTAGACCCTGTGGGGTCCCTTTTAGATCCTGAGGCCATATGTAGACCCTGTGGTCTCTTATGTAGACCAAATGGGCCTCTCTATAGACCATGTGGCCCATCTGTAGACCCTGTGGTCCCTTCTGTAGAACCAGTGGGCCCCTCTATAGACCATGTGGCCCCTATATAGCCCCTTTGGCCCATATGTCAACCCACTGGTCCCTTCTGTAGACCCCGTGGAGCCCTCTAAAGACCCCTTAGGACCCTCCATAGACCCTGTGGCACATCTGTAGCCCCTCTGGTCCCTTCTGTAGCCCCTGTGGCCCCCTCTAGCCCCGTTGGGCCCTCTCTAGCCCCTGTGGCCCACATGTCAACCCTCTGGTCCCTTCTGTGGACCCTGTGGGACCCTCTGTAGACCCAGTGGAGCCCTCTAAAGACCCCTTAGGACCCTCTATAGACCCTGTGGCCCATCTGTAGCCCCACTGGTCCCTTCTGTAGACCATGTGGAACCCTCTATAGACCCTGTGGCTCATCTGCAGACCCTGCCCCACCCCTGTCCGCACAGGTCAGCTCCAACGGTAGCAGCACCAGCTCCACACCCTCCCGCAAGCCGCAGCCAGCCCCGCCGAAGGTGCGCAAGAGCGTCAGCAGCCGCATCCACGAGGCCGTCAAGGCCATCGCCCTGTGCCACAACGTCACGCCCGTGTACGAGTCGCACTCCGGCGAGACCGAGTCCGTGGAAGCCGACCAGGACTTCAGCGACGAGAACCGCACCTACCAGGCCTCCAGCCCCGACGAGGTCAGCGGCCACTCTCGTTCTCTCGCTCACTCATTCTTTTAATTTACCGTGGTGTTACACAGGGGAGAAAGGGGAGTTAAACCACTACAAGGACATGTGACACGGTTGAAGTACAGCTTATTCTACCTGGAAGCTGTTTTATTCAGTTCATTACAGACGTTACTTAAAAAGCTGTGGTTTCATTAATAATTGTGATAATATTTAAATGCATATATGAATAGATCTGCCTGAGTTTTTCCACACAAAGCCGTGTCAGACATACTGTACGGGTGGGGTATGGAGGGAGCCTCTTTGTTAGTAAGCTGTGTGCTGGCGTGTGTCATCGTGAAACGGTATCATTTACACTGGTGGGTGAGTAGCGATCCCTGTGTTTACCGTCCCTCTCCGGATTTATAGCCCTTGGAGCGGCTAACGTAAGCTGTCCGTTATCGGGGGAAGCCCCGGACGGTGTACCATAAATATCCACAGATATGGGGGGGTCAGTAAGGATCATCGTGGAGGAAGCTGCATGTCGTCATTTGTTATTAGTATATTGTTATTGGATACGGAAGCTTCCTGCGTTCCTATGAAGTGGTGAATCTTATCGCCCTTCAAAGTTTCCATTTTTTAAAGAAAAAAACACTTTGCTGACATTTATCGAAAATTGTATAACGTGGAAATGTTTTACTCACCATTTGATTTAGTTTTGCTTAATTTTCTGCCATTAGCTAGTTCTAATCGTGATTCTGTGACGCCTGGTGCCCATTTGCACTCTGCTGGTGAGCTTGTAGGTCACCTGAGGCTTTTTGTTTTATTGGTTGCATTCAGTCTGGACAGCTAATATCAGTATGGAAATTGTCGCAAACCTACACTTCGTGTAAAATATTGTATATATGCATCACATGAAAAGAGTATGTGAAATACACCATGCAAAGCACAGATTCAGCCGCAGCCAGATTTTTGTAATTAGAATAAATGCCCCTTGATGGTGTTATTTACCATGCCTTCCCCCCAGTATCTGGAGATTTGTGAGTTTGAAAGGCAGATAAGATACAAGCAATTCGTTCACAGGTTAAGAAAAAAAAACGGGCTCGACATTCTGGGGCCGCGTTGACTGTTATATCATTTTCTGCCTGTATTAATTGTTATTGTAATTAATTGTTATTTTGTGGGCTTCTGGTTTTTCTGAATCGAAATTTTTCGCCCCCCCATTTTCCTACATATTAAATACTGTCATTGTGCATGCGGTGCCCCCCGGGGGCGCCCAGATTGAGTTTGCTTCCTGTTATTTATCCGCCTGCTCCTCACAGCTCCATTCAGGGTGTGAAGGCCTGAGGAGAAGCGGTCACAGCATTCTGGGCCATACCCCCCCCCCCCCCCCC
>JAODJW010000046.1:6696365-6710986 GCA_026777045.1 Hyperopisus bebe
GCTGTTAAATGTGATGCAAGTTTAAATCTAATGGCCTATTTGCAGAATGTTAGAAAAGGGTTAGCCGTCCGCTCTCTTGGTGATGTGTATATTTATTTATTTCTTTTAATACTCATCTTTATCTCCCTCATTGTTTCTGGGCACAGATCAATATTTAATTTTCTCTGAGAGCCCGGGAGGGGGGCCGTGGGCCAGTGTGAAGGGGGCGCGGGGGTTGGGGGTGGCATTTCAGGCTAAGGCAGCATCAGTACCTCCGTTCAGCCGGAAGCAACAGCCCCCTGGTGACGGAAAGGGCAAAAAGGTACTGACCAACAAAACTATGTGTCCCCCCCCCCGAAGAATACCAGTGAGCCTAATGTAATGAGGGATCGTAAATGGAGGATGTCTTGCGCTCAGGGGTCATGAACTAACCAATCAACTGTGCCGTGAACAGGGTGTTTTTCGAGACCTCTAGCCTTTGGGGGGGGGGGGCAGGGGGGGGGCTTGGCCACAGCCTCTAATGACTGCAGGGTATCATGAGCTAACTATTTCTTTTCTCCATGTTGTAACAAGGCCCTCTCACCTTGCCGCGACATCGCCGGCAGTATCAGCAGGCCCTGTGAGAATGAGATCGGGGGGTGGCCAGCTCGCAAAGTTTCTCCTGTGGTTCATGTCGTCTGACCAAGCCTCCGTGATCTATGCCCTGTCACAAAAAAAAAAAAACGCTGTAGTATTAAATCCAACTTGGGTTTCTGACTGTGCTGGACTGCTTCTCACCCTGTGCACGTGGCATAAAGATCCCGTTGTCTGTCGTCTTCATCACTCCATCTCGGTCAGCTGCGAACCTGGTCAGAACGATGGCCGCCTTTCAGGACCAGTGCTGCGTGTGTGTTTGGCTGTTTGACGAATGTCCAGGCAAATGCTTGCTCAGGTCCACTAATCTTGTCACACTGTCGATGTATTTCTGAAGAGCGCATTATAATCAGTGACATAAACCGTCACAGCCGTGACCTCGCAGACACAAGCAGGATAAATAACCCATAGATTATCCTTAAAATTGACAAGCGTTTTCCTGTGTAATTATGCTTTTTTGTTTTAGGGGACATTTTATGCCATCTTGCAGGGGCTAAAAGTTCAGCCTCATGATGTATGTAACTGATGATACATAGTCCTGTAAAAAAAGATCGAGTTTATGCCAACGGAGACTTTTCTGCTAGACTCGTTCTTCACGAGAATACAATAATGTCTCACCGGAAGAATTTACGAGCTGCAGGCTGGATTGCTTTTCATAAGGAATGTAAAGTGGGACGTATCTCCAGTAGGCCGGCATCACCTTCAAAGCGGCCGCTCCGTTACTATTTCGGGCCTTATCAGCCCAAGATGGACGCCAAAAGAGGGGTTTATTTTCCGTCCCAGCCATATATGGGGCGCTGGGCTCCACGTACCGTGGCTCCTTTCATTATCGTGCTTGAAAATTGCACATAATAAGCGCAGGAATGCTCTGCACGCTGTCACGGGTTGTTTCCAAGCTCGTTCTGGTATCCTTTGGTATGCCGCGAGCACCGTGATCTCACTGATCTCAGTGCCGAGTTACAGTAACAGCGATAGCATCTGTGCTATCTTAGCATGGATCGCCCCCTTGTTTTTCTTTGATTCGGGCCAGAACAATCCCGCCCCGGATAATCATTCCGTCCGGCAGTGCCTCGCAGGTGTCCCGGTCCAGGTGTTTGTCATTAGGCCTTTGAGCACCTGTTTCTGCAGCTGATAGGAGTCTGTAAGTCTTTTTCTTTTGAAACCTTTGAGTTGCGTTTTGCTCATTAGTTTGAACTGTGGTGAAGCTAATAGTGCCGCTGAATTGTTAGTATAGGAATGAATGTTTTTTCTTTATAATTTTTGTAATTTAATAAAGACAGATGCTTATGACAGTTATCCTTGTTGGCAGCTGCATCAAGTGAAACATTAGCTATGCTGATTTGTGTGTTTCCCAGTGTTAGTGTTTATTTCTAAAATAGATTGAAGATTAATAGATTAATTAAGTGTCCTTTTATGGGTAGAATAGAATATCATTGCGCCGGCTCTGAAAGTTGTTACATTAAGTTGATATTCGACATTCTCACCCTTCACAGACTGAGGTCACCCTTATTCCGGTGTCCTGCACGATCCGGGGGGGGTCCATCAGGGCGGCTCGAGGTCTCTGCTTCTGCAGACTTCACGTTCACCTTCAGCGAGTCTCCGATCCAGGCGGGCCGCACAGCCAAGCGTGAGCTAAATGACAAGCAGACAGGCCTCCCCAAATATAGCAGCACTGACGTCCCAACTACAGAGGGCAGCAAAATTAAATTACAGGATATTAGCGGCGAGATACAATTTGCAGGTCAAAATGTAATAGCAGCCTTTCACAGTGTGTTTTGAAAATTAACCTTTTGAGTATTGACTCATTTGCAGCTGAATTTGGAGAGATTGAGCAGGGGGGTGCAATGCAGACTTAGTGGCATAAAGGCACTGTTGTGTGTATGATGACATAACAGTCATATTTATCACCCACTGGCTGCAGGCGAGTTAAATAAAGTCAATAAATGTAATTATTATATTATATTATCAGAAGCCCACCCCAACCCCCACACCCCCAATTACCATTGTTGCCCTAAGGGCTCTGAACGCGTATATAAATACCAAACCATCTCATGTCATTTTAATTTGGTCTAAGCATGGATTACAGCATTATTAAATTATATACCAGAAAATGGTTTAATATTAATCGCATCATGTTTGGCCGCTATCAGCGGGAAAAAAGAAACGCATCCTGATGGGCGGAGACGAGTGGCCCATTCGTTATGCTAATCTCATTTGTTAAGATCTGTTAAGTAGAGAGCAGTTTTAATGCATGCTTTTCAGTTTTAATTATGGACCATAAATAAGTTTTAGTACATTAGTACCGCAAGTGAATTGCCATGTTTAAATAGATTATGGGGCAAAAACATTATCCAAATGTACATATTGAACTAATCTTGCATCTTAAGGATATTAATGGGGACATTACTGTAATTTGTGATTTGCCGTTTAACCTCGTGCCCCTCGCCAGCACGTCGGAGAGGCCGGGTTTTAGGCCAGTGCTCTCGTTATCTGATGGCGGACGCAGTCAAATGTGCGTGAAAGATCAGCGTGCGTTTCACACGCAACATTCATCCCCAGCCGTATGTGTCTGGGAATGACATGCTTTGTGTTTTTAATGGACTCGTTATTTTAATAGCTGGAGACTGCATTTTTCTCATATATATTTTAGTCTGAGAGTCATTCTGCCTCGCCTGTCAGTAAAGTGTATGCGTTTTAAGCAGAATGGTGGAGAGCATGTTGATTAAAGTCTCATTGTGGGGCCACGGTCTGGCAGTTTTCCGTGATGTTCACCGGTTGCCACTACCGCTGACAGACAGCCAACATTCTCTCAGCTACACAATCAGTATGTCGAAGGGAGTTTTTCCTCTGACTGTAAACTGGGCTATTTATGGCCAAACGTGTCTCTCGCTCTATGATAACTGTTTATCGTTTTATGGCTTTGCTCTATAAATGTCCTTGTCTTTTCCCTGATAGAAACAGAAGTGTATGACAAATGTGTTGCTTATTTTTTTATTTTTTTTTTGCATTTTAGTCTTTGGCTACGTTCACACTGCAGGCCTTAATGCTCAATTCTGATTTTCCGCTCTGATCGGATTTTTTGTTTGCCTGTTCACATCACTCTTTTTATTGTGGGCAATATCAGATTTCAATGTGAACAGTTCACTATACTGAACTGGCCTGCGTGAGCACAAAACAACAAAGACGCAATGACGCGCATACGCAAAAACAAAGACGTTACTTTATTGATCCGAAAACTGCCCGGTTACGATATGAGCCTTCCAGTTTTGCCTGAACAGATGTATCTCCCCAAAAACCCATTAAATCCAGCACCTCACTGTCCCTCCACTGGCCAACTTCTGTGCTCTCCTCCATGTTTAGCACTCTGACGGAGACATATGGTGACTTCCGCCTGCGCAGAATTGCGACGAACAACGATCGAGAGTGACGTAAAAGTCGCACGAATTCCGATTTCGCTGTTCAGACTGAGGCCGCATTGCAAAAAAATCTGACCTGTATCCGATTTATGACCACATACTGAAGTGGCCCAAATCGGAATTGAAAAAATCAGATTCCGTGTGATTTGTGCTGTTCACATTGTCATGAAAAAATGTGATCTGAGTCACATATGAGCAAAAAATCAGATTTGGGCCACATTTGTCCTGCGGTGTGAACGTAGCCTTAGTTCCCTTCACGTTATGTATCTCCGTGGGGCTCAGCCTTTCTCCTTTGGTTACTCCCATAACCGTCTTGCGGAGGAGGGCTGATTTTACGGCTCGCATCCTGTACTTTCATGTATTAAGAATCGGTTTGTTTGAGAGATTAGAGAGCGTGCGCAGCAGGGAAGGTGACCTCTGACCTGCATAACCCCCCGACCCCTGCTGCTCCTCAGGTGGCCCTAGTGCGCTGGACGGACAGTGTGGGCCTGACGCTGGTGAGCAGGGACTTGACCTCCATGCAGCTGAAGACTCCTGCCGGACACATCCTGACCTTTCACATCCTGCAGATATTCCCCTTCACGTCTGAGAGCAAGAGAATGGGCATCATTGTTCGAGTGAGGCTGACGTTTAAGCGTGTGTTTAATCAGAATCAGGGCAGCTCACTGGGAGACGCCGGAGGCTGGATGTGACACACTTAAAAACACATACTTTTATCAGTGTTCCCCAACCCAGTCCTCTGGCAACCCCAGATGCTCCACGTTTTTGCTTCCTGTCACACAGTCCACATTTTTGCTCTCTCACGGCTCCTTACCGGTGGGGAACTGGGATAGAGCAAAAATCTGGACTGCCGGGGAATCCCCGAGGACCAGATTGGGAAATTATTTAAAATAACAATTAAGTAAACGTGCTACTGTTCCTATTTTTATCTTGTAGTCTGCATGAGCCAGTATTGCAAGGTTGTATCTTTTGTTTTTGTTTGCTATATTTTGGGTATTTTTATGCTCTGTGGTTTAATCCCGCACAGTAATTTCTTTCGGAAGGAATAAAGTTTATCTTAAACGCAGGTTTAATTTATCTGTTGATTTTATGTTAAGCGGCCTACATTAGCTTCAGAGGAGCCCCATCCCCCCCCCGCAGGTTTGCTGTATGCCATGCCTGTCTCCTGATCCAGCCTCTTCCCGATGACTGTCCCTTTCAGGAGGAGGCCACGGGTGACATCACTTTCTACATGAAGGGGGCTGACGTCGCCATGGCAAGCATCGTGCAGTACAACGATTGGCTGGAGGAGGAGGTAGGCCGGCTGGCCCGCCGTTGGCCCCTGCAGCTCGGGGCCCCGTTGGCCACACCCACACGGACACATGACCTAAAGTAGCGTTTCCACGCAGTGAATGATTACCTTCTCAGAGTGCTGAGAGAATCCCAGTTGTAAAACATATGTATTTATAATGTCATCAATGATATACACATATGAACACTACTCTCTATGCTTAATATATATGCATATCTATTAAGAGATATATATTCACATACAGTGTAGCCAAAAAGTATTTGTGCACTGTGGAAAAAACGGTCAAAAATGGAAATGATATTGAGGATATTTACCATGATGTGTGTTATATAAAGAAACAAGGAAAACTTTTATTCAAAACACATTCTGTAATTGTTTTCAAATGATGTAATTTCATCATCAACCATTTTTTCACAGCATGCAAGTAATTTTTGGTCACACCATATATGTGTGTATGTATGTTCTTTTACTTTTATTTTTATAAATATTAAATATAGCAGTATATAAAACACTTAGGGGCTTTGTGCATGTATGCTTATCATTGTATTGGCATTATTTGGGGGTCAATAAGTGCCACAGGGCATTTTATTTTAATTAGTGTCCCAAATAAGGCTGATCCCTGGGTGACCATGTGACATGTCATAATGTCAGTTAACACCATCGCTGACATTATGTCATGTCACATGGTCGCCCAGGGATCAGCCTTATTTGGGACAGTAATCACGATCATCATGCAGCCCGTCGGTTCTGCGTCCTCATGCCGGTCCTTCCTATCCCCGTCCGTTCCCCTGTTTATCCGTGTGCCCCACCTTGGCCTTCGCCATCGATCCCCGTCTCCGTACACGGCACCATTTCAGTCCCACAGGCAGCAGCTGAGTGTCTCTCTGAATGGGCAGCACTCACAGTGCTAAGGTCATACATTTGTTCCGGATGATTTACAGCTGTCGTCTTTCTGGAAAATTTATGGCGCCGTTCTGTGTGAAAACCCAGTTTTTTAAGCCCTTCGCCGTGTTCGGTTTTACTGCAGTAGATGACAGCATTTGTTCCTCAGATCGTATCGCCGGGGTAAACCTGTCCTTCGGGGAGGAAGTGTGTTTGGGTTTCTGCCGTATTTCTGGAGCACGTGCGGTAGGTGGAGTGGTCAGGGGCAGATGTGAAGGCCGCTTGTTTGTGCAGAAGAAAGCCGTCACACATTCATCTGATTTATAGGAACACAGGGATTAGCCAGCCCATCCCTGCAAACTGGCAAATAAAGGAATTGTTTCGGATTCATTTCCCTGCCAGTGTCCCTACCCAAACGCTCCCCACAAGTGCGTGCGTGCGTGCATACACACAGGTTCATAATTATATCTTTGTGACGGTCCATTCATGTCAATGGGAAAAACCCTAATCCCAACCTTAACCCCTACCCAACCCTGACCTTAACCATAAGTAACAAAACAAGGACTTTTTGGCATTTTAAAATCTCTAATTGCGGTCACAGATTTTTTTTATTAAAATTGAGTTTCCCCTTGTGGGGACCAGAAGAAGGTCCCTGCAAGGTTAAAAGTTAAAGGTTTTTATCACACTATGGAGAAATCTGGTCCCCACAATGTAATTACAAACACACACACAGTTTTCTTTTTCTTCCCCTAACACATGTTTTCTCCCCCCAAAGTGTGGGAACATGGCCAGGGAAGGACTTCGCACTCTGGTGGTGGCAAAGAAGTCCCTGTCAGAGGAGCAGTACCAGGACTTTGAGGTGCGGCCTGCACTGGATCTCTCCCCCCGTCCTTTCCGCTGCCATATCCCTGGCCTGTTCCCACGCCTCCCCCTCTCTCTAACCCCTCCAGAACCGGTACAACCAGGCCAAGCTGAGCATCCACGACCGGGGGCTGAAGGTGGCGGCTGTGGTGGAGAGCCTGGAGAGGGAGATGGAGCTGCTATGCCTGACCGGCGTGGAGGACCAGCTGCAGGCCGACGTCCGGCCCACCCTGGAGATGCTGAGGAACGCAGGCATCAAGGTCTGTGGTGGCCACGCCCCCTGATACTTGGCCCCACCCACTGACATTCTCTAACTCTCTGATTCCCACTCATACTCACTTATGCTGTCAAACTGTACTTTTCAGTTCATTTTGATTTGAGTACTGAATATGAGTATTATCCAGTACTTATCCAGAGTACTGGATAAGTACGGTTAGGGTGAATGACCTCTGATATGAGTGCTGTTTGTACACCCTGCCATCCCACAGTGGGTTTTATGTTTGGCTTGTTTACAGTCTGTACAGCTTCTCCGCAGGGATGTCCCTTCACGCGCAGGTCTGCTCATTCTGTCTGCTTTATTTATTTTCTTTTCTTTCCTTTCACTTCAGATATGGATGCTGACTGGGGACAAGCTGGAAACGGCGACCTGCATCGCAAAAAGCTCGCACCTGGTCTCCCGCAGCCAGAACATCCACGTCTTTAAGCCCGTACGTGTCACCTCTATACCCACACGCAGCAGTTTGTCCCCGTCCTTCCTGCACGCATCATCAAGTCAGATTTGACAGTGACAGTTCACCGTAACATTCCACTAGAATCACAGTCGAGATTCGTACATCGGGAAATGAGCACCATCGTTCAAGGTGTCCGCCATATTTGTGTGGACCCTCTGCTCTCTTGCATTTCTGCCTTTGGCATGCTGACCTGCAGCCTCAGGGCCCGTTTCTGTATCTTCTTCACACTGTGCTGAACTGCACTCTGGTGCATCCAGCTGCGTGGGCTTTATTAGGGTGCGCGTGTGTAAATGTTTGAGCTGCGCGTGTATTATTCATGCTGCGCGTAGCCCATGAAGCAGTAAGACGCATGAGTGAAATGTAAACGGCACGTGGTCCGCCGTTCTGTCCCTCAGTGTGGAGGACGCCCCCCGCAGTCTGCAGAGTGACACTGCAATGTTAGGTGTCTCTCACCGAGCTGCAGGAACATTTCATTGCCAGATCCCAATCACACTGAATGGTCCAATCACACTGAAGGTGATGATACACAGGGCAACTTTTTGAGCAGTGTTGCTGGGCGACTGTCAACCAGGTGAGACAAAGGGCAACTCATCCAGACCTGGGTGATGTGGAAAAGTTGCCCACTGCTGATCAGAGTTTTTAAAATAGTTTGTTGCCCCTTATCAATGGGAAGGTGCCTAATCGACGCTGGTCAGCAACATTACCTGGCAGTATCGCTCAAAACGTATTGCCACCCTTAAAGGCGACTGCGGGGATGGAATCTTAGAGCCCATCAATTCGTCTGAGAAGGAGGAGAAACAGGAAATGGCCACATCGATACGTGGCCCTTGGGTGCTTCTGTAAGCAGCCCGCTGAGGCCTGGTTCTCCCTGCTCCAGGTCACCAGCCGAGGGGAGGCCCACCTGGAGCTGAACGCCTTCAGGAGGAAGCACGACTGCGCCCTGGTCATCTCCGGAGACTCCCTGGAGGTGCGATGAGCGGGTGGGCAGGCAGGGGGCGCTCAGGTGCTGCTGTTGGCCTGTAATATCAGTGTGACTACGAAGCTGCTTTGGTGTTTCGTTTGGTCAGAATTAAACGCCATCATAAGTCGCTCTGGTGAAACGTAACAGATGGTAAATAAATCGGTCTGGTGAAAAGGATAATGGAGAGCGGATTAAGCAGCTTTATTTTAGGGCTACATTTACCTGATGGGTATAATTAACCACTTAATTTATCTTTTAGCTATTTTTTTTGTGCTGTCGTTTAACCCTCTGTGGTTATGCACAGCAAAGCTTTATGTTCTAACCATGGAATGTTTATCCCCGTTAGTTTCAATTATATGAAATAATATAATTATTAATTAATAATTAAATAATATTCCCCAATAAATATCAAAAGAGATTTTAAAACTTTTTGGGGGGTGCTTTGGGAAATGTGGCCATGTATCACACTCAATGAGTATATGCATCCTGTTTGATTGGCTGTCATCGTCCTGGGATCGATGCCGATTGGCTGACGCACCGCCACGGTCCCACCCCTCAGGTGTGTCTGCGCTACTACGAGCATGAGTTTGTGGAGTTGGCGTGCCAGTGCCCCGCTGTGGTCTGCTGCCGCTGCTCGCCCACGCAGAAAGCGCAGATCGTCACGCTGCTGCAGCAGCACACGGAGAACCGCACGTGCGCCATAGGTGAGTCCCGGGCCGGGGCGGCTCGTCCCGTGGGGAAGCCAAGGAGCCCTTCGTTTTTTGTATGCGTGTGAGTTCAAATACAGCCACGGGTTATGCTGGGGCCTTTTGGTGCTTTGGGGGACAGCCACAAGGTGGCGCCCATCTGTCACCTCACCCCCCCACACCATCTTCTGTGTTGCTCAGGTGACGGAGGCAATGATGTCAGCATGATCCAGGCAGCCGACTGTGGCATCGGCATTGAGGGAAAGGTAAAGAAACGGGAGGGCGGTAAAGCCCACGTCGTTCCCTTCAAATGCTCCCTAAGTATATCCCACGAGGGCTGAGCCCATGATACGTATACTTATCTGTCAGGAGGGCGCCTCCTACTGGGCCGATCGGGTGTTGACGGATGTGCCCCCTTATTACCGCTTTGCGCTGCTTCATGAAGCCCAGCCTGCGGCTGACACAGCGAGTGTTAATGATGCACTTTCAGCGAGCGACAGGCTCATCTCCTCCAGCGGCTACCAAAGGGCGGCCCCCAACGGGATAATTACACGCATTAATAACCATCCTCACAGTCCTCCGCATTTGCACATGAATCACAGATAACTGTGCGGTTCCCGGCAGGTCTGCTGTATATTACAAACAGCCTGCAAGTGGGTCTCAACCAGGACTCTCCTGTCTGAAAAGGGAATGAGAGTCTTCCCCTGGGAGTGACTGACAAGGACTGAGGAGAATATCCATGCCGTTCAGACCACAAGAAATCATTTTAGATCAAAGCCTCTCCCCAGGTTACGATGGGGTTACATTCCGACAAAGCTATCATAAGGCGAAAATGCACCTAACCTGACAAACGTCATAGCCTAACCTAGCCTACCTTAAACATGCTCAGTACATTGTATTAGCCTACAGCTGGGCAAAGTCATTAACAGAAAGCCTAATTTATTAAAAAAAAAAAAAAAAAAAAGTGCTGAACATCTCATGTAATTTATTGAATAATGTACTGAAAGTTAAAATCATTTACCCATCGCAAGGTCGAAATATCGTAACCTGGGGAGCGGCTGCATTTTTCTTTATGAAGAATGAAAATAATTTAGGACTGATATCCAAAGTGTGTGTATAAATCACCCTTCTCCTGGCCAGTTGGGGGTTCAGTCTATCTCAAGGGGTTTGGGGTGCCCCCCCTCGCTGTGCCGTGTGTGTATACAGTCCTCCATACACACGTGCCAACGCTCCCCATCTCACATGGTCTCCCCTCTTCACGCAGGAGGGCAAGCAGGCCTCCCTGGCTGCCGACTTCTCCATCACGCAGTTCAAGCACATCGGCCGACTCCTCATGGTCCACGGCCGGAACAGCTACAAGCGCTCGGCCGCCCTGGGCCAGTTCGTCATGCACAGGGGCCTTATCATCTCCACCATGCAGGTTAGTGGAGATGGGGACCAGGCAGGTGTGAGAGCTGAACCTGGGCTGGCTCTGCTACCAGGCAGGTGTGAGAGTCAAACCCGGGCTGCCTCTGGTCACCTGGGCACTCTTCTTCTCCAGAAAACGCTTTGCCATATCTCTCGTTTCAGGCTGTGTTTTCCTCCATTTTCTACTTTGCATCGGTGCCCCTGTACCAAGGTTTCCTCATGGTGGGGTATGTCTCTGTATCCACCCCGTTTCGCCTTTTTTCTCTGTATGGGGGAGTCACTCTGCTGCCTCTCTGCTCAGCTCCCTTGTTCTGTCACCTCACCCAGGTATGCCACCATCTACACCATGTTCCCTGTCTTCTCCCTGGTCCTGGACCAGGACGTGAAGCCGGACATGGCTCTGCTTTACCCCGAGCTCTACAAGGACCTCACCAAGGTGTGGCCCCCTCTGCCACTGACCCCCCACATGACACAGACCCCCCCACGACACAGACCCCCTACATAACACTGTCTTTTTTGTTTCAGGGCCGCTCCTTGTCCTTTAAGACATTCCTTATTTGGGTCTTAATAAGTGTCTACCAAGGTGAGAGATTCCATCATTTATCTGTGTGTGTGTGTGTCCGTGTGTGTGTTATGTATATATTACATTGTGGGGACCAAATTTTTTAGCGTTAACCCTGGCGGTCATCAAGTAACAGGCAACACTATTTGCAGAGTCGGAACACTGTTGTATAAACTGTTGTTGTTTGGTGGTAAAAACGTACAAGTAAACGCAGTAATATTGTGTATTTCGTGCGTAATTCTACACATTGAAGCACACTACTCTCCGACTGCCACAGGGGGCATCCTGATGTACGGGGCGCTGCTGCTCTTCGAGTCGGAGTTCGTGCATGTGGTGGCCATCTCCTTCACGGCACTCATCTTCACCGAGCTGCTCATGGTGGCCCTAACCATCCGTACCTGGCACTGGCTCATGGCGGTGGCCGAGGCTGTCAGCCTCGGCTGCTATTTGGCCTCCCTCGCTTTCCTGAATGAGTACTTTGGTGAGCGCCCTCTGCTGCCAGTCCTCCTGCTGACAGAGATCCATGAATAGCTGTTTGATGAGGGTGGTTAGCAGGATGTCCACTAGGCGGTGCTGTAGAGCCTTTCAGATAAACCTCATTAGTCACCTTGTATTTTTTATATGGATAAGACTTTAACAATTAATATTACTTTAATTTTAAAATTGATCTCCAAGTTTAACAGTCTGAATACAATATGCATTTTTGTGTGGTTTGGTATGACTATACAACATGTTAATTTTTATTCTTTGCTAACAACTCTTGAGGTTTTAATTATAATAAAATGAGTCAGTGAAAAGATTTCACAAGTACAGCTATGTAAGTGTGTGTTGCCGGATTTCCAGCATAAATGTTGATTTCTGCCATCTCACCTTCTACCTCCGAGAGGCTTTCCCCCACCTGTTACAAACTCTCACTCTTCACCTGTGAGGTGTTTCCCCACCTGTAACACACTCTTTCACGTGTCTCCTGTAAGGTGTTCTCCCACCTGTTCCGCACTCTCACTCCTGTCCTGTCCTGTCTCTCTCCTCCCACCGCGTCTCCTGAGCAGGCATAGGCAGACTGTCCCTCGGAGCTTTCCTAGGTAGGTGTGCTGCATGTTAGGCTTCCCTACTGCTCCTTCCTCTTCCTCTCTCCCTCTGTCCCTCTCTTCCCCTTCCCTCTCTCCCTCTCTCTGCATGTCACTCTGCACGCGTAGTAGCTTGTGTTCCCCTGTAAACCTGCAGCGGTTCCTTGTGTCTACGAGCACAGTCTTCTGCGAGATGTTTGTGTTAACATGACTAAAGGGCAGGATCCCACACCCCCTACCCCCCTGCCTCCACAGTCAGTGCCATCGCTGTTTTCTTGTGTTCTGACAATACTTTGGAAGCTTGGCAGCCATATTGTTTTTCTTGTCTTCCCCCCACAGATCTTGCCTTTATCACCACTACAGCCTTCCTCTGGAAAGTCTTTGTGATAACAGTCATCAGCTGTCTTCCCCTCTACATCGTCAAATACTTGAAGCGCAAATTCTCCCCACCAAGCTACTCCAAGCTTACCTCATGAGTGACTTTTTTTTTTTTGGGGGGGGGGGGCTTTCCTGTTTTTTGGTCCCTTTTTCTTGTTCCCCTCCCTCCATCCTGTGGTCCCTGGCAGCCCGATTACTGATGAACGTGATGCCGGAATTACTTGAAACAGATCAGCACAAGGCGAGACGGATGCGACAGTGAGTGGGACGCTTCCAATCACAGGACAGCAGAAGGCCCCATGGCGTCTACTTTCAGCTCTGCTTCCGAGCAATTCTCTGTCGTCCCTTAACTGCTTCCTTTCTACGCCTACAGAACTGGATTTTAAACGTTTTTTAGGGTGTGAATACCTGCAAGACAAAGACCTGTCGGTTTACTTTGAAATTATTATTATTATTGGTATTATTACTCTGTTTTGTGGTTGTTTTGCACTGTCAGCAGGGGTCAGTTGGTGCACCATGAAACCCTTGTAACCAAATGATGCTTTACTGGGTGGTGGGGGGGGGGGTGGTAACTGCCTCTAGCTGGTGATCCTGTTTGTGAAGGAAAAAAAACAGTTACCACACACACATAGGGTATGACTGCAGCGTGAAGGCTCCCTTCCCAGTTACAATTTACCCTCTCGTTCATTTTATTTATCTTTTTGCTGTTAGCCGGTATTGTTCGCATCGTCATAAGCCAAACCGCACACAGCATTAATGTCCGGCTTCAGTAAACGTTCATCTGACGTTCTCAGCACTCCATCTCCGCTCATGATCACCAACTCTTCAGAGGGGTTTCGATGATGCTGTGGAGCAGAGCAAGGTGGAAGGGCTCTGATTTGAGCTCACAATACTGATGAAGGAGCTTTGACGAAGGAAGTGAAGATGGCTGAGTTATTTGTTTTGAGTCTATGTTCTGGAATGTTCAGTATAATGACTGTATGGGTACCATGCCTTGCTGCAGATTTATAAGACAGTAGCTGCACTCCAGAATGGAACAAATCATTTGTGTCATTTTGAGCTCACCATTGGGTATTGCTTAGTTTCACACATGTGAATGTATTTGCATTGAGTATTCAACTAAAGCCAGACACTGTGCTTTTCTGTAGTATTTGCATTGGCTGAATTTCTAAGCCTTGGAATCCTGTTTTAGGTGTACTCAGGTAAACAACGTCTTATCCCAAACTACTGAGGTGAAGCGTGCTTCTTTGTACAGCTTATGTTCTTGTTGCGAGCAGTTAAAGCCTTTTTGTTTTTTCAACTCTAAGAGAGAGGAATCAAACTCGTTTGACTTAGAGGGGATTTGAGTGTGTCTAACACTGGACTGGAAATTGAGAATCCGTTGTTTTATTGCCGCGTCCTGATGGGTTCATTAGGGTGTTCAGCTTGCTTATAATGAAGTGTGTGCTGTAGATATTTGTGGTTTCAATATAAAATGCTTTTCATGTTATTAACAGCACATTTCTAATATTCTGATTTTTCTTGTTTAAAGAGCAATAAATTTAATTTTTACCAAGAAAGTGGTGATCTTGAAGTGCTCTGACGTGACCACAAGGTTTACGGGGGGACACTAAGTGTGACTTTTCCTCTCAGACCGTGGCGTGAAACTTTGGGCATTCCTGCTTTGAATGGTGGGTCCCAGACACCCGAATCATCTACACTCACCTAAAGGATTATTAGGAACACCTGTTCAATTTCTCATTAATGCAATTATCTAATCAACCAATC
>JAODJW010000046.1:6711086-6733182 GCA_026777045.1 Hyperopisus bebe
CAGTTCTGAAGGCGAAAGGGGGTCAAACACCGTATTAGTATGGTGTTCCTAATAATCCTTTAGGTGAGTGTATATTGGCAGTTTTACTGAGAGTTTGTCTGCTCAATGTGCTGTTCAACTGTGTGACCAGCAGGTGGCAGCAGAAACCAGAAATTTCTCTACCACCGTATTAATTCTACATTGTTTCAGTGGATTAGTACTGGGTTACTGGACATAACGTTTATTTAATCATCTTCATATTCACAACTGTAGTAAAGCAATTTATTTCTCTGTGGGCAGTAGTTGTACATTGTCGATACCTTTCTATGGGCTAATCTCTGACACTGGTGTGTTTTCCAGCTGTTTGCTAGGACTTGAGTTATCTAGATGAACTGATTTGACTGCATCACTCCTGGCTCTTCAGCACCAGCTCAGGGCAGCCTTAGGAATGGAGGCTGGAGCCACGCACACAGGATACTTTGGAGTAAAACGCAGAGCAGGGGACACCCTGGATGAAACGCTGATCCACACACGGAGTGGCGTCCCCAGCTACACGGCTCTGCTTTGTGGGAGGATCCCCTCAGTAACGTGGAGAACCTGCACACTCCATTCACAAAACCAGAATGGGTGATGAACCCAGTACCCTGCAGGTATGACACTATGGGACCACCCTCTGAGAATTATAGTACAGTCACGTGTCGCTTAACAGTGGGGAGGCGTTCTGAGAAAAGCGTCATTAGGCGATTGCATCATTGTGACACAAACCTAGATGGTATAGCCTACTGTACACCTAGGCTATGTGGTATAGCCTAAGTAACAATGCAAAGTATAGTACAGTGAATAGATAAACCTGTGACATAGTTATTATCATTATCGAGTATTATAAACTGTACATAATTGTATGTGCTATACTTTTATATGACTGGCAGCACAGTAGGCTTGGTTACACCAACATCATCACAAACACGTGACTAATGTGTCACGCTATAATGTCACTGAGCGATAGGAATTTTTCAGCTCCGTTATAATCTCATGGGACCGCCGTCATATATCCAGTCCGTCCACAACCGAAATGTTATGCGGTGTAGGACTAATGTATGAATAAGGGCAAAATAAAGTGAACAATGCGACACACTGACTGTACATTATATATCATATAATTTTATTCACAATGTAAATTTCAGTGAAATGAAATGTACTCATTTTCTGAGAAGGCCTTTCTTATCCTGTGTGGGGTTTCCTTGGCTTTAGGCGCGGTGCTGCCTTCACGCCGCGCTCTCCTCCAGGGTGTGGGCTCCGTCAGCCTTGACGGCTCTATCCGCTCACCCGCAGCGCAGTATTCACAGGACGGGGGAGAACTATTTCTCTCCTACTCATGTTACTTTCTTGCCTTCCATAAAACAGCCAGCCAAGATTCATCACCTCGCTTTATTGACCTCATCTTTAAGGTGACCCCTGACATGTATATATTCTCAGTTTCTTCTTGTTTTTGTATGTTCAGGCACTAGAAGAGGGCATGTTATGGTGATTTTTAAAAGCAGCTTGGAAGGTCTGCTTTTCACTGAGACGCCATTGCATTGTACGCAGTCCAAAGAGACACAATGAAGACGTTTGTGTGATCGAATTCAGGAAATGCTTTCACATAAACAGTTGCGCATCCTAAAAAGCCCTTTACCAGCCTGAGTGTAAACACTGGACGACCAGCTAAGTGCTCTGACACCCATTCGGTAAAGAGACCCAAATCTCAAATACCTTTACTCTTAGAAAATTACATCAGCTTCCTGGAAGAGTAAAAAGGGAACCAGCTAGGCTTCTCCATCACTGCTGATCTGCCCGGCCTCCCCTCGCTGACTTTGAAAGTTATCTCGTCATGTCTGTGTTTGTTTATACCACCAGCTCCCTCATTGGTAATGCGGGGGCTGTTTTTAACTATTATGTGTATATACAGTATGGGTGTGTGTGCTGGATTCTGACCACGCTGCCCTTGCTGAGCCCACCGTCCACCGTGGTTAGGGAGTGAGCAGCTGGATAACTGTGGGCATTGGGTTTTGTGAGAGAGCCGTTCGTGGGCCGCAGGTGAGTTGACCGGCGGGCTCTCCCTCCCCCGACACGTGGGTGATTAAGGTTCCGGGGGGGGTGGAATTAGCTTTCCCAGAAGTCCTCGACAACGCAAACCACAGCGTGACGCATCGCCGTGGTGAGTAACGTGCACACGGGGCCAGGCGTGGGGGAGAAGCTGACTTAACGCCGCCTGAGCTGTAGCTTCCAGCCAGATGCACAAGGTGCTGGAGCGAAACGGTGGAATTCTATATTAAAAAAAAGTCTGTCTCAATGTCTGCAAATTGTGTGGCTCTGTCGAGGTGCTTCAGGGTGACCTCAGGGTGACCTCCTGTGTAGCTCTGTCGAGGTGCTTCGGGGTGACCTCCTGTGTAGCTCCTTTGTGTTATTCTTTCTAATTGCTAAAAGCTAAATCTTTGTTTAACTCTGCAGGATATGATGATGTTCATCTTTCATAGCCACTTATCCAGTACAGGCAAGCCTGCAGTCTATCCATACTTCGCCTAACACTCAAACACGATAGCTGATTTAAAGAGCATGTTTCACCTAACACACTCACAGCGATGGCTGATTCAGAGACAATACTTCACTTAACACATTCACAGCAAAGTTGATTCAGAGACTATACTTCACTTAACACCTAACACACGCACAGCGAAGTTGATTCAGAGACTATACTTCACCTAACACACTCGCAGCGATGACTGGTTCAGAGACTATACTTCACGGAACACATTTAAAGCAAAGTTCATTCAGGGACTATACTTCACCTAACACACACAGCAAATTTGATTCAGACTACACTTCACTTAACACATTCATAGCGAAGTTGATTCAGAGACTATACTTCACGGAACACATTCAAAGCAAAGTTCATTCAGAGACTATACTTCACCTAACACACTCACAGCGAATTTGATTCAGACTACACTTCACTTAACACATTCATAGCGAAGTTGATTCAGAGACTATACTTCACCTAACACAATCACAGCAAAGTTGATTCAGAGAGTATACTTCACCTAACACACTCACAGCGACAGCTGATTCAGAGAGTATACTTCACCTAACACACTCACAGTGACAGCTGATTCAGAGAGTATACTTCACCTAACACACTCACAGCAAAGTTGATTCAGAGATTATACTTCACCTAACACACTTGCAGCAAAGTTGATTCAGAGAGTATACTTCACCTAACACACTCACAGCGATGGCTGATGTACAAAGTTTACTAGGAGTGGGACAATGGGGATCATCACTGAGGTATCTTCACCTTCTTCGTGCTTTTTTCTTTCAATTCTTGCACTATCCATTGGATATCAGCAATGGAGCATAATTAAGTGTACAGGTTCCTCCCTGTTGTGATGGCTTATATCAGAATGTGATGGGCATAGATTAGATATTCTGACCTGACTTGTCAGTAAATACACCCAGCAGAGGTGTTTTTTTCTTCTTTATAGCTGTTTGCTGATCAAGTGCTACATTCATAAGGGTACTGGTACCGGTACTGGTACTGGTAGACCCCATGTAATCTTTGCTAAATGTGTCCTTAACTTTCAGTCACCAGATTTTTGTTGATTTAGTCTTCAAGTGTCTTTTATTGTCCATGACTTTTTACAGATTTATTACCATAGTGTATGTACCAAGGAACAACACTTAAATATACGACATTTCCAAGAGCGCGGGCTGGCTTTATGGGCATAAATTCTGCTATTTGCCGATTTCTGTGGATTTGCTGAACACATAATTATGTTGAATTCATGTTAGACCAAAGATGAAAATTCCCACTTTGAGGTCTTTCGTGTTGTTGAACAAACCTCGCTTTGAGCCATAAGCACCCATTTTTACAGTTATCTGCCTTATCCAAGGGCACGCCAGTTTCCCTTGTATGGAAAACAACAGGAGAAAAATAGAACAGTTATTAAACAGAAAGTAAGTATGCAAGCTGTCTGGAACTTTTTCTGAGTCAAAACTTTCCCCCATTTTGCTGCAGAAGGGACCACAATTATGTTATTATACTATTTGGTTACTACAGGAGTAAACCCCTTCTCCACTCAGTTGGACTGACTGCAGACTCACTATAGAGCACCCTGTTCAAATTAAAGTGAAAGAAGCCAACATAGATGGAATTACCAGCAATTATGGGCCAGGCCTTGGCAGTCGGGGGGGGGGTGGTGTTTTTCCCCTCAGCCCGGCTCGGAGGTCCCCCCCTGCTGCCTAGAGGGGTAGCCCACTAAGCCGGGCATCTTGTAAATCCTGGGAGGACACAAACACACGCAGTGTGGGTTCTGTTTATGGTTCTTCTCCCCTCAGCCCCTCTGCGATTTTTCACTGCTACTTTTTTTTGTTTTTTTGTCTTTCATGAGGGGATGAGACATGGCCCTGGGACCTGACCTCCTTCTCGCATACGTGAGATTCTGAGGTAACATTTGGGACACGTCTTCAGTCGAGCCTCTCCGTGTACGTCATGCATGTTCGTCAGAAGTGAATGACGTTCTTAAGGCTTTTTCACTGAGGGATTATCTCCGTAAGATGTCCAATAAAGGGCAGGAGGAGAGCATCCATATGATGTAACCAGGCGCTGAGGCCTTTGTCTGATGTGAATGAAAATGCAAGTGAAGTTAGAGCTCATTTTCTGATGTCATTTTGCTGTTTGTTTTTTTTTATCTACCTGCATTAACCCCACAGCACAGACAATCACTGCCCCTAGAACTTTGTGAGCTCATTATTGGGTGAAATCACGGAAGCACCTTCAGAAGCAATTTTTTTTTACCCCAGGGGTTTCTGGGTAATTTGTCCACCAATTTGAAGGGACATTGGAGGTGTCATTCAGAAACACCTTTGCCCTTACAATTTCACTAGAACAGCTTGGAAAAAAATTGACTGTAGAGGAAGTGGGATCAAGACATCTGATTGGTTGGTGCTGCCTCCTCTAGTTGCTTGAACCCACCCCCTACACAATCTGATTGGTTATCTCTCTGAACCAACCATTTTTTTCGTTCTGCCCTCAGAACATTTTGTGTAAGAAAAACTCTCACAATCCCTTTAATTAATGGTGTCTGTAGTGGGATAATGTGCTGCTTTTGTCTGAGACACAGTGAGTTTCAGGCTCGGCAAGTGTCATGCCATGAAAACCGCCCCTGTTTCAGTCATTCCCACTTAGCACTGTAAGCTGTAAGCCTACCCTATGAGATGCCTTCTCCAAATCCGAAATAACATAAATAGGTTTATCACGGCTGTCATAAGCTGTTAAACTCCTATATCTAAGGATGTAACCAATGATACAATGATACAAATGTGAGTGGCATTATCATTGGCTACCTGCATTTATTAGCTGTGTGAACAAAAAGCATCTGACAACTTTGATGTCAAAGATATCCTTCATATCTTGTCTGCCAGTCCTGAAAAACAGAAATGAATCATAAAGAGAGGCAAATCAAGACCAAAGCAAAGGCTAATTGCTCTGTCAGAAAGCCCCCCCCCCCTCCCCCCCAGGCAAAGTCACATCTGGGCCTCCTGAATGGTGAGGGAAGTTCTCCAGAAGACAGCCTAGGGAATCGAAGCTTCAGAAAACTCCCTCCGACTTGGGAGGCCGCCATGGTATCCAGGCAACGGCTTTAAACACCAGGAAACAGAGTGGGGATTCCGTCACAGTGCCAGAGCAAAAGGGAAGCATTGACGTGGGACAGGAAAGGGGAGCAGAGAGAGAGAGAGAAAAAAAAAACCAGCCCCCTCCTTCCGATCCCTGTCCCCAGCCGGCCCCATCCCATCCCCCCCTCCACCGACAAAATATGCAAATATACTTTTTCCCTGGGCAGGCTGCAGGCCATTCCTCTCTCATTAGGAACATGCTATCCAGCGCCTGGCGTAGTACAATCTATCACTGGAAAATATGCCATGGCTATTTATAAGGTTTTTATGGCACGACAGCTAGAAACAGATCATAAAATGGTAGTCACAGTTTGGGTTCTGCTCGCTGTGGAAAAAGGCCTTCATATAAACACACTGCCCCACCTCCGACATGCAACCTCCCAAGCCACACGTGATTCAGCAGTCGGGTGCAAATTTATAAGCGTGCGCTTATTTTAAAGAGCGCGTCACCGTGTCACCGGGGCCGAGGGCGTCCCATCGGCACTCGTCGTCGTCGTTTGCTGTCAGGTGTTGCTTCTTCTCCATCCAGCTGTTGCGTAACTGGGGTCAAGTAGCCGGCTGTTTTTGTCAGCTGTCAGACAGCTGGATATACGTCCACGCAGCGGCCTGAAGGACGAAGACGCCTTTCTGTGTTTGTCTGTCAGTGTCGTCTGAATGGCAAAGCGGCTTGGTAGCGCGTGCGGCCCCCCAGGGCCAAACCCCAGCTACGCTCGTTCCCGCGTCTTTGCAAACAGCTGGGTTAGTGTTCTGCCGAGTCAACACAAAGAGCAGATGTGAGGTCTTCACGGCTTCCAGCATAGAGGACATAGGTGACCCAAGGTCAGCACCAATTACCCCATAAACTACCCCAAAACCCAGCAAGCAATGTACACACAGACAAGTACAACAAATCGCTACACGGTGCCATAGAGAGTAATTCTGCTGAGAGCATCACGATACCTCCAACAAGGTCCTTCATGCAGAACCACAGAAAACATCTTGTACATGTATGTCGAATCAGCTCAATGTCCATTTACTGCTGGATCATGCCTTAAAATGACGTGATGATCTTCATGAGCTGACATATATTCTGATATCTTCTTTCCTATTAGTAATTTCCTTTTAGTGAACTAGCAGAGATGTGAAGCTGGTTACAGATTTTGATGCATGTTGTTTTTTTGTTTGTAAATTCGGATCAAAGGTGTCCCATGCCAACAAGGGGTCAGATTGGTAGGAATGACACTGACAGCCTGCAAGACCAGTGCTGCTTCCTCACCATGACTAACACCCAGACTGTGCCACAGTCCCCCTTATTTTGTGGTAATGTGTCCAAACGTAGACTGCGATGTGATTCGCTGCAGCGGGGTGTTTAAAACAGGCTCCTCTGTGTTTATGGTATGTAAGAACTGATTCACCCTTTACAAATCTCGTGCATCCAGCATGTGCCAAAAAGCAGCTGCTTTCTTGCTGGGGAATCTACAGTTAGGCAGTTTATCCAGAATTAATAATCTCAGGAGCGGTTTACATATGTTTCCTCATTAGTCTAACCGAATCAAAAACAGCCTTATGCGTCTAGTGTAGTTTCCCTGCAGGGTATTTTTGGTGTATCTTACCATGCAATGGCATGCATTCACTGTGGGCTTGTTGTGTGGAATCTATGCAGAGAGAAGGACTGAAATCGAGGCTGGTTTTCATAATGGAGCCGTGGAAACGCAAGACAACAGCTGCCCATTTAGGCGACTTTCTGGTGAAGTGCGTCCCGGCACAAAATATTTAACACCTGCAGCACAATTCTGGGAAACCACTTCAGAATAGTTCAAAAATAACCTGCCAGCACCCAGGATTCACAAGTGATAAATGAAGACGGAACACCAGGCAAACCCCAGATGTATTTATATTCATTGTGACATTGCTTACAATAAACAAAAAGCATTAATATAAAATACCCACCCAGGGCATCTTCTATGAGTGTTTTTCCTGTTGCTTTCCGAGACTGCATAAAGGCATTTTATAACACCATATTTACAGAGTCTTGGCAATAAAAAGTACTTGGCTTATACCATAATTTAAATCATTATAATGGACCTTGATGTGACAATTCAGGAAAATAGAGCTGTTTGGTTTCATGAGACCATTTTTACGGATGGGACTGAGACAATGAGGAACTAATAAGTTTTTCAGGAAAGTCAAATATAAATCCTCTCGAATGAGGCACTGCCACCCTGCTGGGCAGCCTGCTCCGTGTCGAGGAAGACTCCCTCTCCCGCTCCTCCTCACGCCAGTGGAAAATATTTCCTCCCCAGGGGACGGACACAGACGGCGAGTATGTTATTTGTCAGTTTTTTTTTCCCTCCATAATAAAATGCACGCATGCTCTGTTTGTCTATAACCTGACCCCTTAACCTAGACAGAAAACAAACGATGGGAGAGGGTGACAGAGAGCGCCTTCTGGCGTAACCCCGTAAGTCACGTTAGCATTAGTGTAGTGAACTGAAATGTCATATTCCTGCTCTGAGAGCCAATCAGGGCCACCGTCTGCAAACACAGAGGCAAAAATATTAATATGCATCTGACTTCATCTGACTATGATGTTTCAGAGCATTTCAGTTTGGTACTTTCCAAAAAGCCTGAAGCAGACCGAAGGCTACTGTACCTCTGCTCTAGAGTGGGGCACATATATTTACCCCTGAAATTTCATTCTTAGAAGCAGTTTAGACTTATTTACCAGCTCTACTTCCATACAGCGTCAAGCCACAGGGTAACCACAGCACAATAATTTGGAAACACATAGGCTGCGATGTCAGCTCTCAATTAACAACAGCAGAGCTGTTTATTAGCTGGAGCGAGCAGAGCTGGAGCGAATGGAGCTGTTTACTGTGCGTCCGATCTCAGTTTCACATAGCTGGTGGGCAGCGATACCCTTGAAGGTCGGCTGGGCTCCCTGCCATTGGGTAAGAGATTTCCATGAGGTCAAGGGAATGGATGTGATGGCATTTCATTGGCCGGAAGCACGTCCACTTTGGTCTCATTGGTGAGGCAGATGTTTTGAAATTTGTAGCTGCCCTCATGCATTGAACTCTTGAGCTGGATATGAGGTTAATTTGGGCAAAAACCACACTGACTGCATATTGTTGGATGTGTGAAATACTGTCTGATTTTCACTTTTATCCAAGCTTGGAGTTTATGCCACACTAGCCCACACAGCTGTTTTTACTGAAGCAATTGAAGTGAAACATTTCCCTTTAATGCACAGCCGTGAAGCTTGTCCAGGGCTCTGGAACCATGGTCACATGCCATCCTGCATTAACATTAAATTATATGAAGTTTTGAGTTTCCTCCTTGGCTACTGACAGAAATTATGATTTGGAATAGCAAGATTTCATCTCAAATTGAAACAATTTCTATTTATTGTTGCCTAAATTTCACTCAAAAAATCAAGGAAATCGATAGTGCTCTTGCACGAAAATTTAAATGAGAGAGACAAATGTGTCTGGTCAAGATTTTGTGCATTTCACGGCTCGTTCGCATTTCTCCTGCACCGTGGCAGATCTGTGCTCAGGTGACTAAACAGCATTGACACAAACGTCCATGAACGGCAGACGGACGGAAGCCAGTACTTTGTGACTTGATCTCATGTCATTGTTTCCGTGTGATTTATAAGCCACAGAACCAGGGACGGAGCACCACTGCATGCTGGTATCTAACGGCTGTACGCACAGCCACTTCCCGTTTTCACAGATTAGCCGTCTCTTAGTAAGTGTCCACGTGGGGACTGTCATAGTCCAGATGTTTGTCTACCGCAGCATTACCCGGGGTTTAAAATAAAGATGTTCTGAGGTGTCCAGACATGCCTAAGATAGCTCCAAGCGACTCTTCATTGTGAGTGTTGAATCTGTTAAATATGCGCCACTATAAATAACGGCCCATGGAAAAAGAAGAAGAAGTCTGAATTTCCACACTAAGACTCGCTGCTAAGCAAGTGGCTGCTGCAGTCCCTCCCCAGCCAGCTCCACGTTTATTTTGATCTCACCCCTTTCAGCACCACGATATTTACGTCGCCCACCAGCCTGTCGACTTCACCGCCGGCCCTCTCTGATTAAAGCGGCAGTCTTGTGTACATAGCTAAGAGAAAAGCATGCAATTTTACGACTATCATAAATTCAGTATAGTCACCCAACATGTCAATGAAACGGGACAAATTCTAACCCACAGTACCAATCAAAAGTTTGGACCTGCCTACCCATAGAAAGATTTACTTGTACTATTCGCTACGTTTTAGCATAATTATATAGACATAAAAACTATAAAATAACATTATGGAATTATGGACTGACCAAAAAAGGTCAAAAAAATATTTGGGGTGGACTCTGTGAGTTGGGACTCTGAAGGTTGCTGGTTCATATCCCTGGGTCAGCAGAGTGATCCCACCATTGGGCCCTTGAGCAAGGCCCTTAACCCCAATTGCTCTGGGGACTGGGTGACCCCACTGTCTCCTCTATGCCAGTTCCATTAGGAGGCCTCCTAGGATGCTTTTCCAGCTGAAGGAGGTCCCACATAGGCCGAACAATCATTGGCCCCTTTTCCTTCACTCTTTGGTCAAACTCCTGCAAAACCATCTCTGCTGGGTTTAGGTCAGGTGGGCAGGTCATGTGATGCAACACAATCGTTTTCCTCTGTAGGCGGCTTAGTGTGTCCAAACATTTGACTGATACTGCACTTCTGAGTACATTTTACCCTCAGGTTTCCTCTAATGTGAGCAGAAACATCAGGCCTTATGTTTCCCACGAGTCCTTGGAAATACATTTTTTAGCCACTTGAAAGTTCAGATGAAGCCTTCTGATAATACAGTAATCACAGCATTATGGCCTTCACGAGAGATAACGCTCTCATTATTTGTTACAAAATATAAAGTGAAAAGCCGCGTAATTCATTTGGGTTGGAACCCTCACGAATGGAGCTCTCCCCTCTTTTTGAAACATTTTTTAAATTTAAACAGATTGGTCCTTAGTGGTGCAGATAAGATGAAATAATTTTCAGCCTCAATCCGTAGGCTCCCGTTTCTCAACGCCGCGAGGGGGCTGTGACTATTTTAACCGAATCACATGGAGCATAAATATGAACAGCCATCAGGAGCAAAGTCGTATGTCCAAATCATGATGAATGTCTTATATTGTACAATAAAACATTGGTGAAGATTAACAGTCTCATAAATCTCCACAGATGATATTCCATATGTTTTTGGTTTAACGCAAGCATGTCATAACACTGCTTTGTCCACAATGGAGACACCCCCTGCCCCCCTCCCCAAATATTGTATCATTATATGAAATTGAGGCAATTTCCTTTTGAAGTGCATATGTGTTCTATCAATGGTGAATTTGCCCTCGATTTCTGGAGTTTTGAGCTCTAATGAATGAGTGGAAAACAATATAGATTCATGGGGGGGGGGGGGTGTCATTGTTCAGATTCACTGTCTGGTGAGCAAACATCTGTAAAATCGTTCTTTTCAGTGCCTTGCAAATGTCTTCATACCCTTCCAGTGCTGTCCAGTTCTATAAAACTGCAAAACTGTGTGTGTGCGTGCTTTTTCTTTCTTCTTCTTCTTCGCCGGCTTCCTAAGAAGCCTCTGGAGACTCGCCCGGGGACTTGCTCGTGGACAGCAGTCTCCAGTCCATTCCTGACACCTGGTGTGGCATGAACGTCACGCTTTGCTAATAGGTCTGAGACTCGCTCTATTAGTGCTCTATTAGGAAAACCTTGCTCAAACTATCAAAAAATAATAGTAATGACAGGCTGCTAATGTAACGGTACTGACAGGAAGCATAACAACTGGTTATTGGGCCTATTTCATTGATTATTGTCAAATGTCTTCTGGGATAAATTTTCAGGAAGTCTGGATATCAATATCACAAGTGCACCCACACTAGTATTTAATTTCAAATGTATTAATATTACATGTTTGTTTGTCCTGACATTCCTCCCAACTTCAGTAATAAATAATCAGACTTGATTGAGTTGGTAATTTAAAAACCAGTGGCCTGTTATTAAGGAAAACCTTGCTCAAACTATCAAAAAATAATAGTGATGATTCCTTATAAAAAGCTTTAATCTCTGAACGTGTAATACTATATTTATCATTGTCAGTCGTTAGAACAATAATTAGTATGGGTACTACGTCATTTATAGTAATCCAAAACAATCACAAAACATGAGCGCAGAAATTAATCTACATTATTAATCTCTCTTTATGTTTCTGTGTTATGAATGTATGCATAAAATATATGTTTTTACTTGTAACACAGGTAATTTTCTGGCGTAGCAAAGACGGTAAGTGATTTGCTCCAAACCTCCAGCAGAGCGCTTGCCTCACAGCCGAGCTCCCACATCACAGCCCTTTGAGCCGGCCGGTCGGCAGGGGGTGAGCGCGTCACCGCCGGAGGGGCGTAGCGCCGCGCGGGAGGTGTTTTCCAGCTTTATAAAGGCGGCTGTCCGCGCTCCTGACAGCCTGTGCGTCACTTACACCCAGGGACGCCGGAGGGAGCGCGCGTAGAAAACCATCCCATGTCTGCCTGCCTGCCTTTGAAATAAACTTCGCTTCTATTGAAAAGCTCCCGATATAAGCTTTTATCGTACTGTCACTTGGATTGTGTCTTTCTGTATCTAATCGGTACGCGTTTTATTAATCACTCAAAATAGTATCTTGGTTTCGAAAAACCTACTTTTTTATTTTTATTTTCTTTACTTTTCCGCTCCATAAATACCAGTAAGAGGATTTGGTCCCGCGCGTTTGCTTCCCAGAAAGTGGACAGTTTGATATTATCAGTATTGCTTCATATAAAAAGGAGACTTGCTGCTTGTTGAATGCAGGAGAATAGGTGCCTGGGAATCTCTCCGAAGTCGGACTTGCTGCCGCACGTTTTCCCTGCTGTGGGGAGAAAAGCGCTGGGATTGCATTTATACCACAACATGAAATCCGCTGAAGAAGGTAACGCATTTTTAACGCTCGTCCTTAATGCCGCTTCTCGCTTTATTTATATGCTTCATGCAATGTGTATGTCTATGTGTGTCTCTAAAAAGTGTTTTGTGTGTGTGTGTGTGTGTGTGTGTGGAATTCATTGAATTCATAACACTGGTATGCCCACCCTCCCTTCCCACTCTCTCAGGATGCTTTGGTCTCAGGAAAGTATTCTTCAGGTGGTAATTGTTCTTCACATGTGGCTAACTTTAGATCCGCACTGGGGCAGTAAACTACATCCGCGCTTTATCCTTTTTTAGTTATGACGAACGTTATCGTTATTGTTGTTCTTCTAAGCAGCAGCAGCAACAACAACGGTAATAATAATAATAATAATAATAATGGGTGTTGTTGTGTAAGATGCAGGTAGGGATTCCTGTCTAAATAAACTGGACTGGTCTTAATCTTGATCTTGATCTTGATCTTGATCTTGATCCTGGTCCTGGTCCTGGTCCTGGTCCTGATCTTGAAATTGACCTTGGTCCTGGACCTGATGCTGGTCCCAGTTCTGGTCCTGGTCTTGGTCTTAGGTGACCCACTCTTTGCTGGTTCTGGTTCCACACAACCTCTTAAACATTTAGACCTGATTGACCTGACAGTTTGAAATTGATTTTCATTATAAAAATCCGGGACTTTCAGGTTTTTCTGAAAGAATACATAAAAGTGGTAAAATTCAGCTAGACTTTATCTCCGTCTCTTAAACTCCTGAATCCAACCACGTTACAACATGAATCAAAAGAAGTCTTATTAATTAATAGATTAATGTCTTGGGGAAAAAAAACTCTGTACTATAGCTGACACTTTCTAAATATGTGAGCGGATTGTAGAGGCACAGATGTTAAACAGTTTCTTTGTTATTGCTATTGATGGATTACCAGCAAAATGTTTGCCAATGTCTTCCAAACTTTCCGAGCCTCATTGCTAAGCTCCATCTCAATCAGCAGCTCAGCTGAGCGCAGTTACTTTGGAGCCCAGCTGAGGAAGCATATAGGTCTCCATGAGCAGCGCAGGGCGAACCCTGGAATAAATGACGTGACGCAGGGGTGGCCGATCCAGTGCACTGGCCACCAGTGGCACAGCATGCTGCCCATATCCTGCTGACTTCCTGTATAAGTGGTGCAAACGTGCAATGGCATCTTTCTGATATATATATATTTTTTTTACTATTTTAAGTTATCGATTTTACATGAAAGGCAGCAAGCATGGAAAAACGTATTATAGTTGCGATATTCCACAATCTTGGCCAGAAAGGATGGAGTGATAGACGGATGTTATATATTACCAGCCCGTTTATTAGCATTAAATTCGGGAGACGAGGGATATCCTAATCAGTCATTTCAAATCATAAAAAAAAGATTTGAAAATGACTTGAGATGTGTACTCGTGTCTCTTAATTTGACACGATCTGCTTCCTCAAACTATCATTTCGAGTCAGCGGAAGGGAAGCTGAGGTGGATCTTTTGTGGTTTGAATGTCTCTTGGATGATGCGTGCTCCGTAAGTGGTATCATGTGTGAATGTAGCGGGGCGCTTGCTGCCGTAGAGTTACAAGGGATCTTTAACTTCTGTGCTGATGTCATGGGGCTTTGCGGCTGTGCTGCATGCCTATTGGTTCCTATTATTAATTCTGGTCTTGGTGAATGTTGACTCGTAGGATCGGTAATGGGTTGCAGACAGGAGTCCAGGCGGCTGGGGGCCGTTCAGGCTGAAGGAGGCGAGTCGCTGCTCCACGTTCCCATTGTGCTGACGGCAGCACGATTGCTAGACTGCCCCTACCCCCTCCCGTCCCCCGTCCCCCCCCCCTTCCGTCCCCCCCCAGCCCTCTGTGGTGCAATCTGCCAGCACCGTGACCAGATCGGCGTGGTCGGCTGGTTCCTCTGCCGTGTGTATGTGCAGTGTGTATGTGCAGTGTGTACGTGCAGTGTGTACGTGCAGTGTGTACGTGCAGTGTGTACATGCAGTGTGTACGTGCAGTGTGAGCACACAGGCTCCGGGGCTCTCGGATCCTGTTACGCCGAAAATCTGATGGTCCACTCAGACATGCAGAGCCAGCCCAGAGCTTCCCCCACAGTCTAGTGTTTCTGGAATGGTTATTCTCAAGACCTACTGTGCAGTTTCCCGTTACAGCCTGCGTGTGGCATTAGAGACAACAGATATATGATAAAATGCTACCGAAAATATTAATACGATGGCATCAGAGACATGTGGTCAAGATGAACAAATGGCTCTCTTTCCCTTGGGGAGTGATTGTGTTGTCATGCAGGCCTCGAGTAGTGAGGTGTCTCATTGAGGATGCTCCGCCTTAAACCTTGTGTTCCCCAGGTTACGTTATGGTCCAGTGGCGGCTAATTGGATAAGTGGCTGCTGAAATTTGCTCGTTGATTATATATTGATACTTGGAGGAAATATCTGGAGATGGTTCAGTGTGGTCAGCTCACCAACCGTGTAACTGCTACCTTGTCTCTAAGGGGTATGAACTATTTAACATCTAGTATGAACCAACAGCATAACGCCTCTGTAACCACAACAACACATGACTCTTTAGGAGTCTGAAGTGTGTACAATGTGTGTTTTGGTATATATAACTGATGGACGTTTTTACCGGTTCTACAGATTCCCTCACAGCCGGTTTCCTCAGAATTTCTGATCTGAATTTCTGATTTTTCGATACCTAAAGTCTCATAAGTCATTAGAGGAATCTGTCGGTCCATCACTGACAAGCATCGCCATCTCAGCCACTGCAAGTATCCTGTTATGTATCAAGCAGCCCTGTGTGGCAGTTGAGGATCTGGGAAATTTGTTACCCTTTGAGCAGAAATAAACTGACAAGAATGTACAGCATACTGCACTTAGGCTGCTGAAAACTATTAATGAACAGATGGGAAAAAATTCAGAAAAGATCTTTACAACTATAGGGTACAGATGAAGACAATCATCCAGAATAAGTGGTATTTACTATACTCAGCATGGCCTGAATGAATGGGATGAATATTACTAGTAATTTACACAGAAATAAGAATGAGCATCTATTAGGTACATTGTGTGCCTTGAGGAAGAGGTGAATGAATGGTCCCCATGAATGGCTTTATGATATTTTATCAGCTTTTAATATCTGGTAAGTCTCCTATCGGAATGTGCGTACCGCGCTACTCAGACGTGAGGTCAGGTGTGTTATCGCCATGGTGAGGTGTCTGCCAGGCCCAGATAATACAACCTCCGGCAGACAGGGCGGCAACAGACTTCCAGCGGGGATAAAGGACGCGACTCTGAAATATGAAGTGCCGTCGACGTCCTTATCTGCTTATCTGAGTGTTTCGGGGGTTTTGGCTGAACACTCGCCGCGTGGAGAGCCGTAAGATGTGTGTGGAAGTGTAAAATGATTATTTTTATGGGAAGGTCTTTGTACCCCCTGACACGTCTCTTCTCTTGGCCTTTCAGATGCTTATAACTGTGCTCCGAACGCCAACATCTCCCTGCCGTTCAGCGTCGGTAGCTTCCTGCCCACACACAGCCTGCAGTATCACAGCCTGCAGACCAGTCCCGTCATCTCCATGCCGTCGGGCCACCAGACTGGCTATGGCGTCAGCGAAGATGGCGTACCCTCGGGGTACTACCTGTCTCCCGGCGCCCGTCCCAACGGAGCCCCAACCCTGGAGAGCCCCCGCATCGAGATCACAGCCTACGGGCAGTTCCCCGAGGACGAGTCCGAGGAGAACGACGTCCCCGTGGGGAAGCGGCTGAACTCGGTGGTGACGCTCACGCTGCCCAGCGCCGACGGCTACCGCGACCCCACCTGCCTGAGCCCCGCTAGCAGCCTGTCGTCCCGGAGCTGCCATTCAGAAGCCTCGTCCTACGAATCGGGCTTCTCTTACAACTACGACAACTCGCCGGCCACCTCCCCCTGGCAGTCACCCTGCGTTTCTCCCAAAGGCTCCTCCTCACTGCCCTCCTGCGCCCAGCTGGGATCCCCCCAGGCCTCGCCCTGCACCTCCCCTCGCACCAGCGTCACCGACGACAGCTGGATGGGCCTGCGCGGCTCGCGGCCCACCTCCCCCTGCGGCGGCAAGCGGAAGTACAGCTTCAGCGAGCGCCCGGCACCGTACTCGCCCAATCGCTCGGCCACGCCCTCGCCGCGGACCTCGCCCCGCGTCAGCGTGACGGACGACACTTGGCTGCCCAACACCAACCAGTACACCAACTCGGCCATCGTGGCGGCCATCAACGCCCTGACTACGGACAGCGCCGTGGATCTGAACGAAGGCATTCCGGTGAAGTCGCGGCGCACCAGCCAGGAGCTCTGTGCTGGCATGAGTCTGAAGGTGGAACCAGGAGAACAGGAGCTCGGCCTGGGAGAGGATGACTGCTCAGGGCCCCGCACACCTTTCAAGAAGGAGAGCTACTGTGGAGGGTTCCTGGACGTGCCCCAAAACCCCTGGTCCAAACCCAAGCCTTACATCAGGTAAAATAATCCAGTTCTGTTATTGACGTAGTAGGAATGCTGGGATAGCGTGTATCCCTCTGCATGCTGGGAAAGGCTCCAGGTTCACTGTGACCCTATCCTGGATTAACGCTCACAGAAGATCCATGGGCGGTCTTAGTCATGGCAGAGGACAGGCACCAAATGCCGCCAACAAAGTATCGCTTCTTGAAACGGTCGGTTTGTGTGTTGTGTTTGTTCGCCGTGGATCTTGAAGTCGTTTCAGGAAAGCGAACTCCAAGCCAGGCAAAATGAGATCGATGCCACGGGTACAGCTTTTCTCTTTAATGTGACGTGACTGGCTGGCCCTGTGAGCAGTGGGTGTTACTGGCACAGCTGTAGCTCCTTACCGCTGCTTTAGCGCATTACCGCTGGGCCTCGGTGAGCAACTGGAGCAATAAAGGTGGCTAGAGCCGTCATCACTTACAGGCACTGATTACCAAAATATAAAAAATTAATAAGTATATATTCAGGGGATTATTCTTAACTGAAAATGTCCTTTAATTATAATACATGAAATTCTTTCCAAAATTGTGCAATTCTACTTCTGAATATTTCATAAATCTGGAATTTTTATTAGTTTTTAATGGACAAATATAATATTGAATAATAAAAAAGTATATATATTTTCTGTTTTTACAGTGCATAAGCAATGGTATATTCTGTTTATTCTGTCTCAAGGTCTCTATTGACCCTTTAAGAAAAACCAATGAAGAGATCAAGTGTATTTAAGTGGAAGAAAAGATACTTATTTCTATGTCTGAGGTGGTTTGTAGCTATTAAATCCCAAAATAAAGTCAGAAACCCATGTTAGTTATTGCGAAGTTCTAAAAAATGGTCCTCTGTGGAAATCATAACATATAATCAATATTTAATGGAGGACTATAGCATTACATGTACAGAGTGTTATGGTACTGGGCCAAATATACACACATGCACACACACTTCCTTTTATGAAAAGTTTCTGTTTACCTTTTGACGGCCATTATCCTGGCACATTCTATTGTCTCCCTTTGGCCCGTTATCCGGGGAAAAATGAAACTCCTGACGATGGTAGAGGCAGGAAGTGGGGGCGACCGGCGGACAGGCGGAGTGGGTCGCAGGGGTGTCTGCGTCACCCGGGGATCTGTGACCCGGCCCATTCCGCTGGACTCTTAATGCCACAGAATTCTCAGGCAGGAGATGAAAAAATAGAAGCATTTCATCTAGTCAGCAAATTCACAAAGGATATTAATTTTATTTATCATCTGACAGCATTTTTATGCTCAACAGCTATACATTACTGTGAAGTTACTGTACACTCTCATATTATACTGGTCATATTTTTCTTGGATATTTCCTTGGTTAAATTCTGTCTCAGGGTGTGGGATTGTGTTTTGCTGTAGCAAAGAGAGACATTTTCTTTTCTTTTTTTTTTGTCCTATCCAATGTGCTTTGCCCTGACTTACTTTACGTTGCTCTTCCTCCTCGTCCTCACTGGTGTCCTCTCCCCTAACCCCCACCCTGCAGCCCGAGTCTCCCGGCCCTTGACTGGCAGCTGCCTTCATGTTCGGGCCCCTACAGCCTCCAGATCGAAGTGCAGCCCAAGTCGCACCATCGCGCCCACTACGAGACGGAGGGTAGCCGTGGGGCGGTAAAGGCAGCGGCCGGGGGCCACCCCGTGGTGCAGGTACTCTCCACCCCCCTACGTCCCGCTTCACACCTCAGCCTTTTCGACCAGGCCGACCCACGACTGCAGCACCGACCTAAGAACTACACGTTCCCATCTCGTTATGTTTACGACGTACCACTAATGCTAAGCTTTACGTCAGATTGGTAGATCTGGCCAGGAAAGCCCCCGTGCCGTCACTCCCCCCGACTCTGAGGCGTTCCGCGATGAGGAGGGTCTGCCTGGGACAGTCCAGCTGCTCTCCATACCTTCTCAGGCACATGCAGTAGTGACAGCCTTCTGTATTGTGCTTGGCAGCCATTAAACAGCCCGCCTTGATTAAACGAATACCGATCGCATGATATCCATATGAATGCTATAAAAATAGACAGAAAACACTGATAGAAAAGCTGCATGAAGCCACGATACATTTAGCAGGTCAATTTTGCACTTGAGAGGGGCTTCATTGCATGGATGTGTAGTTTACACGGTCAAAGGTGTCATCATTTTGCAGAGGATGAGCTAGCATTTATATCGTAAGCTCCTGATTGGCTGGTGGGACGGCTCAGCACGTGAAAGTGCGTTCTGTCGGTCACATGTTGCGTAACCGCGCCGCCTACCGTTCGAGACAGAGACCCCGAGAACCCGGCGAGGCGCTGTCTACGTGTCTCTGGCGTGTGGTGGCTTAGCTGGTGAAGTGCGCAGAGTTGCTGGCCTCTACACTGCGCTCGTCAGTCTGAATGGGGCTTCTGGGGGGCCTCTCAGCACAAATGGGGGGGAAGAGATTAGCCTGACGGCGGGAGAGCGACTGAGACTTGTCACGCCGCCAGCTCAAGATAAATCAAGTGTCCTCTCCCACGGACGGTTTGAATTATGCTCCTACTAAGTGACTTTACAGCAGCCCTTCTGTGGGATAAGTGTCGCGCTGCGTAGACTGGAGTGTGTCTGTGCCGGATAATCAGCGTTTGATTACGAGCCAAGCGCTGACGTTTCCGTTCCTCTGATTCTGTGCCTTCTCTTGCGTAAATTGTCATCAGAGTGATTCTGTCTTTTAAATCAACACAATACTGATTCCAGAATGTTACATTTTCTGGGGTCAGGGAATTGCACAGTGGCAACAGCTCCCGCCTTTGATTGTCCGTCAAGCGGCCTGCCGCCCAATCAGAGGCTGCCTGGCCTCCGCACCACATCGAAACCTGGAAGTGGGGACGCGTCATTGTTCTGCGATTGACCTTATTCGTAAATTAATGAGCTAGCTGAGGTAGGTGGAAGGCAGACAGGGAACGATGAGTTATTGCGGCGTTGTTGCGAGAGCAGGCCGTCGTGCCAGGCGACTTGGAAGCCTTTCTACCGTTTCTAAATGATTATGGGATGCCATCAGCATGCCTTTGTGTCATACCCAACAACCCGCGCCTAGTTTTAAGTGTGTTGGACGATAATGAGCTCCAGGCCTGTAGAAGTCAGCTGGAGGAGATGCTAACTAGGGAGTGAGGGCGTGGAGGAGCAGCGGGCTCCTGGAAGGAGAAATGGCCCCCTGGATGGTACAGAGTAGGGGGCCCCTGGATGGTACAGAGTAGGGGGCCCCTGGATGGTACAGAGTAGGTGGGCCCTGGATGGTACAGAGTAGGTGGGCCCTGGATGGTACCAAGTAGGGAACCCCTGGAAGGAGAAATGGGCCCCAGGATGGTAAAGAGCAGGAGGCCCTTTGATAGGCCAGAGCAAAGAGCTCCTGGTTGGTATGTAGCAGGGACGGCACTGTCACCTGCATCCCAAGGTTCCCCTTGTCTCTCCCACCTGTTAAGTTCTCCATAGTGTGCCTCCATTGATTCCAGGGATAAAAGAGGCTGCTTATTTACAGTAAGGTGCTTCCAGAAAAGTTTCCTGAGGAGGTTCCTGCTGGATAATCATGCGCATCGAAACTCAGAATCTGTAGGTGCCTCTCCCTGCCTGTGTGCCCCTTTGTACCAGGCAACACCCACCTACCAAAAAGAAGTTCATTTCTGAACGCCCTAATTGTCCAGCGAGGTCTCCTCTCTGACGATGACATCATAGCTGGCGACATCCTATCGAAGCCTGCCGTCTGAACCGCATGTGTCCCTGGCGAGTCGAGCTAGGAGATGTTGGAGGCGGCCCGGAACAAGCCACAAAATCATGGAAGGCTCCGGATCAGAAGGCAGGCCTTGCAGCAGACACTCAGAAACCGCGACCTCCCTGGCACCCACCAGGCTTACCCCTAGACTTCCATCGTCTATGGATATGCACCTCCCTCACGCTGTAAGGCTTAGCTCCTCTTTTATAGCACGGCCCAGCGGACCGCAGAATCATTATGGCAGTGGCAGACGCGGTGCCCGCACTGGGGATGAAGTAGTCTCCTACCACAGTTATGTTCAGTGTCTACGTTCTGGTTTCAGCTTTTCTTGCCAGAAGAAATGTCCTTTCCAGGAGATTCTGCTTCACGCCTGAAAGGTTTTCTTCTCCCTTCATGACGGCGACCCATGATGTGGCGAATTGGCTATTACTTAATAGTAATAATTATAGTAATTAGAAAAACAAACGTGGCGCGCAGTCAGAGGACCGAATCTATATATAGAACAGGACGTTCTTCAGAGTGCCTGTTTAAGATGGCTGAAATTTGAGTCTTTTTTTCATTTGTCTGAATTGGCACTTGCGTAATTTCATGCGTAAAATTACACATGGAAAATGCACCAGTACAACAATGGACCTTGTCTGTGCGGAGAAAGATGTCCAGCACAGATTATTGAAGTTGAGGGAATTGTTTGTGGGATTTTCAGCGGCTCGCTACGCTGTGAAACTCTAGGTGAGGTTGATCGAAACAAGAAGCCCTTCAGGTAGTCCTAGTTTCAAAAGCATACTTTTTTAAAAAAAAAAAAAAAAAAAAGCAGATGAATATTGGATGCAGATGTATTTTTCTAGCTGATTTGTACAGAAAGGGTTTGGAGATCACCAGGAAATGCTGATCATTATGCACAAAACGCATTTTCCTCAGGGTGGTTTGCTTTGGTTGTTTTCTATGTTAGACACGTAATGTGGGTTTGAGGCAGGACTTTGCAGAGGGACGACAGGAGCCCATGACAGGCAGAGGGGGCTATGGGGGCGGGCTGGAGAGGCTCACGGTTTCATTTTGGTCGCCTCTGTGCCCCGTCAGCGTTTGCGGGAACATGTGACAGACAGAAAGGCTTAAACCGCCCCCCCCCACCCCCACCATGTCAGAGCCCTGCCACGTGGAGCCAGGAATCCACACATTCCTCTACATGGTGATAAAATGG
>JAODJW010000046.1:6748748-6782985 GCA_026777045.1 Hyperopisus bebe
GGGGTGGCTGAAAAACCACGTTTACTCCTAGATAGCTGACAGAGAGGTCCTATCTTTTCCTCTTGGCCTATTTTCCAGCACAGGGACAGCAAGATCCCCTCTCTTGGTGTTACAGATGAAACAGTGCCATTTCACAGCCAGAGAATGACAGGCACCTGCAGTCACTGTCGGCCGGGGGGGGGGCACTATTCAGTCTGCACATCCTGGTCATCCCCTTGCCTTCAATAATTTACTTATTTCTTGAGATATCAGACTCAGGCAGTCCCTAGAGCAATTTGGGTTAAGGGTCTTGCCTAAGGGTTTAACTGTGAAATCACTCTGCCAACCTTGGGATTTGAACCTCTGACCTTCTGAACATAAGTTCTAACTTACACAAGGCTAAAACGTTGCTTGTAAAATCTGTTCATTATGTTGTGATGTCTCAGTCAGACTGTTCCAGTGAGTGACTGGTAAGACGAAAACGACCATTACAAAGAAATATGTCTGACCGTTCATTTTGGTGCTCTGTTAGGTAATATCCATTCTTCCCTGATCAGTTTGTTTCTCTCGACAAGGGAGAATGTTAATGGAATCAAATAAATAGTTTAACGGTCCTTTCATGGGCGCAATAAAGGCTATATGAAGTTTAAAATGCAGAATGTCACTTAATGATGTCCTGACTGTTTATCATTGTGGGATCTTGGCAGCGTTCGTGAGAGCTAAACACAGGTGATTTATGAACAGCTGATTGCATGACAGAGGTAGGGATCTCCCTTTGGCCGCGAGATGTGGCCCAGACCTTTAGCCGAATCCATATGCTTGGGGTCCCCCCCCCCCTCGCCAGCAAGTCAGACAAGAACGTGGCAGGAAATGAGCTCAGAGCAGTCCTGGCACCCCCCCGGCTGAGGGGCCTATGACAGCACAGTGACGTAATCCCATTTTCTCTTTCATTTTTAGACAATGATGTAAGAAAGCAGCTCATTGAGTACCTTCTGCTTGTAATTCGCTTCCCTCTCTCTCTCAGTGACTCTAATAAATTCAATGCCTCTGTAGAGGTGTTCTATAAAAGATTGGCCCTTTTTGTGTATCTCAAGAAACCGTAAATTTACGATGCTTTTAGAAGTTCACCAGTCCTTTTCAATTGTCTCATCTCTGTGTTTTTCTGTTTTATTTTTTTTTATAGATGGTCACCACATATGGGAAACTGAGGCCAAAGTTGACAAGGATTCCATCAAATCGGTCAGTCAAATGAAAATTGATAATAAATCCTCTCGGTTATGTATATTCACGTTAATCCAAGTGTTTTTTTACCAGTTGAGATACATTCTTGGTGTTGATTAATTCTTAGTTTGCTTTTCAAATGCTCATGGGAGTTTTACTTGCACAAAAATGTTCTGAAGGCAGAACGAAATATGATTGGCTCAGAGAGATAACCAGTGAGATTGTAGAGGAGGTGGGTCAAGCAAATAGAAGATGCAGGACCAACCAATCAGATGTCTTGATGTTGCCTCCTGTAGTTGCTTGGATGCACCTCCATTTTTTTTTGTTCTGCCCTTAGAACATTTTTGTATAACTAAAACTCTCATGAGCGTTTCAAATGCCTAAATATATTATTTGTGACTGTTAAAGGCGGTTGTTGGGGTTTATAGAGGTGTGAATTACAGTACAATCCCTTTATAACGGACTTTAAGGGATCTTGCATGGGCATGCACTCAGAGGAGTCCCTCGATACTGAGTAGCTCCCTCATCTGGTGCTATATGGGGGGGCGAGGTAGCTCTCAGGAGCAGAGCCAGTGCTGGTGAGTGTCCGTGTCTGGGGGTCCTGGGATCGTATGTTTGTTCTCCGAAGGCCTGGGGGCATTTCCGGGTGTGCGGTCCCCTCCTGTCATAGCAGTCTGCTGGGCCACTCAGCACCCTATATGGCGCCAGGCAGATTCCCTGAAACCCCATCCCCCCCCGCAACACGTGACTCCTCCACCTCCTTCCGGAGAGCCTCCAGAAGATGATCCCCTGTGCAGTCTGCCCTTTAATGTGTCATTTCATATTGTGTGTAGCATTTTAATGTAATCCATTTTCTACACAAGCTGCTAGAACTGGAGGTAATTCAAGCTCCTGCCATCTCATTAATTTTCACCTAAACTGGGTTTTATTCTTATAAGAAAGGAGAGTCTCACGCCTCACTTTCCAAGGGCTGTTTTTATTTTGGGAATAATCCTCCTACTCATCTTTCATAAAGAGGAGATTCTCAAGCCTTCTATGAAGCAGAGAGACACTTTATTGTTGCGTGCGGCGCAGAGCCATCTGTGAGGGAGAACAATCAGCGCTTTTAGCCTCGTCGCCAAGCTGCAGCTCGCTGCTCCTCATTACTTACTTGCTTTATTCGTTTATTTTTTCCCTTTCCTCTTTTTTCCTTTTTATAAATCGGGAAGTGTCAGCGCACGTACAGAAAACGTCTTTGCTCACTGCAGATGCCTTGGCTGCAGTGTTAGGGTTGTGGTGAGGCTGTGAAATTGTTAGGGTTAAGGTTAGGCTAAGAAAAGGTTAGGGTTAGGCTGTGGTAGGGTTAGGGTTGGGGTTAGGCAGAGTTCAGGTCACGCAGGAGGTTAGAAGTTCGCTACTCGCCAGCATCCGACAGTGGAGGCTGGGTGGCGGTCAGCGGGGGGCTTCCCTGCGAACATAAGAAGCCTCCAGATGAGTTTGTATGTGGCACTGTTCCTTGCCTAACCCTTTGACAGATATGTCCTTACGGTGAACGAGAGCCAATCAAAAAGGCACCGACCAGGGGTGCAGACTGTGTACATCTCCCACAGCCAGCTGAGTGGCCAGAGAAGGGAAAGGGTTCATTTTAAGCCACAGTACATCATGTCGCTCTGCGTTTCCTGTGCGTATTCAGAATGGCATCCTTTCATTTCGTCGCAGAATGTGATGCTGGTCGAACTGCCACCGTACCGAAATCAGAGGATATCCAGTCCTGTGCAGGTCAACTTCTACGTCTGCAACGGCAAAAGGAAGAGGAGTCAGTTCCAGCGTTTTACATACCTGCCCACCAATGGTAATGTATTCATAAGGGCAACCTTTCGTCTAAATATCACAACGGATACATGTGGAGGTCAATATAGAAAGGGGTTGGGCGATCTTATCCGCCAAGGACCAGTGTGTATGCAGGTTTTTAGGATAAAAGCCATTCAAACCCAGGTCTGAGTACTCTTCAAGCAATCAGTCCTCTAATTAGCAATCTAATTAAAGATTTGCAGCAAATATCCACACAACCAATGGCCCTTTCTGGATAAAACACGCTCACCCCTGATATAGAGTATATAGAGTTATTTCCTTAATTTCTTTAAGCGTATTTCTCAGTCTCATGTAACCAGTTTATTCTAAGGTAAGATGAATTGTTACATTGGTCTATATTGGTGACCTAGATCAGAGACATGTGGTGACCCATGTTTTTCTATAAGGGTTCTATGCTACTAGTATAACACGCTACACATGATATTGACTGTATCGTGTCAACCGCATGGTTACGATTGTCCCATTTCGGAGTCACCTTTAGAGTCCCTTGGGCTCAATGTGTGTACAGTGTGATGCAGATCCCATCTTAACGGAACAAAATTTGCATTCAGGTTTTCCCCAGTAGGAAAGTTATCAACAGCTGTTCGCGGGGGCACTGATGTGGGGTTAGCATTCAGGTAATCTGGGAACCCTGGACTGGCATGAGTGTGCAGCGTAACTAATAACAGCCCCAAAGCCACGGGCTGACGGACTCGCAGGGACCTTAGCAGCCAACAGAAGGGGAGTGGGATGCTTAAAGTGAGATGGCTTGTCCGTTTTTGCATCCCGGGACTGTTTCCCTTTAGCATAAAATACCTACGCACTACAGATCTGAGCAAACCTCGGAAGCGTGCCATTTTGTTTGTCATACTTTCCTATGCTGCCAAAGATAAATGCAAAGAATGGATTTTAAAGGTGCAAGACATGTTAATTGCAGCATTTAAGCCTCCTTACAAATGAATATGTAACAGAAAATGGCATTAATATGCTCACAAATTGTTAGATAGGGTGTCATCAAAACTACAGTCCGTCTGTTCCAACATTATTTTTGAGCTGTATAACGTACCAGCTGCCGTCGGCGACTCTGCTGCCTGTCAGTCGTTTCGTGCCGTCATGCCACAAGGAAGGCGAATGGAGGTTTGAGGCAGCTGCTTTTGTTGTTGTCCTCATTGGTTTTTGGTTTTAGCACATATCCGTCAGTGTCACAGGGAACTATGTTTGATTTGCGGTCGGTGCTTGCAAATGGTCTGCCGACTGCTCTTGGCATGTAGACTGCCGTGTTACTGTCACATCGACTGGTTGATCATAGTTTTATTAGTTTTATTAAATAATATGGAGTTTTTTATGATTGCAACATCTGCTGAACATAGTAAACATAGAGCATAGAATCTTCCAGTTTAATATGCATCATTAGAAACCATATGTCTTTTGAATGGATACTTAACTTGATGTTTACCAATTAAAAAAAGATATTGCTTTTTCTTTGGTTTGGCAGTTGGTTATGAATTTTGCAATTTAATCGTTTTTTTCCACTGATTAGTTGGAGAGTTTTGGTGCTGGAAGCGGAGGGTTCTGTTTCCAAAGCTGATTTTCAGGTCATTTATTTAACGATAAATCAGCTATTGGAGGATTATTTGCATTTTGTGTTAGGAACAACAAAATAAAGGGTACACAAAAAGCCTGTTTTTATTCTTGGTCTGTACTCGGCTTTTCCAGTCTGTTTCCAGTAACTGCCGGGTGAATAAAATTGTGACGTGGCGTCCTCTTCGTTTATTTGAAATTAGAAAAAATTCACAACCACAAAAAACACATCTTAGAGGGCCTGGCGGCACGGACGCCAGCCACGCCGGTTCTGGGAATGCCTCGGCCTTCGCAGATGGCACCCTTCGTGAAGGTGAAGGGAACAGAAACAGAGAAAGGCCACCGTCTGTCGGGAAGTCCAGACGGAGATGTGTTACTCATCAGGTCCTCATGCTACCTTGGCTGCAGAGTAGGAGTGAGAAGGAGTGTTTGCTACACAAACGACAGAGAGGTGAAACGACAGAGAGGCCAGGAAGAGCCAGTCCAGGGTCCATTCGTTTCCAAAATGACTGCAGCGCTTGTTCCTCAGTCAGCACGTGGTACAAGAGACTTAACTAACAATCGTTGCTCCGATATCGCTTTCTGTATTATTATTTTAATTATAATAATAATTAATAATAATAATACTGTAATAGTAAAAGTACCTACATATGGTACAGTATTATATTTTAAGCCAACGAACAACTGGCTTGCAATGTTTTTACAAGCATCACAAAGTTGCATTTGTTATTATGAACCACTGTATTTAACCCAAATCTTTAATATATATAGTTTTATGGAAGTCCATTCGTTAGTGTGAGTTGTCAGTAAGTCAGATATTCTTAGATGTGGGACTGCCTAAATTATTATTATTATAATTATTATATAGCTAGGGTGACAGATAATCCATGTCAGGGAGACACTTTGAGCTACTTCGGGTTTTACAAACTACTTTCAAACCGAAAGGCTCCTGTGCTCGGCTAAATAGTTCAGCTCATCTTCTGCTTTGACTGGTTTGTTTCCTTGACTGAAAGCCTCATCCAGCTGTTTCACATTAGCATTAGTGACACGTGCACGATTATAGGAGACCGACCAATCAGCACACAACGAGAACTTAGTGCTAAAGTGAAATCCAGGTCCTTTTAATTGAAATGGTAATTTACAATTCCTGGCCCAGGAATTCCTGACATAGATTATCTGGTCACCCTATATATAGCAGATCTGATTGATTTATTAGTTCATTGTTCTGATACTTCTGGTACTATCACTCACTTACTCAGGCTAAAATATTTACAGTGCTCTCTGTGTATTAGCTTACCTTAGTTTAGCTTGTCCTGTGTTCTTCCCACAGTGCTACATGTCTGTATCATTAGCTTCCCTCAGTAGCATTAGTTCCCCTCTGTATCATTAGCTTCCCGCTGTAGCATTAGCTCCTCTCTGTCACATTAGTTCCCCTCTGTATCATTAGCTTCCCGTTGTAGCATTAGCTCCTCTCTGTCACATTACCTCCTCTCTGTAACATTAGCTTCCCGCTGTAGCATTAGCTCCTCTCTGTCACATTACCTCCTCTCTGTAACATTAGCTTCCCGCTGTAGCATTAGCTCCCCTCTGTATCATTAGCTGCCCTCTATTTTTAGTTCATCTCACTGTTGCCTCATTGCTGGGAGCATGCTAGCAAATTTATAAAAGGAAGCAAAAAAAAAATCACTTACGATAAGGAACTCACTGGCAGTAAACAGGGCCTTAAAACAGAGATGGGTTGTGAGGTGTTTTTGGACTTCTTTTCTGGGGGCTTCACACAGCTTTTTAGAAACTTGTGCTCTCTCTGATGGCCACGCGCCTGTGTGCATAAAGGTGGGGGGAGAGGGTTGCTGTGGGCCGGGTGGCCTGGCAGGCAGTGGTTCCTGTAGCACTTATAGCCAGGAAGTTCCCTCAGCACTGGGGCCGGCCTGGGGAGCCACGTGGACTCTTCCCTCACTCAGACCGATTAGCTTACATTCCTCCCAGCTAAGCCCCATTACAATGGTGCCGCATACATCCCAGGCTGCTTTTGCAGTGATCAAAAAGGAAACGGTCATCGGGCAGCATTGACTAAAGGAGCCCTTTGATCTCATTCAAATACCTGTTACACTTCTGTCCAACTGCATATCAGATGTCGAAGGGAGAAATGAAAGCTTCTCAGCTGAAGTCGAGTCAGTAAAGCTGTAAGCTAGCAAGAACCTTGCGTGAACCTGTAAAGCCCCAAAGGAGGGGCACACCTGGCACTTGCCACCCGGGGTATTTACAGAAGTCCTTCCTCTATCATAACATCCGTCTTCCCCCCTTGTTCCAGGCCCACCCAGTGCAGCTTTCAGTGCTATTAGCAGCCCCAAAACACGCCAGCAAGTCCTACGGGAGTGATGGCACTCTCCGACTTAGTCATCTCTGTCGTCGTTCGAGGGTGCTTCACGCGCCGATAGACACACTTCCTCTATCCGAACACAGAAATAGATGAACACGTGCTATTTTAATGCTGCCGTTGCTGGGACTTGCCTCACTGCGGTCGGCATCTGAACGCTGGATGCGTCGACTGACTGAACACTGTTGTTGAAGAACTTCACAGACTAATCAGTGCACTCTAATGAGGCAGCTGGCGGGAGGAGTAAACTCTTCACATTGTCTCATTGATCCTGCCGTTTTAGCGACTATGGCTGCAGTTTAAGGCCGTCGAATGAGAAACGCATTAAGCTATCAACAGCATAGCTAGAGTACCAACCAAGTAGCTAGTTCCTTATATAGATGGTTATAGTGTGTAGTTGACATGACTATAATGCTTTATAGCTATAATGTTTTAATTCATAGCTGTCCAGCTAGAGCTGGTCCCAGTAGCAAGGGAAGATCTGTTTCGTAAATAAATGGTTTTTACGATCCGGTAGCATCGGGGATATCCTTTCTATTTTCCGTTGCACTTTTTCATTTAACCCAATTGCCTGGACGTTGATTCCGATTAAATTTGGGTTGTAGCAGAGGGAGGCAAACCAGGCACTGTTTGAACGCAGGGCGGCCCTGGGTGAGTCAGTAACTTGACACACCCACTGTAAATGGAACGCAAAGTCGCACAGAACACTAACCCCTCTGTCTGGGCTAAGTTGGCCAGAGGCGTTCTGGGATGCCCTTGGCAGCGGTAAGAAAACAGCCACAGCGGAACGTTTTAAAGGTCAGGGAGGAGGTGAAGAACAGCGGTTATCAAAGAAAATGCTGGCCGTTAATGAACGCGCAGCGAATTCACACAGCGGTACCGCAAATTAAGCCCAAAAGCAAGAGCCGTGGAGCGAGCATAGTAGAAAGCTGAAGCACAGCCAAGCGCTCGGCTTCTAGATTAGTAGGGATGTGTCAGTGTAATCACACACTGCACGGCTGTAGGGATGTGTCAGTGTAATCACACACTGCACGGCTGTAGGGATCTGAAACGTTTGTGAGTTCCCCATTCATAAATATCATGTCAGACATGGGCTGTTTTATCCATCCATACATTTTCTGTAATTACTTGTCCTATTCAGGGTCACAGAGCTTATACCAGAAGCTGCAGGCAGGGAACGACCCAGGATGGGGCGCCATCGCACAGCACGCTCACACAGGCAATGTGGTAACCCCAATTATCCTCAGCATGTTTTTGGACTGTGGGAGGGAACCAGAATACGTGGAGGAAACCTCACGACAACAACATGCAAACTCCACACACACGGAGCCATGGCAGAGACTCAAACTCTGGTCCCAGAGGTGTGAGGCAACAGCGCCAACCACTGCGCCATCATGCCATCCCAGCTTGCGCTTATTAAAAGAATAAAAATCACCATAAGCATTTTAAAATCACACGATTTCAATTCGGAAAGATCCGGACTCCATAAATTTAAGGCCTAAGGCTTCAATGTGATTGGCTCACTCGTCCCTGTAGCCCCGCCCATAGCATTACCAGGGAACAAAGCTGTGGATTATATGGTCTTTTATTGATTTGGATTCTGGCCAAAGTTGGAGTTTTGATCAGTGGCCAAGCAATCTGTGTTGACAAAAACTGGGGAGCAGGAGGGTAGGGAGGGGTCTGGGTGGTCTTGAGTTCGACTGGAGCCTCCGCTGGGTTAATTTATGTAGCCCCGTTTGCCGCTGTGCCCACCCAGGTCTGTCAGTGTAGTGTATCCAGACCTGGCTTGCGACCAAACTCAGGATAAAGGCCCATTACTCTGATTTTCATGTGGATCCTTGTGAATGATACCAGGCTTTGAGAACTGACCCTGTTTTGGTATCATGGGCCCAGTAAGAAGCATTACTGTGAACTTGCCTATTCTTTAATGTTTGTTTTTTTATTTGATTTGATACCCGACGTTTTTGTGAGAAGCCATAGCATTAGGTGTCGGCTGAGTGAAAGAGACGTATCTTTCGTACACTACGGACTGAAATGCATACAGTTGTTTATTTTATCATTAAACTCTTTAGTAAAGACCTTGACCAAGGCAGGTCACCAAATTCTTATATTTATTTCTGTACTGCAGAGGTTATGCTCTGAGTAAACTGATATCACCTACACAGAGCCCTAATTCTGTCACTTAGCTGCATTGGCTTAAGTAAGGCTGGCTATACAGATTTCTTCAGTTACATTCAGCCCATATTCATTCTTATAAAGTGCCCTTTCCTGAACAGTTTTCCCAACTTGCTCGCATTTTAGTTGGGAATAAAATTTGTGGGACATCAATCCTAACTCCCCCCCCCCCCCCACCAGCGTGAGCTACTACCACTTTCACTCACTGATAGCCAGCAAGCAACATTTTATCCTAGCGAGCGGTAATTTGCTTTAAAAAAGTGGAACCCTTAGGTCGAGATCTCCTGCATAAGAATATTTTATATTTCTCTTTAATAGAATATTAGAGCTGGGGAATAATCCAAGGATAATAGGCTTTTTCAGTATTAGAAGCAGCTGTGATCCTCTTGCGCTGATGACTCATCCGTTTTCCTTTTTTTCTGGCGTTTTCCGCAGGGTGGGTGAGCCCAGCCTCTGACACAGACTCTCTTTCAGAGGCTGTTTATTTGGCTGAGGGTATCCTAGCCACACACCCACTTAGTCAGTCACATGAAATCAGGACGTGTGTTTGTTCACTTTCTTCTTCTTCTTCTTTTTTTTTTTTAGTACCAATAATAAAAACGGAGCCGAATGATGACTATGAGCCCACGCTGTGCAGCCAGGGGGAGCTTAGACTTCCGGTGACTTCTAAGGCCTTCTACAGCCCCCCGGTGGCCCCCTCGGCGGTAGCGGGAGAGCCCCAGCCCGGCCTGGGCGGGTACATGCCCTGCGCCCAGCACCACGTGACCGTGCCCTCGTCCCCCAGCTCCAGCCCCAGGCTGCACGACCTGTCCGTGGCCTCCTACCCCAAATGCCTCTCCGCCGGGCCGCCTCAGCCCCCAGGGCTCCAGCCTTCTGTCCCAGGTGTGTCCCCAGGCGCCGCCGCGAGCGCCCATTGCCCCCTAGTCATGCTGCAGCCCCAGGCCACTTCCCAGCTCTCTGGGTCCGCAGGCGGCCGCCCTCACAGTTATCGGCGCTCTGCCGTTTACCCGGACAGCAGCCCCGCCTCCTCTCCCACCTCCCACCCCTCCACCCCTAGCACGGCACCGGAGGTTCCGTTCGGTGTGGCCTACAGCCCGCCCCGGCCATCTAGCGCCCACGACCCTGTCACCCCCCCAGCTGGGAACGGCTCCTCTGCCCTGATACAGGGGGCCGATCGCCCCTCCCTGCCCGTCAGCGTCAAGCAGGAGCCCCAAGAGCTCGACCAGATGTACTTAGATGACGGTGAGTGACAGAGAACATCCGCCGTTCCGAACCCACTCACGTTACCAAACATAGAGCCACTGCGCCACTGGCTAATTGCTCTGGGGCGTGTCCCTAACCCTAAGCCTGACCTCGTAACTTTATACTTAAAGTTCATACGTGGATGTTTCTCCATCCAGATCATTGCAAACAGAAGTCAAAACATGTTAAAGATATAGGCTTTAGGCGTTTGACGCGGAAATGGAGGGATTCAAGTACCAACCAAGTACTGTAAGTAACTGATGGCGTTTTCTTCAAAACTGGGCACAGTCCAGCAGTGTAGGATTGGAAGTGTATGAATTTGCAGTGAAAAGATGAATTTGACGTGCAGTGCAGATTGTTACTCTTCGTTTCTGGGTATATTACTATGTAGATAAAGTATTAAGACCAAATAAAGTAAAGCAGTATGATATTTTTCAGATGCCTCTTGCTCATAAGAGCTGCCCCCACTGAAATCGCCAGCCTCTGCTGTCTTGCGTTGCAGTGTGTTCCCAGGTTATTTTTCCGTTGTCATTAGTATTGAGTGATTTCAGACTTCAGGCCCCTTTCAGCCAGTGAAGAGTCTGCTCTGGTTTCTTTCAGGGTAACACCATTTCATCATCTCTCTCTCCGCGCTTTACTGCTTATCCACAGTTTGCAGTGTGCGGCACAGTGCTTGTAACTCCCCTGTCAAACAGTAGGTGGCGATGCCCTAACACCCGCGCTCTCCGGCCTGATTTCAGTGGCACATGTTATACTGTTTTTCTCCATCTTTTTTTTTCTGGCATCAGCTGCGGTTGTTTTTCCTGGCAGACCTGGCTCTTACTGATTGCACACGCACTCCGCTGCTTTCGCTCTTTTCCAAGGGGTTCCAAGCTGTTGATATGACTATGCACACTTTCTGTGCAAAGGTTCTGACTGAATTCCTCTTTTCTCTCAGGGTCCAAATTGCCTGCTTTCCTTTCACAGCCATATTTCTGGCCCTGCGGCTGGTTTATGTCTGACTCGAAAGGCAAGAGCCAAGGTTAAACCTGTGAGTGCATTCGTGGCTTCTTTAAGTGCACAACCAATGCCTGCTCATACAGTATGAAACACCTGCCAGCCAAGTGTCCCAATCCTTATTCTCACCTAATATGGCGCCACTGGATACAGAAAGCGATATTATTCTAAAACGGTTAAGTATACACTCTTTAAAATACGTATTAATTATGATCTGCTTTCTGGCTTCTATCCATCTTTAAATCACAAAGCCAAACTGCTTGATTATACACCAGAAGTAACAAGCTAGATCTCAGTGTCCCAATTCCTCTCTAAGGTACTGCTGGCCATCGTAAGCTCTGTGAAGGACATGAAATCCAATGGCGCGCAGGCAGTGTGATCCACTCATACGAAACTGATAAAGGAACAGTTTGGCTAATAGGCTTCTAGGCTGCCGCTGCCTTTTGCGTTCCAAGATGGGAGACTAACCGACAGCATTCGAGTGACAGGCCATTCTGAATGTTTAAGCCAGTTCAAAGGTGGCCCTGGGTTTGAGCCGGAGAGATTGCCGGGTGGGTTTCTCACCGCCGTAGCCTATTCCAGGAAATCAGAAACGTTTATAGGCTTACATAAGACACCTATAATTTGTATGTACATATATTAAATTGTGCCATTCATATATAGCCCTGTTGTCTCATATGTTCAAGGCTGTGGGTCCAAATCCTACCACTGCTCTGCGTGCATGTGGGGTTTGCATGCTCTGCCCCGGGGCGCTTGGTTTTCCTCCTACAGTCCAAAGACACGCAGTCAGATTATAGTCCTGCAATGGCCTAGTGTCCCATCCAGGGTGTTCCCCAGCCTGAAAGAAAGGCAGTGTTATATATTAAGGCATAATACAATCATCTCACCTAACAGATGTTTAAACAGAGCAGACATCTTTGATCCACTAGACAGTTGTATTCATTGTACAAATAATGGATGCATGAGGAACTGTCTGGAATGCGAGCAGGGGACAGCAAGTGAATACACAGCTCTGTGATTATGCTGAGAATCGAGGGGGTCACAGCAAACCTTAAAGGCACTTCTGAGGATAATGGAGGGCAGTGTGCGCGTGTGCTTGTGTGTGTTTGTGTGTGCGTGTGTTTGTGTGTGTGTGTGTGTGTGTGTGTGTGTGTGTACGTATGTTCATTTGTGTCCAGGTTTGAGTGCAAGTGTGTTTGTATGTATATGCATATATGTGTGTTTATGCAAGTATGCATATGTGTACATTTGTGTGCGTGTGTGTGTGTGTGTGCGCACATGCATGCATGTAAATATTACATTTTGGGGACAGGATTTCCCCACAATGTGATAAAAACCTGTAACTTTTTACCTTGGAGGGACATTTTTAATAAAAAATTATAAAAATCTGTGAATGCAATCAAAAAACTAAAAATGCCAAAAGTCTTGTATTCTGCTTGGTTACTTATGGGTAAGGTAGGGGATAAGTTTGCCATTGCTGGGATTAGTGTTTTCCCCAAATCAATGCATGGAGAGTTTCTATAAAGATATGAATATGTGGACTTTGCATGTGCATCGTGTGTGTGTGTGTGCATGTGTGTGTGCGCGTGTGTATGTGTGTGTATGTGTGTGTGTGTGCGTGTGTGTGCGTGCATGAGCAGCCTTCCTTGTGGTTCCAGGCCCCTGTACTGAATGAAGGGATCTTCGGAAATGCAATTATATGAGCTCACTGCTCTGTGATTTAACGCTCACCGCTAAGAGTCTCGGCCGGCTGCACACAGGCCGCCGGAGGCAGCAGGACACATGAGCCTCCCCTGAGCGAGACGGTAGCAATTGGCTCCATATTTCACCAGAAGGAAACAGCTTTAGAAGGGCCGCATGCGTGCGCAGCACCGGGTACCTTCCTGGGCTGCTCAAGCAGGAGTGTTTTTTTAAGGCTCCGCAGAGAGGTGCTCCCTGCTTTCGGAGCTCCGCCAAGTTCCTTCGGCCTTCCTGCTCTTACCTCGGGCCCCGCTGACACCGGGTCGGCCCGTGACGCCTTACTGTTTTTAAAATGTCTTTGGGGGGATGTCGACGAGCAGATTTATATTCCTTTTGATGCGTGTTTCTCGCCCAATATAGAGGCAGTTATATTATGTCAGGCGCTGTGGTTGTCAGGCACTTCAGTGCCCCGTTTCGGAATTTCAGCCGTGTGCTTAATGAATCTGCTTCGACACTGAGGACCAGGGGCTTAAATGAAAGGCTTTCTATTTTTTTTAATCCAGACATATATTCTTAGACAGTTTTATCCTGCACGCTCACAAACTTATATACCTGAATGGACTGCTGAACTACTGAACTAAAATACAGAACCCCCCAAAGCCCTTCTGGTATCGCCTGTGAATGTATTTTCCTTGTTTTTCTGATTCATACAGTATAGTGATTCCAGCAGTGCTCAGATTAATAGATGTTTAAATAAACTGTTGTGTTCCTATCATGAGAAATCAGGAATCCCCATAATTAGCTCCCAACGTGTAACAAAAGCCTAACTGAAATGACCAACTGAACTGCATTTTCTCTAGATTGTCAGTAATATTTCTTTATTAAGACTGTGTCTTTTAACACATGATAATGCTTAACACATTGTTTAACGTGTTCATTTGCTGCAAATCCATTTGTAATGGGGCCCTCTGCTTGCTACTCTAGTTCTCACTATGTTTATCCGGGTATTTTTTCATATGTGTTCCTTATGTCCATTATACACATTTGTTTAAAATTAGTCTTCTACGTTACATTGACCTATGCTGAGAACTTTAATTACTCTTTACACATAAATGTGAATTGAGTTCAAGTGAAGCAGTTGGGCGATTTGGGGGAGCTTTTGGTCACTTTACGCCGTCTAGACCAGTGTTTCCCAATCCAGTCCATGGGGAGCCACAGCCGGTCCACGTTTTTGCTCCCTCCCAGCTCCCGGAGCAAAAAGGCTGCGGGTCCCCAAGGACCAGACTGGGAGACATTAGTCTAGACACATGTTTTAAAAAGCGCCAACTCTCTCGTCAAACTCCACATCCATCCATCCATCCATCTCCTAACCACTTATCCTGGTCAAGGACCCTGGTTCTTCTAATTCAGGCTTCTGAAATGTCTCCAGCAGCCCTCTGGCAGAAGTGAAAGTCATGGAAAGTTTTACGAATGCTGGCCTGGTGCCGAATGGGCCTGAGAACCCCAGTGATGATGTGATGAGTCTATGGCCGGTGGTGGGGGCTCTTTGAATTGAGGGAGACGGGCTCGCTGTACCGGCTTATTGCTGCGGTCGAGTCGCTGACAGCAGCCTCCCAAGCCCTCTGCCTTTGCTCTCCCTTTGCTCCTTCTTATTTGAACTATTTTTGTTTCTGACATTAAGTTGCGTTTGCAGAGCTCAAAATTTCACAGTCAGATCGGTGCTTTGGAAAAAAACAAAAAAGTAAGTCATTGATAAAAATGGCCTTTCACTCTAGTTCTATTACTTTTTCTTTCACCATCTCCTTCTATTACAGTGTGATTTTGTGCTTCCTGTGTTTCATTTGTTATGAACCTGGTGTAATACGGACTATGTGAAATCCTTTAAAAGGTCATGCTGTTTACCACGTTACTAGACTTAGCAGATCTTCACAGTTCTGAAGGCACAAAATTTCCAATCACTTGCCCACAAATTGTGCGTCTAGTGTTTTGTTTTTTTTTTTTTTGTTGGTGTTTTTGTTACGTCATTCTTCTCTGGGTTAAGCAACACTTGTGAAACTTCATTTAAGACACAAAAATGGCACGAAGGAAGTGAAATTTCGATGGGGCTTTTAGTTATTAATAGAAGTAAATGATAAATCTGTGTTTCTCGCGTGTGACTGTTGAACTAAATTTAAACTGTGGGCAGATTGAGTAAAAGTCACAAGACTACAGTAGGGCGTGTGTCACGCGGTGACACGGAGAGTACCGGTGGATGCCCGGACACCTGTCACCTGTGCGTTGTTCCATTTCGTCTTCTGGTGCATGGACAGTTTTTCTGGTGAGATGCGTGTCTGCAGCTGCGTCTAACATGGTTTGGTGGGTTAGTTTTCAAGATTTCTGTGTCTCATGAGATTACAACAAAAGTCCATGATTGTGACACATTTTCACATTTTAAAAGAGCTGAAAGGCGTAAATGAAATAAAGAAATCTAAGCATGCTTGTGATATTCAGTATAAGTTCCTTTCATCTATTGATCCTTCCATCTTCTCAGAATCTTAGAGGAGTGGGATACAGAAAGGCAGAAGGTTTGGGACAACCTGGATGGGATGCTCGTCTATTACGGGGGTGGGGGGGGGCACACATTCCAGTCCTTTCTGGAATGCTGTTTGGAGACGCTGACAAGATCTAGATTTCAGTTTTCATCCCTCTGAAATCCATCCATACTCCATAACTGCTAATCCAGTCCAGGGTCACTGGGACACTAGAGGTGGCTGGTCAATAGAGACAGGCGTGATAGAGGTAGCTGTGATAGAGGCAGGCATGATAAAGGCAAGTGTGATAGAGGCAGGCGTGATAGAGGCAGGCGTGATAGAGGCAGACGTGATAGAGGTAGGTGTGATAGAGGTAGGTGTGATAGAGGCAGGTGTGATAGAGGCAGGCGTAATGGCACCTGCACTGCTTTTGAGATTAAATTATAAAACTTTTATAAAAATTTTGAAATAAAGTACAGGTGTTACTATACGGGGCTATTGTTTAAAAACACAGTTTCTCTCTTTTTTGTAAACATACACTATTGTGACATAGTAAAATGTATTATTACCACCTGCTCAGTGTCACCCCGGATAGGACGTTATTAAATTGATCATATTCAGATGGATAAAAAAAATGGAAGAATTGGGCGGCTCAGTGAGTAAGCAGTAGGTATGATAAAAACCTGTTACTTTGACATTGTCCCCAGAAGGGGGAACTCAAGTTTATAAAAATCTGTGTTTGTTTTGTTACTTATGGTTAAGGTCAGGGCTGGGTAGGAGTTAAGGTTGTCATTGCTGGGATTAGGGTTTTTCCCGATGAAATGAATGGAGAGTCCCCACAAAGATATAATTACAAACCTGTGTGCGTGTGCGTACCTGTTCTCCCTGTGTCTGTCCCGGTTTCTTCTGCTTAACTCTCCCACATGCAGTCTAGTTTGAGCGCCGTCTCCAAAACGCTGATATCTCTTATGAGGGTGAGCCCTGTGTTTCCTGGGATGGGCCCCAGTCTCATCACGATCCTATGCTGGATAAGCGATTTATGGATAATGGGCGGAAAATATGACAGCATTCAATGGCTCTCAAATGAATTTCCCACTTCCTGTGATGCTCCATTTTATCAAACTGCAGTTAAAAAGTGTTTTTTTTCTGGTCTGAAATCCCGCCGTTCAGTATTTCGTGAGAGCACCTTAGACAGCAGGGATGCTGTTGATATGTGATGCGTTGTGCTGAGTCTGTATTAACTGCGTCATTTAGCCTCTCCGATCCTATCGCTGTCTCTGCAGGTCCACTGTTCCAGGTGGCTTATTTTCCTCTTGCCACCTAATCCACATTTTATCATACATTGTGAGAGGTGGGATTTTCTCCTAAGGTTCCTATGCACTTGTTTGCTCAGCCAGTTTGTGGGGATGACGTGATCAGGGTGGTTTCTGGTTTCTGTAGTGGTGCACAAAGAAAGGCTTCTGTCCAAAGCAAAAGGCCCAAGCTTCACTGGGGTTTGGACGTCCTTGAGTGGTCCATTGAAATGCTGTCACAAATCCTAGCGAGAACCTGCGGGAAGATCTCTCCTTACGCAAATGTGCCAAAGAGAACTTGGGGGGGGGGGAGTGGTAGCCTTAGTTGCTGCCAAAAGTGCTTTCACCAAATATTGAGCTTAGAGTTTTTGAATATTTATGCAATCAACATATTTCACTTCCCCTCTTAAGTTACATGTAATTCCAGCCAGAGTCATTGAAAAAAAAAATTGTGATAGTGTGTGCATCATTTTGTAATTTCACAAAATGGAACACCGTAACAAATAAGGTGTCCAACAAAATCATTTTTCAGACAGAAAAATGGACAGTTGCCAGGTGAAACAAGACTGTAATCGATGCTGCTGCTGTGTTATTGTGATGAGAGTTTATTGAATTAGACACTCAGCCAGCTGAGCCCTGTGAATATCAGTGGAGGCAGTTAGTTTTTCTCATGAAGTCAGATGGACAATTTGACTTCAATCAAAGTCAGTGACAAGAATACCATCCTGTCTAAACAGACTTCATATAACATGATCCATTCAGGATATCAGTAAAGTCATTGAATTTGTGCCCAGTCTCACCAGCAAACTTCCTGCGATTCCTTCTGTCCTGTGAGGTTAAAGATCTCCAGTTTCTGCCTGAAGGTGGTTCCACTTCAGGCTGGATTAGGGTCAGGCTTTCAAGGACCCCTAGGCCTCAAGTGGTTGATACAGTCATCTGGAACTCAATGTTTGTCATGATGATGACAGAAATGTCTGTTTCATGTGCCCTTTGGCCTCCAACAAGCAATTCTGTCAACGCCGTGTGGTTACTTAAAAAATATTGTGACTTTTCTCCCAAAAATTGCAGCTTCGTGCCCTTTCACTTGGCTTTTCAAGAAGTTAGTCACAGATAAAACCATACATAACCATGTGTCTATGTCATTCGTTGATAGTTCTTTTTTACCCTGCCCTTTGTCCTGGTTCTAGGAAGCCTGAAATCAAACATCTCCCTCAGCGATATCAGACTAGTGCAGCCGCTGATCTTCCTGGCTGGGCCGGACATAGCCCCCGAGTTTAAAATGTTAGCAGGCTCACCTTTGGCTTCCTCATTTCCCCTCTACTTTGTCAAGTTTCTGTTTTAAGGGGATAATAGAGTGACTTCTAATACAAGCTTTAAATATTGTCTTTGCTGTCAGGCGGTGACGATGCTGTTGTTTTGATGCGGGACAGCGTTGTTTGTTTGTGAAATTCTTCATTCTTTACTAAGTGTTTATCTCAAATGTTTTTCTGTGGACTTACGCCCTCCCTAGCAGATCGAATCGTGAGATATTTAATGGCACCATACCCAGTGTGCTTAAGTGTCTGTGTAATGTGTTCAGTGTGAAATGCAACAAGTCTGTTTTTGTGTATTGTTGAGGGTGCAGATCAGGAGATGTCCATAAACATGAAGATCAACAGTTATATTTTCAATTATAGTTGCCGTATGAAATGTGTTAGCACCATGAAACGTGTCCCTTGGCGACAGACGTCAGGGACAATATTTGGTGGGGCAGATTGGGAAAGGTTCTGTCTTTTCCTGCGTCTGGTCCGTTGGTCACCCTTCCCTTATTGGGATCAAATCGGAACAAGTCATTGGACAAAAATAAGTCCACCTTGTGCTGTTGGCTCGTAATCTATGCTTAGCATTCGCATATAAATGCACGATCCTGCTAAAGCCATTACCGACCCCCTCCCCACATCAAGACTAAAACCAAATTCTTGGTGGCAGTGAACGTTTTGAATCTCTCCGTCATCTTTATTTTCTATAATCTCCATCTCACTCCAATTACCAGGGCCCCCCCTTCCCTCTTTATTGACATTGGCGAGATGCAGTATTTTACGTAAAAAAGTAGGCTGTCGGGACAGTGCTGTAATTTACCGGGCTTGGGTGTGGGATCTGGGTCTGGGGCCAAATCGTCAGCACATCTCTGGTCCACCTATGAGCCAAGACAGTTTCATGGCAAATGTGGGAGCACTAAAATGCAAGGTGAAGCTTCAGTGAATACCCCCCCCACACACACACACACCAATGCATTGGTGTTGCTGAAGTCAGTACCATAAAAAGAACAGCGGGAAATACTTTTTGAAGTAGAGGTTTTCTTTTTATTAAACACCCTCCTGATCATGAGCGAGTAATTATGGAGCCCCGAGGACTTCACATTTAATGAGGATTCATAACCTTTCACCATTTTACTATCCAGCAGTGATTCCAAGCCATGTAAACTGTAAATAAAAGGGTCCCTGGTCTAATAAAAGTGTCATTTTCCCTGAAGTTCCAGTACATCTTATGTTGTCACTATAGTGTCCTGTGGAGCCAAAAAATGCCATTGTCTGTAGTTGAAGATGAAGTGTTCCGGGCAGACCAAGTCATTTCAGTGACTAATGGGTCGAATCTTTGAAAATAATTCAGATAGATGTCAGTCCCCCTGTATAAATAACACTCTTTTTTTCACTTAAAAAGTCACCATTTTCAACTGCCCTTGTAACATATATCCTGAATATATTTGTAAGAAAGATTTATTAGAAACGTGTGTAAATACCTTTCCGGCAAATTAACATTATGCTTTTCAGTCCTTTTCTGGATTCAGTCCAACCTGGATCAATTTGGAAATGTGCAGCCTTTCAGATTCGTGAGACAGATATACCATAATGTGCGCAGGTGACACAATGGTGTTTGTGTAGCTTAGTTAGTGGTTCCGACTGATCGATTAAACTATGGTGTGTCTGTGTGGGTATCTAAAATTCGGTAAGAAACACATTCTTTGTGGGCTGCAGCATTAAGATAGCGAGTGGCCGTTTCAGAAGTGCTGGATGAGAGGATGGGAGCTAGATAAGGAAATACGTGCACTTCGCTATCCCTTAGTGGAGCCACAGACGGAGACATGTGGCGGCCACCAGGAAGGGGATGTGGGACTAGACCGCCAGTAGGAAAAGGGCTGAATCTGTTCGCGTAAAGCAGCTGAGGCCAGTTTGAAGACCACCCTGCGAAAGCGGTTTGATTTAAACCGGGACTAATCGTTCAATGTGCATATTTGCAGTAGCTGACTACTGCATGGTCACTTCTGTATTTAATAGTGGAAGCACTAATGACAGCAGGTACAATTTTCAGCGTCTAAGGCTTTATTTCCCTTTATGAGCAAAAACAAAAAATCTCTGCCAGTTTTGGAGGGAAAACAGTCGATGAGTGTCTGATTCTACCTCGCCGTCTCAAAAAACGCTCGCTTTCAGATTCCCTTATCAAGATTTCAGTGACGCATCCAGCAGTCGCTGTGAGATACAGTGAATGTCTCCTCTTTTCTGAAGCATGTTTTCTGGAAGCTTTCTTATATGACGCTGCCAGTAAACATGTCGAACAAATGTGAACATGAGGATATAACATATGCAGTTGCAGTGTAAGACCTCTGTTCAATATGTCGCTCCGAAATTGGGTAACTACTCCTGATGTTTAATCTGATGGGCTCCAAAAACACTTTGGTTTATTATAATCTGATACAGTCTAACATATGAAGTACAGTCAGTATTATGAAACATCACAAAAGTTCAGCCACTTGTCTGCTTAAATTTTCCACATGTAGAACAGGGTTCCTTCCCCACTTTCGGCCCTGGAGAGCCAGAATGCAACACAGTCTGCAGATTTTCCTGCTCAAGGACACCTACTAAACCTGCTAATTAGCTGATTAAAATGTGTTAGAGCAGGGAACTCTGCAAACTGCGTTGCATTCTGGCCCTCCAGGACTGGAGTTGGGGAACCTTGATATAGAACTTCAACAACCAAATGCAGAATGAAATTGACTTCTCGCTGTCCTGCAGCAGTAAGATTACAATCGTCTTGGGTTTCTGACACAGTCGGTGCACTGCTAGCAATTTTTTGCGTGGATATAAAAGATGAAGCCTGACCAATTAGCCCCAGTTCTGCAGGGATGTGGGGTTTTAATTCTGGTGTACATATATTGTAGGTCGACATACGAGGAAGAAACCCTAGACCCTACACTGAGTCATTAACTATGAAGATGATAGAGATGAGGGAATCGGAAGCCCATGCATTCATCTCATGCTTGTGTTCCAGATGCATAAGTAAACAAATAAGAAACATAAATTCCACTGCCAAGATTCATAAAACACTGATATTTAAAGGAAACCCATTAGTGTCTATCTGGGTCAAGCTGAAGCCTGTGTACCGATCCAAAAAAATGTAATTTTATGGCTTTTTCCTCTCTCATGACACAAATGTTCCCTCGCAGCAGATGACCGATAAATTCAATATGGCCTAAGAATTTCCTGAAGCAATATCAATAGGTTGTCCATTCTTGTTGCTCCTTAGATGTAAGATATGTTTAATGTCACATATTTCCTTTGTTTTGGCACGACGAGATATTTGTGAAATTACATGAGCAGTTATTAAACTTGCAGCAGAAGATTCTTCAGTGTTTGTAGATTTGGTGACTGATTCTTATGCGGTCAGAGGACTGGGGCTTGGTTTTGATCCGCCAGGAAAATGTAGCGAAAATTCAGGGTTAAAACCTCAGAGATCTGTATTACTCCAGAGAATGGCCGACCGGGCCCTCCCCAGGCCAAGCTAGCTGGGGAGAGAGGTATCTGGGCTGGCCCGAAACGGGGAGAGTCTGTGCCTGGAATCACCGAGACAAAGGACGGGTTTCTTCTGTGCTTCTTCAGGGTGAAATCCAGGCTTTGGAGTGATGAAGCAGTGCCTGACTGTGGGAGTCGGGGTCAGGGGGAATTCCTCCATTAGAGCCAAGGCCTTCCCTTGCCAGCGTGGCTCCGTGCTAATTCACCCCCCCCCTCCATTCTATTGTTTCACTCCTTGGCGCAGTGGGAGTCAGCTTGGCCTGCGACTGGCCAAAGGAATAGACTGCAGTTGTCCAGATGGTGGAGGGCGGTAAATCTAGCAGGAGCTGCACCGTTTTCTCAACCCTATACTCCAAACAAATCACACTTTGTTCCCCTGCTTCTCCTACAGGCCAGAGCATGGGGCCTCCACATGGGTGTCACATTGACTGCTGCTGCACACCTCGCTTCTGCCTCCATCTATTTTATAGCGTCTGCAGAACGTTCGCTTAGCTGCCTCTCGGTTCCTCTGCAGCTTTCTGGCAGCAGTATATAACCGTGTCTTTGCCGCGGCTGTTTTCAGAAGAGTCTAACGATCACCCTAAAGTAATGATGAACTCATACTTTAATGTTCATGTTTAATGCAAAGATGCTATATTTCCAGCAACGTACTGTAAGTGCCGTACTCGAATTCACTGAGAACCCAGGCCAGTTTCTTGACCTCTAGGTCCGTCTCACCTTACAATCCGCCTGCAAAGCAAGGCTTTATTTTACCGCCAGGTGTGGCAGGCCTGATCGCGCTCACACTGCAGATGAGGCCTGCCACGGAACCGTGTCGGTGGCCACAGATCGCTTATGAAGCACCTATGCCAAAGCTTAGAGACTTAAAGGGTTGAAGTTCTAGGAAACAAGAAGCTGTCTGACCTGGGAAATGTCTCATTTTTCTCATAGATATTCAAGCTGATAAGACACCATGATCTATAAGCTTCTTATTGCTTGATGTTTGACTCTTTAAAGTATTAGTGCTTGATGGCAATGTGGGGTGTAAAAGACCCAAAAGAGTGGATCATGTGGCCATGCATTTCCTCCCACCCAGTCTTTGCTTATATATGAGTGTCTTTGTGCCTCCCAGATCGCCAGGATGTGTGTCAGTCCCTAATCCCTAATCTAAACATCCATATATGTAATAGTATCAGTTAGAAGTAAATAACCACAGCCTGTGATAAAATCAGTGATGGTCTGAAACACTGAGACAAACATTTATTCTGCATGTTCATTCATAGAAGCATTATTGATGTCACACATACTTAGGTGTATCCTGGTAGAAGGTTGGGAGCTTTTTATAGGCTCCATATGAAAGTGGCCCAGCATGATAAGTCTGAACAGGATGGATTTAAAATTATAATGGTGACCTCTGAAGACTTCAGGCATTTCATTCACAGATCTTGGGTGGGTTAGCCTACGACATGGTCTGGCATCGCTTGTCCTGCTCTTGTAGGTTTTCACACAAGAACCTGATCTTCTTGCAGCTAGGAGATATCAGAGCCAGTAGCCTGGGTTGTTTGCTTGGATGTCCAGTAGCTGATAAAGAGATTGAATGTGCTTTGTGTGGAGAACGGGGGACTTCCTGTCCTGACATGGCTGTGGGCTGCTGACAGATTCCTAGGAGCAGCCTGCTGGACAGCCACGCCCTATCTGTCCCTTATCACTAAGCTGAGAGGTGCACCCGGGTTCCCTTTGAGCCTCTCGGCCTCCGCTGGCTCCTCATTTCCATCTCATCTGCCAAAGAACACAGGCGATAAAGCGGAGATTGGGCTTCTCGAGTGTGGGAACGGTGTGGGCAGGAAAACAGGAAAGTCAGGAGCCTTAGGCCGACTAAAGTGACCGTTCTCACTCGGCTTTGCTATCAGATACAAACTCCGGACGTTTTCAGACACCATATCGACTGTCTGCAAATTCTGGCATCTGAAAGTACGATGAGTCTCATGCCAATTGGTTTCTAATATCTTTCAATGTGTTTCTGATTCATATAAATACAGAAATGTGTTTCAAATCAAATGTCATTGATCAGCAGTCATAAACACTACTGCCCTACAAAAGCAAAACACCATCACTATGCTGACACTGAAACTGAGAAAATGGGTGTTTTGCCTTGATGCTAGTGTATGATTTTGTAATTACTGTAATTTTCAAACTCCATTTTCTTAAAAACCAAGTATAATTCACCTAAGATAATTTGTCGTGAGATTTTGGTAAAAAAAAGCAGCTCTATATTTTTCCTTCACAAAGCAGAGTAACATAATACAATAAATGCTCCAAATGTATAGATGACAATTGTTTTCTTTCTTTTTAACTATAGTGCACGTATGATTATATTTTAAATTCTTGTGTTTTCACAGGCTTCAGTATGTATGGTATTCTTGCACATTCATAATTCTGATGACTTGTTTGTGTCAAACTCATTCAGCATGTATTTCATCCTCGAAGGCGCAATGACCTCTGTGCTGGCCACCATTAACATGTCTGTCTCTGTCTCTGCCTTTCCTCCACAGTCAATGAAATCATAAGAAACGATCTCTCCAGCATATCGGTACATGGGCACGCGTAACCACTGCGGAGTCACCAGAGCAGACGCAGACCCAAGAAGGGAAAAAGATGTGATCTGGAAGAGTGAAAATGTGTGTTTTTATTGACCCCAAGACAATGGAGGACTGCGGCCGAAGAGACTGTTACGTTCCACAGTGAATAGCAACTGAATCTCCGGTCAAAGAGCAGTGCAGTCTGCGGACCAAGAACCTTCTTTTTTTATTATTTTTGCAAAGTCAATCATTGTGTGAGATTCTGGGTGAACTTACAGATAGGGTCTCCCAGTGATGCGTGCCTTAGTCTACCAGCGAAACAAGGATGCTGAACCTTTTCATTTGCATTAAACTAAAATGTTTTCTCTTTTATTGCCATTCAGATTATTGGGTGTTTACATAAAAACAACAAGAAGTGTCATAAAAAGGGAAGATCATCGATAATCCAAGGCCTCTGTGGTAAAAGAACCTACAGATTTGCAGAAAAACTGGAAGATTTTTTTAGTGCCTTATTTTTGAACACTCTTTTGTGACACTGTGATGTATATGGCTTGGTTGTAGTGTTTTTAGCTTGCTTGCTGTATAAAAATGGGTTGTTTAAACATTAGACGGCACACAATTCACCTGTTTAAGTACAGTACCTAGCAGTGTTGTAGAAGTACTGTAATGTATACAGAAAAGTAACAGACATTCTGTGAAAAATTACAATCAGTGTAATTCGACATTTTATTTCACAGGATGCAGAATGAAAGATTTCTTTACAACTTTACAACTGCATATATTTCAGATTTACATTATTGGTCTAATTTTTTTATATTCAGGCTAAAGTACAGTTTATCCAAAGAATAATCAGCCCCAAATTTATCCTGCCTTTAGAGATATTTAGAGGGCTTGAACTGGAGAAGTACACATTTTAGAAAATCAATAAACTGTCTTCATTTAAGCTAATAAATACAGTTATGTCTAATCCAACAGATCTGCTGAAATTCAGCAGATTAGCCAGGGAATTTATGTAAAGGAATGTTGGATTCTTGATGATCTACTGCTACCTTAAGATTTTTACTTTTTTTGCCTTAATCTTTCTATCCGGCAATTCGTTTGTAAATATTTACGGTCATTCTTACCATTTACATGATGCATACACACCTATAGTTATTTTTGATCTGCTCTTCACATACTCGTAAATTATTCCTGCTTGCACAAGGGGTGCATGCTCTGTTTGTGAAAGATTTGTTCCCAAAGTAGATCTGAAGTCACAGAATGTAGCATTTTGAAGCTGACTTATATAGTTGTAATTCTTAAGGAGCTAAATGTAATGAAGCCAGTCAGTACTGAGTTACAGCAAAAAAAGGAATTCAGGTATCCATCTTCACAACTCTGAAGTCTGGGGAAGACAGGTGGTGATCAGGAATTTCTCTGTCTTGGCAGAACTCTGCACTGTAACGGAATCAAATATCCAGATCTGATTAATGCTGCAAACTAACTAATGTTGTTTAAAGAGCAATCATCAAATCAAGCAGAAATACTTCCACAAGTATTTATCACTTCAAACAAATGGCTTTATTTTGAGGTTAATGCTTTCTTATATTAAATCATTACATTATGTGTAATTTGGTGTTTCACAGAGGAAAATGAGTTACTCAAATCTGATTTTTTTTTTCTCTCCTAAAATGATTGTGTTTTTCTTTAAACTCATTGCTTTCTTAAACAAATTATGTGCATTTTCATGTTTTTTGTTTGTTTTGTTCCTGTTTCTTTTGGGGGGGGGGGTTGCAACAAGATAGCAATAATAATTTGCTTGGAACCAAAGGTTTTTCCTTTGGGAAGGAAATAATTGTTCAAGCTTTAATTTCTAGCTGTTCTAACCATTAGCAGTAGCTATATGCCTTTAAAACTATGTAAGCACTTTAAATATTGATAGTAAACTGTTGTTCCTGCATCCGATCAAATGAATTTTGTCAAAAAAAAAAACACAGAACATTTGACAAAAGTTAACCGCAAATTTTCTTCTTGTAGAAGATCCATGATCTTCAGCATATTCTAAAGTTAATTGTGTGTATCTCCTCGCAGCATATAGAATCCAAGCCTTTTCTATTATTAGCTTCCTGTAATGGCTGATTATATACAGTGTATCCAGGCTGAATAGATGCCTGATAATCATATATTGTGCCTTATCCTTCATTGTCTGAGTTTGTCAGGATTGTTACTTGCTTTGTACCTTGCTTGTTGAGGCATATGGTGAAATTAAGCCTCCTTAAATATGAAATATTTATGGGAATTCAAGGAGGTATTCTACAGGTCTTATGTTCCATAACATTAACATATACAACGTCACATAAGCCATATTGTCAATATTTGCTAATTTACTGTGAAATCATAACCAAAACGCAAGTTAAGATTTAACAAAACAATCTGATACATGGTTGTTGCTGTTACAACTGCTACATGACATCAAAAAAACCAAACTCAGCATCTCTGCGGTTTTGGTGCAAATGATTGACACATAATGTTTTACTGATCTAATGACCTCCCAGTTATGTCCTGGATAATGTAATAAATAAAATATACAGTTTAAAGAATGAAACGAAGACATTTCATTTATTTAAAGTGTTTAATATATTCACATTGCATAAGTCTATTTTCAATTCCATCAACATAATAAACAACCATTTAAAAATTTGTGAAAACTACTCCTTAACATTCATACATAATGAGCTTTACGAAAAATAAACAGCAAGTTTCATACTTGACTTGCTTGTCATTATGTCATGCAGCAATTTCCCTTCCAAAGCAGTACCTCCTGTTTGATTCTCAGCTAAATAGCCAGGTCCTTAGATAGTTTTTTCATTGTTGTTTGTTAACCTACTTAACTTATCCTGTCTTAATGTCCCTAATTTTAACTGAGCCTTCTGCTATTCTGGAATGATTTTGCTAAGGATTTGACCACCACTGGTCAGAGGGAACCACGAGGAGGGGGAGGGGCTGTCATGGGGGGGGTGTCCGGCTGCTGTCGGCACACGCCGGGCTCCTCTTTGCCACCTGCCAGGACCTCCCCACCTTTTCCACCACCGTTAACGGTGCGAAGTGAGGACAGTGAAGGCAGGGCTCGTCCTGGTTTTTCAAACCACCCAAAAATAGCTCTTCTATTCAGAGCTGCTGTCACGCCTAGACTTTTTTGATGACTTCTTTGTCTGTCCCTCCCTTTTTAATTCAGAATAATGTTTAAACGCTATGGTTACCTCTGTTACAGATATGTTTTCCAAATATGTTTTTTGGGTATGCAATAAAAAAAAACGCTGAAAAAGAAACCGCATGTTTTTTTTCTTCATATTTATGATATTAGTATGCTTGTTTTTTTTTAGCAGTTTAGTAGAGCTTTGGTGGAAACAAATTAAACATCACTACTCCCTTTCAAAAATGTAAGAGCTGTAGTAATCTCTTCCAATCTGCGTAATAATTGTTTTTATATTTACTGTTATAAGTTTGTAAACTGATGTCATCAGAAATGCTACAGAAAGAAGTGATGTGCAACGCAAAGCTATTTTTTGAAGTGTGAATGAATTATTTCCCTAATTTTAAAGTTCCCACTGCAGTCACTGGCATCTCTTTATTTATTCTGAAATTATCACAATAATACCTTCATACTTCACTTTCACATCCATGATCACAAACTAAGAATAATATAAAATATACCATTTTCCCTAAGAGTAGTAAAAAGTGATGACCTCAGAATCCCAACCATTAAATAGCTGTAGTGATTTTTATAGTTGGAATAGGTATTCTTGGGGGGAAAACTACCTTTCCAGCACATCTCTTTCTGGAAGATACTATCCTGCCTGCAGTCAGAGATGTGCGTCAGAAGGTAACCTGTGCCTTTCAGCGCATATTGTCACAAAGCGGTGATTCACTTTGTACTAAACCTAACCTGCTAAGTTGCCCGACAAGGGGTAGCTACAGGAACCGCTGGCTCCCCGCCGCACCTGGCGCGGCATTATGGGAAGGGAGGGGTCAGGATGCGGCCAGAGGGTCAAGCCGGCCAATGAGTGGCGTGACAAAGCTAATCTGAGCTGAGAGTGAAAAGCTCTAACTAACTCAAGTGAATCCTCACGAGCATGCAGCTGTATTCATCCGTCTTTCAAGAGCTTATCCTGGTCGGAGATGGACTGTAATGAAACATTTAATGTAATATTCTGCCCAGGAAGAACAAGGAAAACAACTGTTTTCCTAAAAGCAGAATGGTTTTTCACTGCCGGTAATGCATTCTTAATGGTGACAAAGAGCATAAGCTTGTTTTTTCATTTATTATGTCAGTACCGACGTCCCGCCTGGGGAATACCTCTGCCTTGTACTTTTCTCTGTTTAGAATGGGTTCCAGCTCCCCCTTTGCAATCCTGCACTGGACAAGTACTTAGAAGATGGGTTGATGGATGGATTTTTTTTAAGTATAAACATTTTTTGAAACTGCGTATATTACATAACACATATTGTTCAATTTGTTACATTCACCTTCCAGCTGCTAATGCTAGTTAAGACCTTGAAGGGCACTGTCCCTATTCCAGGCAGCAATGGGCAGTGTTTCTGAACCCAATCCTTGGGCCCCCCAGACAGTCCACATTTTTGCTCCCTCCCAGCTCCCAGCGCACCTGTACCAGGTGTGGCAGGGCACCCACATGCATACTATGAGCAAATTAGAGACACCAGTTAGTCTTTGGATTGCAATTACGTATGCCCAGACACCAGCCATACACCACAAAGAGAACAAGCGCCCCACACACACATAGATTCTGACGGTGAGGCAACAGTGTTATCCACTGAGCCATATAAAGGAACTGTTGCAATATTATTATTTTGATATTTTAAATATCATTTTCCATGTAAATGTACATGACACCATAGCATACATGAGTATAGTACAGTAAGCCTGTTAGTATGAATGGAAGCGTAGATTAGCCAGCAGTCTTTAGTGTCACCTAGTGGTAATTTGGCAGTCATGCAGGATAATTGTATTGAAACATTTTCAAGATGGCATGTTGGCTAATTAAAAAGGCAGCAAGAGATGTTTGTGCTTTCACAATCAAATTAAGCCAATTATCTCTTTTAGATTTTATGACAGACATGTCTGTATTGGAGTATAATGATAAAAATGGACACTGAAAACAAATGCATTTCATACTGTATGTATCTAGGGAAACCTTCTGTCCGCAACTATATTGTGAAATTTGATTTGCGCACAATTATTGTGAATCTTTACTCAAGCTTTTTAGTAATTCTCTCAAGGGTATCACGGCAATGCACAGATGTGCCCAGAATCTGTAAAATCAGAGAGGGACATCATTTGCCTGAGAGCGAGATGGCAATTTCTTGTCATACTAGTGTAATTATGTACTTATTTTACGTGCATTTGTGCCGTTGTGACGGGAAATTATATTGCATTTTAACCTTTATGCCATGAATAAAGCTTGCGTTAGCTACGGTAGTGTTGGATTTTAGGGTTTTTGGTTACAGCTAGGATAAGATTTGCAAGATTTACGGTTAATATTAGGGTTAGAGTTAATCCTGAGAGTAACCCTAACCTTTAAAGGAACCCCAACCCTGCTTGTGCAAGATCTCATTGAAAACCCAAGGACATTAACGAGATGGCAGTCTGCTCATTGCTGCTATGATAGCCAGTACTCATCCGGTGAGGTTATCCATTAGATGCGGGAACATGGCTGATGGGACTTGCTGCCATTCAGGTTGGTTTTGCCATCTGGCAGCTCAAAGTCGAATTGGGCAAACAGTCCCCTAAGCTGAAACCATGACGCAGGATCACGTAAACGTGTGCTTCCGGTCCTCTTCCATGTTCTCCTCTACTTCTGTACCTGTAATCAGACACTCATTGGTACCATTTCCTTCCTCTTTTGGCTCAACAAAACCAGAAACCACAGCATTTACCTACTTTTTAAGTCATGGTCCCGTTATCCTGAAATGCATGATATTTTTTTCATTGCTCTATCATCTCTTGAAACCAGAATCCCATTGACTTATGGAAGTACAGTGTTGTACAATAATATACAATGTACTTTATTATTACTGTATTTAATGTTGGTAATATTGCTGCTCTTCATCCGGGCTGCCTGCTATGGCATCTGCAGTCCATTGGACATCTCTGTATAATGCTACCCAGGTGAAATTCCCTTTAAATAAATAGGTAGTTGAATAAATGAATAAAAAACATTCTTGAGCAGATTTCATTATTTTTGGTTTCATAATGTTTATTATAAAAACAGTGATAAAAGCAGGTAAAATGATGATTCAAAAGGTTTTAAATTAACATTTCAGTTTTATTTGTGTACAAACATTTTAATACAACAAATGCTTTAATGCGACAAATGCTCACAGATTTTGCATTTCTTAACAAAGTATTACACTTGCCCAAATAAAGGTCCCTGTAAAAAGGAGATGCTGTAAACAATTAAATTGCTCGAGGACCATGAAAATTATCAATACTTTCATGAGACTGGTGTAAGACAAACAATGTTATTTTGTTAATTATGATTGTACATTACAGTATATGATGGTATATTACATCCCCCTATGCTTATAACTTGGTCCATCACTGCAAAACTTTGAACAGTATTTTGCTGTATCAGTGTTATGTAGTCATACTGCATTGCAATCTGGGAGAAAAAAAAATGTGATTACAGCACCTTAAGAGAATGGCGTTGTGTACAGGAATTTGCTGTAAAGTTTCCTGTACACAGCTGAGCATCTTGGGAAGGTGAAATAACGGTGTCTAGGTTTTAATAATTAACCGACACGTGAAGATCTTCACGAGAGCCTGACAACCTGCTCAGCCTTTTTTCATTCTCACAAAGCTGCGTCGATAAGATCAAGCAGCCTTCATTGAGTAACGTACGCCATCATTTTATACTACATAAAAGCGTTAAAATGTCTATTTTCACTATTTAGAACAGTGGTATAGCAAATCCATTAAAAAGTAGTGCTTGTTTTCAATGTCCCATCTAATTAAAATAAGCATTTTGTTAAAAGAAAAGCGCGTCTGTTGCTTTTGCGGGAAGATAATTTTGCTGGAATGTCTAATTTCGTGGGAAAGTAAGTGTGCTGCCTTGTTTTCCATATTGGCAAAACGAACCATGAAAAGCATCACGTTCATAACGTGCTAATTAAGTAACGTTAGGTATAATTAGCGCGCGATAGCATTTTATATCAGTTTACATGTAGTGAGAAGTCTATCTTTTTGCACCTGAAATTACCTTTATTATTATTTAACTTTATTTTTCTTTATTTGCAAATTCTCGCTTTTCATTTAATTTTCCAAAATATTTCATTGTGAAGTTTGTAGTCATAACTGTGAAACAAAATTTGCATTTGTGAGACATGAAAATTCATAAGAATGTCCGAAACTTGACCTTCAAATGTGCTTTACCTGATTGCAACAGCATATTCTGAAAAATAAGTGTTTTAAAAACACATCCCAGCAAACATGCAGATATTGGCCTCATGTGGGCAGGCTAAGGGCAACGTGGGCTAGGGCAACCTATTTAAATACCACAGGGGCCCCATGTGGGAGTTGCTAGTAGGGGCCACATAAATATTACAGCAATGGCCCACAGTGGGTTAATTGAAAGCAGCTCGATTTCAGTCAAGAGTCAGGAGTTCCCTCATTGGCCCAGTGTTGGATTGGTAGTTCTGGGTCAATTTAATGACTGCCCTGATTTTAAAAGTCAGCATTAAACAATTATAATTAATTAATGAATTAATTAATTTTAGTTAAATTTTGTGTAGAAAAAAATCTATCCAAAATAGTCTTATTTTATTTTTAATATAATAATTTATAATATAGTTTTCAAAACGCGCATGCGCCTTTACGTATCCCATGCACTATAACGGTTTTTCCCCCTCGCGCCACGGAGGTAGTTTTTGAGAGAATTTGTGAGCGAGTTTTGGCGGGCAGGCGTGAATTGTCAGAAGGTAATTTATAAGTTTTTTGATGCTGCTGTTGCTATTTACCCCTATTTTAACATATTATTTATCTTACCCGTAAAAAATTTATGACGGTTTTGCGGACCACGTTTTAAAATTTCCTGTCAGAAAGTTATCAGATTAGATTGTTAGTTAATTTACATCTCAGTACATAGTGGTGTGTAGCGGTTGTTATATCAATGCGTTCAGTTTGTTTTTTAAAGTAGGCCTATCAACTTTTCCATGTTCTCATACGGGTGCTAGTTTAGCCTTTCGATTTAAGTTTTATAAAAACTGTTGTACGCCTTTGACTCCTCCCGCACGTCAATGCACCGGCCACTGCAATTTCAACTGTGTTCCATGAGCTTAACGTTTGAAACAAAATGGTAACTCTTTTGGCCACTGAAAGCGGTATCAAATAGCCAGTTGTGAGAGAGGTTGCGTCCCCAGATCTGCAAGTACTGACTCTCAGCATTGCAAAAAAGCGCTGAGCAGGGTATACTACTGTACGTCTCAATTCTGTTGTTCTGCTCTGCTTTTGCCTATAAGATATTACTACCACAGGTAGAATTTCCTTAGATTCATTCAGATGGTTATTTACAGTATTGGGCTTGCAACTGCTCGAATGCATTTTTATGATTAAGCTTCTCACAGAATGGCAAATTCTATAAAAATGAATGAACGAATGTCTTTTATTGTCACTATACACATGTATAATGAGATTAAGAGTAGCACCTTCAGTGCAAACATGTACACACGACAATCAATAAACAAATAGTGCAAAAGTTCTGTAGTGCTATATACATTTGGAATAAATAAAAACGTCAATAAATAAAAAACGTCACACTAAAGTACTGTTTAGGTCAGTTTCCATATTTAGGTTACTGTTGTGTTACAAGGTATTGTGTATTTAAATTAATATGATTTTAGCTGTTTTTAATTTGATATTTTTTTATTTGTTAATACACAATTAACTTTTTTGCATGAATTAATACAGCACACATTAAACATGCAGACTCCTGAGCTGATGTTTGTCGTCTGGTTTGCTTTTTGATTTTGAAACTGAAGTTAGCGTTTGTGTTCTTATTTAAATTTCTTTGACTAAAAATAAAATTCAAAAAACAAAAATTATACGGACATGCAAAACCTGACATTTCCTGGCAGTGTTATGCAGTTGAAATTGCCTATTCAACAGCTAAGTTTTTGTGTGTCAGTGAATTAACCTTGACCATTTGTTCAAACCAATTTGTTAGTATACAGTACCATTATATTGAGGCACATTGCCCACTCAGCTCCAAAGATATCGTCTGATTATTAAAAAGTTTTTGTATTTCATTTACTGATTGTATTTGTTTTTCTCTGCAGATTTTTTGTGTAGAAAGTTATGAGAAAGCCAGGAAAAAAGCCAAGGGAATTGAAGAGGACACTTCATTTTTCAGTGATCCAGAAAGACAGCTTGAAAGGGGAGATCGTTGTACAAGGTACAATAATTTTCCTAACCCATTTCATTGCTATGAATTGAGCACAGATTTCAAGCTTAGAATTTCTGCATTATAGAATAAAAAATTATACTCTCTGGGGTTTATCTAATCCATTAGCATCTGTGTTTTTTGTGTATGTTGTCTAAAGATTGTAATTTTATATTATGGCTGTGCGATATGTCCAAACTCATGTGACATAGTTCTCCTGTTCCTCTTCCGTGTCCTTCCGTTCCTCTTCCATGTTCTCTACTTCCGTACCTGTAATCAAACACTCACTGGTACCGTTTCCTTCCTCTTTTGGCTCAACAAAACAAGAAACCTACTTTTGTGATGGGATGCCACCTGTACAATAAGTCCATTCCTCACTACTAAATATTCCATGGTCAACTGTTATAGTATTAAAACAAAGTGGAAGCAATTGGTGGTAGGTAAATGCAGGTAAACCTACATTTACCTACTTTTGAAGTCATGGTCCCCAGGAGGAGGCATCGGCGGTCTTCAGTGTAAGGACTCCTACAAAAGAG
>JAODJW010000046.1:6809348-6829614 GCA_026777045.1 Hyperopisus bebe
GGGGGGTGCCAGGATGCGCCGAGTCATGATGAAGATTAGGCAAGCGGAACTGGTGGGGGGTGGGGTGGTCTTTAGCTGTGATGGGGCCACTTGCATAAAGGTGTGCGGGGCCGTGTTGTTATGCCAAATATTAGAAGTTAAGGATACAGCGCAGAGGGAACGGGCTGCCTACACAGGCTGAAGGGAGCGCAGACAGCAGGCATCGAGCCGCCCTTAATATTAATGCATGCTAATACATCCTTATGGAAGGTAGTGCATGCTGGGAAGCTCTGGCTCGTGGTGACTCCTCTCCGCACGCCTATTTCCGGATTAGACCACTGCACAGAGAGACGGAGGGCACGCCATCAATTATTCATGGCAGGGTTTTCAATGATTGATGATTTTTTATCACCACAATTGCTTTGGCATGCTGATAATCTGATGCTGCCGGATCTCAGACCCCAGATGATGACTGTAATGGCTGTAACTAATTATGTTTTACACAGGGGAGGATCTTCGGAGACGTAACAATAATTAGGTGCAATTCCAGAATGATCCCATTGGCCCTCCTATGTACTTTGTGATCTGATTCAGGACAATGAGGATTGTGGGGTGGAGGGGAAGGAGACCACTAGGTGTGGAGTGGTCACACCTGCCTTCATCATCATCATCTTAATCACAGTTTTCCTGCAGCCACATTCAGAGCTTCATAAAATAATCATTAAGGGAAAGTCATCTCAATAAGCTCCATAGTTATCTTCAGTCTCAAGAGACATTTAGGAATAATGAAATGAATCTTTTGTCTGTATTGAAAGTTGCTTCAAGCCCCACACTCATCCCACGGGCCCCTCACGCGAGCGCAGTCTCGTGTTTCTCTGCTGTTAGGTTAGCTCTACGCCTGCTCCGTGTCGTACACACCGTACAGAGCTGAAGATTTCCCTCAGGGATGGCTGGCCTTTCATTTTGAACGTATCTGAGGTGTTTCCCGTTAATTAGCCGTCTGTCACAGCATAATTAGCTCGCCCTCCGGCTGCTGCTCCCGCTGCTGAGGGTTTGGTCTCAGCTCGAAAGGTCACACTTCTGTCTTCCGAGTGCAACACCGGTAATCTAGAATTTTCCGGCAGATTTTCTCCTTCCGGGGAGCTTGGCTTGTGAACTACACACTGGTGGCAGGTCGAAAGCCAGAGGTGGGAGAGAGCCAGCTGGTGGGGCTTCGTTGGGATCTTAGATACCACATCAGAAGCCGTTCAGGAGACAATCAGGAAAATTAAAAAGTGACATATAATATTAGAATTGGTTTTCCTGGTTTGCTAAACCTGTGAGTACTCTATTCATTTTTTTGGCAAAAAAATATATCACATTAGAAACAATCTGTAGTTTTAAGTGAAATATTCATTTCAAGTAGTAATAAACTAAAACCACAATGATAGTTCTAGAATGGCTGTTAAAAAGTTCATTGACAAGTTGTCTCACTGGGTGCTTTGTAATTAGTAACACCTCTGCAATAACATAAAACGGCAAACGCTTGTGTTTAGTGTCCGTTTGGGAGCCAGTGACTACAACTGCAACTATTAGTGAAATGGCAAGAACAGAACTGAACGAGTCAGTCAAAAAAAGTACGAAAAGATAATGTCTGTGCGGAAGATATGTGCAGATATGTTAAACACTGCTTGTCAGTGGACTTATGATGAAAGCAATATATTCGCAACATTTTCACAGAACTAAGCAAGCATCCGAAGACTTTCTGTGAGCGCTGCATATTCTCAGTGCCCCCATATCTCAATTGTTGTAAGTGTGACATTTCTCCCACGGTCAGAATGACCCTTGGCTGCTTCACATTTGCTATGCCAGTGTCTGTCAACCTGGTCCTTGGGGAGCCTCAGATAACCCACATTTTGCTTCCCTCCCAGCTCCCAACATCCCAGGTATTCAGTGTTCCTGATTGAGTGCAACTTGGAAGGGAGCAAAAATGTGAACTGTTTGGGGGTCCCCAAGGACCGGGTTGAGAAACACTGTGCTACGGGATGCACTTGACAACATCCCATAAAATCATTCTTAGCATGAACCAAGGTGATGACACACATTACTCTAAGCAGCATGTCCGAATTTGAATGAATCACAGCCCAGCTCAATTTGCACAGCAAACGATTTTCACCTGCGGAAGTTTCCAGATCACGTGAGACGGCTCCCCAAAAGGGCCCTTCGTCAGAATTGCTATGTTTACTTCCTGTGAATCCAGCACGTCCTGTGAGTTTTAATGATCGCCGGAATCTGATTTAATGAGGGCACATTTGGTGTTAATGGTGTTACTGCTTTCAGAAACAGACATTGTACAGTATGTGGTTAAATATTTGGATTAAATGGTTTTGGACTAAGGGTTTTTTTTAAGAGAAATGCTTTGAATTACAAAGTTTTAAACTGGAAGGTCACCCATTTGACTTGTGTCTTGTAAAGGGTACTTAAAAAATCCAGCTCTGTAAACTGGGCCTTGAAATGTTTTTAGCAGTTTTGTTGCTTTGAATAAAAACATCTGAAGAAACTGAGCAGAGTCACTACAATTCGAACCCAAGGTCTGCGGTTGATCATTAATCTTTTTGTGGAGCTGCTCTGGTTCAACCATACCTGTCCTTAGGGGTGGATTATCTTCTCTGGGTCTAGGCTGACTTGACTAGGATGTTCCACAAGAAGCTCAGTAGGCAGTTTTTTATGATGTAACAGTCAATAATCCACAGGCAAGGGAGCACTGCCAGGTCCACTGGCCATTTTATAGATTTTAGAGGCAGTGCGGGACTCTACTTTTCTGCTGGGGCCTTGAGTAACACATGCATTAATCCCCCCCCACCTCCCCGCCATGCTGCACACCAGTATTTCTCAATCCGGTCCTCAGGGACCCAGAGACAGTCTGTGTATCTGCTTGGGAGCTGGGAGGGAGCAAAAATGTGGACTGACGGTATGTCCCTGACGACTTAATTGGGACACACTGCTATATACGATTGGCTAATGTCGCCTGACATCCAACACTGCATTCTGGCACCTCCATTACGTTATAGTGGACATGGTCAATCCCCTAATTTTTCCATCACTAGAGTAAGTTATGTGCTAAAAATATTCAGGGTTGGGGGCTCTGCCAAAGACATACCAAAGACATAGACGTCCTGTCCAGACTGTGTCAGCCTCATGTTCTGATCTGCCTGGATAAGAAAATGGATGGATGGATGGATGGATGGATGGAAATTCATGTATTTCAACAGAAACTGAAGACAGAAGCTCCCCATTTGAACTTTCCAAAGCCCCCACACCCCCACACCAATAGCAGGGGGCGAAAACGCTGAACCAGGGCAAGAGCACACGTTGCACATCCTGGGTGCTCTTTGATGGTGTCGTGTCACTGCTGCAGGGATGTCCAACGGTGATGTGGGTTTGAAGGCTCATCCCACGAGGCTGATGAGAACTATGTGTTTGGAACAATGATGTATCTACAACACACGTCAGGGCTGTTGGAGGAGAGCAAGAACAGAGGAATTTTCTGCATCATTTCTAACTGGCAGTTGACCGCAGATGCATGAAATGGCTGATCACCTGACCACCTCCCTCCGGGACACCCACACCCCCCACCAGGTATAAAACCACATAAATACAGAGTGCATGCTGGCTCTCTGAGTTGCCAAGACACTGACTGTTGTTTAAAAGGACTTCTCGCCCCCGCTACACGCAGCTGGAGTTTGAAAATGACGTCGGTAAGATAATGAGGTGAGTTGTTTCGTCGGATTGCAGGGCTCAGAAAGGTATCCTTTATTCCCGGGCCACGCATCTACCAGAGATTTCTGCCTTTTATTTGCAGCAAATGTGATAATGAGAACACAGGCAGGCAGGCAGCTGGCCACTGGAAATGCGATGACATCATTCAAGACGATCTCTCTCTTTCCTGTTCAGCCTGTTACCTGAAGCTTTCATGATGCGTCCCCTGCACCCCCTCCAAAAAAAAATTACATTCACTGCCTTGGATTGTTTTTCCTCCTCCAGCCGAAGATAATCTGCTGATGTTGCTGAGACTCTTGCGATTTTTGCGAATCCGAGCCCGTTAAATGAGGAAGACACTCCCATTGTGTGGGTGCAGAAAGGACTCAAGGATATAGGGGCCGGCGGTGTTTCAACTGCACCTGTGGAATGCGCTAATCAGGCAAATGGTCGTCGTTGGTGACAGACTCCCACTTGCCTCTCACTCTCACGGGCAGAAAGCCTGATTCGGTGGCGTGTTATGGTATACACACTTTAGCACAGAGGACCTGGCTCATTACGGAGTGGATTTCCCAGGCTAAACATAAATATATGTTCACACAGGAGTTAGCAGTTAGCAGAGTGTTAGGGGGTAGGGCTTACACTGATAGTCGCTGCTCTGATGCGATGGCAGAGTCAGGAAGTCATGTTAGCAGTTAGCAGGGTGCTAGGAGGTCCAGGGCTCACACCATTAGTCGATGGTCTGATGCGATGGCAGTCAGGAAGTCATGCTAGCAGTTAGCTGGGTGTTACCGCATCCAGTGCTCACAACGTTAGTCGCTGCTCTGAGGCGATGGCAGACTCAGCAAATCATGCTAGCGGTTAGCAGGGCGTTAGCTGATCCAGGGCTCACGCTGTTAGCAGTTAGCAACGTGTTAGCACTGCCAAGGCACATTGACACACTCTCTGCCTTGCAAGCTCTTAGTTCATGGCAACCCACCATGACCCTGCTCCAGGCACTTGCTAAGCTGTCCCTGTGAACTTTACAGTTAGCGCGTGACTCCACTGGCTCACACTGTGTCAGTAACAAGGAGGCCTCCTGTAGAGCGAATAGACTAAGCCAGACTGCACCCGGCTGAAAACATTCACTGAAATGGTCATAGGTGACATTTACAATGAATATAAACAGCGATGTCCAGATCCGATATCGAAGATTCAAATATACCACAGCCTGATCCAAAACCCGATCTATTTAATTTCCTGCATCCGCCTGATTTCCATCGGTTGGACAGATTGTAAGGTTCTGTCACATGTCACAGTAAGCTCAGGGCACGTGGCTTGAAACTACAAACTATCGAGATGTCAGCTGTCTTTAAATCTGAAATCCAAAGTAGCTCAACGTCTAGCTGCAATGCCATTCCTTTGAGAGGAAGTAGCAACAGAGTGTTATTTAATACAACAAATCTAATGAGGTACTTGCAGAAGCATCATAAGGAACAATACTGCCAAATCGCGAGGCTTACTCAGATGAAGAATTCACTGATGCCTACTGTATGTGTACATATATTTAAATATTTATTAAAAGATTGTATTGGGACTCGGAATCGGCATACATAAATACTGAATAGATTGAATTGGGTACCAATACTATATTCATTATAGACATCCCCATATATATAAAGAAATAGATTGAAATAAATAGCTAGCATGTTTGTATTTGCCACATTCCTCACTCAGGTCTGGGACAGGAGCACATTTAGCACATAAATCAAGTCTAGACTCAATCAATCAATCAATCAATTAGTCATTCAACCAGATTTGTATATATGGCTGCTGCATTTATGTTAAAACCTCACTGCTCATCTTCTTTTTTTTCAACTAGACATACATTATAGCATCTTTAATGGGGGAGTAATGCAGTGAAAATCCCTAGTGTGCCAACCCGCTGCAGAGGCACTGTGTCTGTTAGGTCTTCATCAGATGTAGCACTGAGGTCTTTTACCAAACCCTCCTTGTACAGTGTTTCCCAATCCAGTTCTCGGAGGCCCACAGACAGTCCACAGGAACCCTGCTCTATACTGACAAGAATCCAGTTTCATCTTACAGCCTGAGTGGCACAGCAGCTACTAATGTCATTTATAATGTGATTAGAACAAGACAAGGTTGTGTGTCACCCCATCCCTAATAATACCTTAGCTAACTAACCCACTGTTTCAGAAATGGAGTGTAGACCAGTTAAGCTTCTGTGGGCTCTATGGAGATTCCCCTTGCTGCTGTTTGCCCTCAACTAGCCGGACAAGTTGGAGACCACATTTTAATTTGGGAGGAATATTGACAGAGCCGGTAGAGTGGATCCAATTTTCACAGACTTAACGGGACCACCAAAGCTCAGCCCATTACTTTCAGCTAACTCCAACATCCATTTCAGCAAATCCCTTGCCTCATTTTAAGTAAATTAAAAACCTATTCAGTCATCTACAGAAGATTCAGGGCACTCCACAGACCGAACACCTGAGGGTGTTATTATAAAGAAACATACAGCATGGGAATTACAGTGAGAACACGTAGCTCTCAGTAAGGGTTGTTGTTTTCAATCACATTTCCCATAATCCCCCAAATAGCGACTAGATGTTTTTTTTCCCCCTCTGGCTCAATCACCTCAAAAGTTGGAGTAAAAGCCAAAGTCAGCTACATTGGACCCCACAGAAGACTAAATATTTCATTTTTTTAGAGAAAAAAGAAAGGTTTTTCTGGAAGTGAAGGAGATCAAAAATCCACTAATGAACCACGGCTGTATGTCACGGAGAAGGCAGCTTGCTAACTGCTGTGATGAGATGAGTAACAGCAAAGGAGGGGGGGCTCCTCCTGCGAGCTGGGGACACGCACGGGAGACCTCTTCCGTCAGCAGCTTCAGTGGTATATCCCCGTTAATTAAAATCAATGCTTCCCCATTTCCGGAGAGACAGCCTGAGGGAGCTTTACTTCTTTAATTGCGCTCTGGGGTCATTATTGGACTGTCTTAGAAGGCTTATCCTGTAAATTGTTTTTAATTATGCATTCAAGGATTTAAATAACCTGGGACTGCGATTATGTTCAGCGACTGCAAAGGTCGTCGCTTGCATATTCATTTCTGCCCAGCGACGGCGGGCGTGTGCGGCACCACCCCTGAGCCACGAATCATAAGCATTGTCTCAACGCTTGTGTCCTGTTCGGCGGTTATTTTCTCATTTCCCAGCACTGGAATCTGTTATTTCTTGGTAACGTTTAAAATTGTTCAGCAAGCACAGTTTAAGTGGCAATCTGTTGAAATCCCGGCTTCAATCTGCAGGAACAATCTGTCGCTATCGACGGCTAACCAGATTCCTGGCTGCCAGTACTGCCACCAAAGCTGTGCTGTTAGCGCCTGATTACTCGGAGCTTGAGGGGCTTTATAAAGCACTGTGTGGCTTGAGGAAGGAGATTCTAAAGGGGATCTCCACCCCTGATCACATACCAGACCCATCCATCCATGCATCCATCCATAATACAATCACTTATCCTAGTCAGTACTACGGAGTGCTTGGAACCTATCCCAGGAAGCACAGTGCAAATGGATGGATTACACCCGGACGGGATTCTGGTACATATTGGACCCAGGCACACAAAAATGCTGTGGGTCTGTTCTGCCATGAGGTGTAAAAGCACTCCCAACAAGAGTAAAGCACATTCTGTTAAATCCTTTATGTACCATTTGCACAAATACATTTTTCTCTTCACCCAGCTCCATCTTGCTCTCCCACCCCTGGAGCCAGAGTTTAAGGGCCTTGCTCAAGGGCCCACGGACTCTTCTGAACTGGCGACCTGCCACTCGCGGGCACAGAGGCTAAGCCCACTGAGCCACTCACTGCCCCTGGCTGCTATCTCAGTGCCAGGATGGCACTGAGCCAGGTCCTGCAAGGATGGCCGTCTCTCAGGAAAGTTTCATTATGATTCTGCCCCACATCAAGAACGGGAGCTGCGTTACCAGCAGGACCATATCGGGGACACCTGCTGGGTGCCACGCAGTGGTGGCCTGACAGCCTCTGAAAGCCAAGCAAGGTCCAGACGTGCCAAATAAACCTCTGACTCTGCATCAGACTCTAGGAGAGATTTTAATAAACCACCATGGAGTTTGAATTCTTGCTTATTGTAATTCCCTGAATAAGCCCCCCCCCCCCCCCAACCCCTCCCCACCCTTGACACTCAGCTCATCCTGAGATTAATCAGTGTAACCATTTCCTGTGGCTCAAGACTCAAGGTGATGGAAGTCAATGACAATACTCAACACGCTCTTGGATTCACCTACTCAGTGTGAAGCTTTCAAGAAATTATACACATAAATATAGCAAAGGGTTCTACAGCTGAGAATTGACATTTTTAGTTACGTATCATACGGTCCGGAGTGAAGGACATCCACCCACCCAGGACCGAAGCACAGTATCCAACCAAAGGACATTTCTAGCAACCAAAAACAATTAAATGATTGAATTACCACCATGCTCATAAACTTTTACCTTAAATATGTTAACAGCTAAATGACTCTTCCACACTCGTCACCCTGAATCCACCCAGCTGACTGTAATTAACCATTACAGAGATAAAAACACACACACATAGCTTGTTTTCATTCTAATTGTGTCATGATTGACAGCGATATCGACAAAAACAAGAGCATTAATCTCCACAGTCAGCTGTACAGTTCACATATTGTCTGCAGTATGCTGAAAATTCAGAAAATATAGAGGAAATTTATTCACGCAGAGCAGTTAGAATCACATTAAGTTGGTTGTTATCGAGCTGTACGCCGTAAACGTGAAGGGATTTTCTGCACCCCTTCCTCTGTGAAGATGCTCAGCAGATGCTACTGTAATTAATCCATCCAAAGCATGCATATAAACCCGAATCCGACCCCCTCTAAAAGCCAACGGGGGGCACCAGAGAGCTGAGAAGTACATCTTCAGAACAATTACCACAATTAAATGAAAGCAATAATTCACAAGCGCTTGTTGCATTTGGCATTTGCGTCCGCTGTAGATGCCCTCCCACCATCTGTGAAATTCTCCGGGACAAAGAACTTTGTTTATTCAAACCAGTGCAGAGTCTTCAAGGCCGGCGCTAACGGCACCTGAGCTCCTGGGTTGGCACCACCTGTATGGATGTGGTCCAAGATGACCTGGCAACGTCTCTGCTTTGTGACCGGCTGCCATGATGACCTGCATGCCTGCCCAGCTCAGCCCAGGGGTTTCTCCCGCTGTGTCACACTGTTAGCATAAGAAGTGTCACAGCACCATGGAGGAACTTCTCGAACCGGGGGCCTGAACTCTACCAGTGTGGGCGTTTGTGGCATGTTATCACGTAGCTTCGGGGAGGAGCTCTGGAACAGTAAAAGTTCTCGTCCAAAATTAATATCTTTTACTCAAGGGCACCACAGCAAATGTTTTACAATCACATCCACACCCTTAACTACTGCGCCACCTTCTGACAAATCCAGATCAAGGTGATTCAGTAGGTAACACTTTAGTTTAAGGTCTGCTCCTTAAATATTATTATTATCTTTCTCTTGGACTTCACAAAACAGCTTGTAAATTATGTGCAAATATAAAACAATGGGTTAATAAGCATTAATTACAATTCAGGAATGAGTTTTAATTGGACGTTTACAAGCTCTTTAGTAACAGGAGTAAGACATCTCTAAATCTGATAGTAAGTGAATCTTTTTATTTACTAATATATCAAGTGAAGGCTGCACAGTAGTTAGTGTTGTTGCCTCACACCTCTGGGACCAGGGTTTCATGTGTGTGGAGTTTGTATGTTCTCCGCATGTCGTCGTGGGGTTTCCTCTGGGTACTCTGGTGCCCCCCCCCCCCCCACAATCCGAAAATACACTTAATTGGAGCCACCAAATTCCCCATAGGTGTGAATGGTGTGTGAGTGTGCCCTGTGATGGGTTGGTGCCCCATCCAGGGTTGTTCCCTGCCCTACGCCTGTAGCCTCTGGGACAGGCACAGGACCCCCAGCGACCCTGAATAAAACAAGCAGTTACAGAAAATGGGTGGATGGATATTTTCAAATGACGGTTTATTAATAGCTAAAGAGCAAACCTTTAAGCCTCAATTATAACTAATTTCTAAGCGTGCGTCCAAATGTGTTGATTTTTAGTCGCAAGTGATTAACAAGGTCTTTAGACAAAAACTTAGTGAGACACAGGTAAGACATCTTTGTAAAACATTTCTAAATTTGTTTGTAAGTGAATCGTTTTGCTTACTAAAATATTATCAATTGATTAGAGTTTCTTAATAACTGTTGTGTTGGCATTTAGTAAACAGTTTGGGGGATTGCATTACAATTAGCCTGGACTAACAATCAGCTTCAGAAGCCAGCTGAGAGCAGGACTAGCCAATGGAGGCCAGATCCTATTAGACACTAGAGTCTGGGGTCGATTTTCACCACATGCTGTTTGCAGGAGAGACAGAGAGAGGTGAGCTATCCCCCTAAACTGGGAGAGCCTACATCAGGGGACTGGGGGCAACTGCGTGTCACACGCTCTCTGATACTGACTAGTTCAGGCACATAAAAGCATGAGGGTGGGTGTTGAACACATACATGGGTGGCAGCATTAGGCATTCTGGAAGCTTCTACTAAAGGCTTTCACTGTGGTTTGTGTCAGCCTAAGTGCCATTATAAGAGATTGTAAATGAAGTCTCAGAGCACCAGTGTTAAATTCAGCCCACATCATGACATTGCGATGGAAAATAGGAATCTGTTCCATGGCTATTTCTGCCAGGCGGGGGCCCAGCCGAGGTTAATCCAGCCTGTTATTGACTGGCCAGGAAAGACCCTGGTGTCCTAATAGGCAAGGCAAAAAACCTCCACGGTTATGAGACCAGCGGGGTGCTCTGCATGCGAATGTACTCCACAACACTCCCAACGGGTCACGTGCAGCAGAGTGAGAGAGTGATGAACACCACGCTGCTGAAGGCAAGAAGCAAAACTGATCCCGGATAGCAAGGAATGATAAGACCAGAAATAGGGGCGGAGCATGGGTGTGACCATCTTGGGGCAGGGTGTGGTCATCCTGGGGTGGGGTGTGGGGGCGTGGCCACTCTGAGGCATGGTGTGGGCGTGGCCATCTTGGGGCACATGACATCAGTGTCTTATCAGTGTCTTGATGGCACATGACATCAGTGTCTTATCACTGGCCATTTACACCGAGTTGTTTCTCTCTACTCTCAGGCTTGTTTCCCAATCCCGCATCCCGTCGAAGCCCCTCCCAAATCCCGCCACCCGTTCACCCCTTGTGCTCAAACTGGAGAGGCTGCTTTTCACTTTCACCCCTCTCCACTGTTTCCAATACCTTCTCCAAATAAATTTCCGGCACCTGTTTCCCACCCTCCCGTCACACACCCCCCTTCACCCCCGTGTGGGGCGTGACTTAGCGGCTCCAAAATCGATGGCTTTATCAGCGCACCAGCTGGGGTGGGGATTAAAGGCCAGGGCACCTCTGACAGATCGTCAGTGTCCTACACTTTCTCCTCAGAAAAACAAAGAGTAATGAAGTCACAGCAACAGGTAAGGTGGGATCAGAACTATTTCCGGAGAAGCAGACTGGACAGCAGGCAATTACTCACCGGTAATCATTGGTCCTGAAAGCGCTGATGCAGAAGGGAGCCACGTTTCCCTGTCACTGTCCCCTATTCAATCCCGGGAGCATCTTTTCTTCCTGTAATAAATTGTGCATCCCGGGCACTTTGTCTCCCTGTTTGTAGGTCACCTGAAGTTTGATTCCCTTTTTTTCCCTTTCATGGGGAACCAAGTCCCGCCAGATGTGTCCTGGAGGTGTGGCGGTCATGCCACCGATCGTTAGCTGGGTACCGCCGTTCGGGCCAAATGCCGCGGGCGGGGTGGTTGTGTCGCGGCATTAAGGCTGACAGTCGTGGCAGATGGCAAAAGGATGGGATTTATGAGCCAAAGTGGTCTTGCACCTGTACCCATGAGTAAAAAATGACTTAGCAAAAATCTTTGGAAATGTCACAAAGGAATGTATTCTAAGTACAGATATCTGTCAACCTGCATCTGCATTTGAGACTGGGACCAGTTATAGGGCAATGATTGTAAGCAGAGCCAGAGCTTTGGTCGTGACGTCGCAGACTCCCAGTATTTCCAGCTAATACCAAACCGTTCGGTTGACGGCATCTCACAGCAAAGCTGATGGAGAGAAAAGGCAAGGAATCAATGTTACTTGGTTCATATTGTTTTAAAACATTTTTTAAAATATCACAATTTTGTTGAAGGCTGGTACCTTAAAATGAGGTTATTTTCGGTTATTTCCCGCGCGTTTAATGGTTGTCAGGCTCTGATTTTAGACACATTTGCCAAATAGGTCTATATTTATATTTAATGTTTCTGTTCATAAACATTCGCCGTCTGTTTTGAAAGCAACATCATAAACTCAGGGAAAAAACAGGGTTGGTGGACATAGCCTAATGGAACCTTCTGTGAGTCATCTTCAAATGAAATTACATTTTCTGGCAGTGTAATCAAGTTAAAATTGTTTATATTAATAAAAAAGGCAATTTTCATTGATTTGTAGACATCGTTGCAGAATGTATACAAGAGAAACAGTATCATAAACTGGGGGGGGGGGGCAGGTTTTCCTGCACACATGGGGTATGGGGTCCTTGGATAAAAAAAGGTTAAGATCCACTGCAGTAGAACACATGCAAATTAAAAGTAAGGACATCAAAAAGAATTTCTTTTGTTCTACAGAGAGTTACCAATATCTTGTTAGGATTAGAATTTAGTGATCAGTGGTCATTGTCAACACACCACAGCACAGCACGCAACAACGAAATTCATCCTCTGCATTTGACCCATTTCTGACTTTCGTGGCATAGCAGGGGGCAGCTAATTCAGCGCCCGGGGAGCAGGGCTCAGGGTACCTCAGTGGTGATTTGCTGGTGGGGGATTCGAACCTACAATCTTTCGATTAAAAGGGCGCTTCTCTAACCATCAAGCCACCACTGCCCATAAAAAAAAAAAAAAGCTTCTATTCCCTGACCGGGAATCGAACCCGGGCCACGGCGGTAAAAGGGCCGATTCCTAGCCACTAGACCACCAGGGACAACCACTAGACCACCAAGGATGGCTAGATGAACAGCGTTTTGGTTCCCAAACCTCTCCTCAGGGGCACCTCGGTGTGTTTGCCAAATTTACCACCAGCTGACTAAATTAAATAATTAATTGATTGATTGATTAATTGATTAATTTAATGTCTTTCAAAAATCAATGATGTATTGATTAGCTATACAGGCATGTGCTGGTGGTTGAATGAAAAAACACATGAGTGAGTTGTAACAAACGCTGAGGTGACTTTAGGAGAAATAATATCACAGTTTTACACCAAGATAAAGATCATTCATACATCACTCTCCTTCACTGCTTAAGAATTTTGCACAGGACTTACTGTATATCATGCAAAACTGTATTATACAGTTGCATCCTTCTTGTATCTGGTTTTCATTTCATCAGATAATTGATTTGAATTCCTCAACGTCTGCATGCAACACCTACTGAGTAACAAGAATCATCACCTGCTTTTTCATTCTACATCTGCACGCCCACGCAGTGCCTGTGGAATCATAATCAGAATGTTTTTTAATGGGATCTGTGACATCAATCAACATGGAAGACTCAACAAATCAAAACAGATCAAAAAATTCCGCAAGAGCTTGTTTCTTATCAGAGCTGGAATTGTAGCGATGACTCTCTCAGATCTAGTCTGTTTTTCCTTCATCCTCTGACAATTTCTTGCTCTCACACAGACTGGAAGGGCATCACTGGTAAACAGCCTACAACATAAAAACGTAACAAAATGCAAATTGAAGCTCGGCCCACCTGAAAAACTCACCCACTCAACCATTAGGCAGTAAATCACTGGTTTAAAAGCTATCGCGTTAACGGCTAAATATAAGCACTGATTGCATCGAGTTGTGCTGATGTGATTAATATTTAGCGTTTCGACCGGGTCTGAACAGGTTCACGGCTTTCTGCACCTGTTCCAGAGTTCTGGGTTTTGGTGCCGTGAATATGAAGTGGAGTGTCCTGAAAATGACAAAGACAACTCCAGGTTTCCATGACTACACGATGCAGCAAAGGTAAAATCCTGCCCTTGCCTTCAGTGGTCAGCTTTGCCCAAAGTACACACTCAAAAGAGGGCCCATCTGGAGCATATTAGCCCATCTCCATCTCCGGCCATACAAGTTGGCGCGCGATTCCAAGCCAAGCATCACGCATTTCACAGGGTCAAGGGTGTCTCGCTCCCTGACGCCCAGGCCTCTGCTAACCTGCTGCTTCTCGAGGGGGAGCCTTCACAGCATAGTCATCGATCCGCTTTGCTGGCCAGAGGCGCAGCAGTTACTGCGATGGTCTGAAACACGGCTTCATGTTCCCTCTGCAAATGAACCACATGCTTATAGTCCCGGGACGAGATGCGTTTCAAAGTAAATGAGGGAAAAACACAGTGAAATGTCACTTCTTAAAACAACACCTTAAAACGATATATTTAGCTTGAGATCACGAAGTGGGAGAATTCGTTTTTGCAAGTAATGAATTCTGGCAGCTCACCTCAGACACTGATAAAGTGTGCAGAGATGGCCAGACTGGACTCAATCCCCTCCCCCACCCACCCAAAATCGAGACACAAAGGTGAGAAAATTCTGCAGATTGCGATGTTTCACCACCAGAACCCTGTCAGATTTACCAACTGGGATGAGAACCAGCAGGCCAGTCCTGAGGATTTAGCTACAGAGGATTTGAAAAGGACAGTAATAAATTTCCACCTGATCCTAAAAAGAAGCAGCCCGGTCTTTCGAAAGCCCTCGTTTCTGGCTGCTTCTGGCTTCCTTCCTGCCTGCATGCGTCCGTTTTTAGGATGAAACACCTCCATTGTACTCTTGCCACTAACGAACGAGGCTGCTGCCCCCCACACGGAGAAATGAAAGCTGACGTTCATCTGAATACCATTGAACCTGTGATCAAAAGTGGACGTGCCGCAGGTAAATTGCGAGTCGCCCGATTGACGTGTGGGCCAGTGGTGCGGCATGTTTGCCCCCCCCCAACGTCTCTGATCCGCCACACCGCTCACTCCTCCGTCGTCTGAAACGGGGAGCATAAACAGATCTGATTGCAAGGTTCTGATTGCCTTGCTTAATTCCACCCCCCCCAAATCCCTCACCCTAATAGTCGCATTTCTCAGCGTGTTGCAGATTAGCGTGCAGTCTAAGCGTCGCTTTCCAACTTTTTGGTTGCTTGATAATGATTTCTCTTGAACAAAGTGGAAACAGAACAGAAAAAGTGCAAAACAATGTTTTACTTCAAAACTCACAGTGCGAGTGTCTTTTTGAAGTTCTAGCGCCCCCCAGTGCTTTGGAGGTTGCCGGGGCTGGGGACGACATAAGGCTGCTAATCCTCCTGATACTGAGATTTTAGTTCACTGTCACTCAGGTCACTCTAATCCACTTCCTGCTATTGACTTAATGGCTAGATTGTTTTTAATCAGTATCTTGGATTTTGAAGGCATTTGCCAGAGATACAATGGGTTTGACTTTGACAGGGCGGAGAAGATTAGCCAGTTACAAAAGCCATGCAGCAGGAGGCGCCCTTGTGCTCCCTTGTGCTTTTTTCATGCGTTTTTCTCTGTCTCCCCAAATTCTCCAACACCAGGTTTGAATCAGGTTCATGATTTAACCCTAACTGCTTTGTACACTGCCCCCATTTGGCTCTCAGGCTGCTTAATCATGTGTATTCAGCCTAATTAGGCTTTACTGCATTTTGTCTGATGCTTATTATCCATAGGATAAGAGTAAAGGTTAATTATGCCCTCTCTCTCACCATCTGTTGGCTGTCTCATTAGATCATATTCCACTTCTGTGATGGTTGGACAAAAAGTCATCTTCATACTTCAGGTTTTTAAAGGTGGGGAGTTGGAGGTGGGGGATCTCAGTTAAAGGGGGGTGGAGTGGTACCACTGTGGACGGGCAGCACTGAATCACGCGTAACAGACTGAGCTGGTTCTCTGATCTGTCCGAACCCTGGGTCTCTAAACTGCAGACTTGGATCTAAGCTCTCTCAGCATACAGTGATTCTGAACAGATACTGGGGCCCACAATAGGTGAGCTTCATACAGTGATTCATAGCTGGCTGTATGTAAGCATGCAGCAAATGGCACCCATTTATGGCCCCGAGCAGGTTTTGGGCCCCATGACAGCATATCATACTGGGCCCCGAGCTCAGGCCAATGCAATAATATCCCACATTTTTTTGGGCATCATATGTAATCATCCTAACTCGCCGCTCTCCCCTTACGATACCTCTAGCCCCAAGTAACGGGCCATAGAGGGAGGGGTCGGAGGAAGGGGTCCGCTTGTAAGCATGAACATCCTGTTAGCGTCGAGCGCAGTATCGGAGCTGAAGCGGTCCAGTCAGACCCAGGGGTCTCGGCGCCGACCCACCAACCCGACTCTGTCTCCCAGAACGCCGGGCAAAAGCCAGCCAGGCACGAGTGTCTCCCAGAAGGACGAGGGAAGCGAACAAACACCTTCTGGCGAGTCCCCGCCGTTCAACCCGGAGACGTACCCAGGCCACAGTCTCGGCGGTAACAGACACGGCGGCGCGGCGGAGCGTGCAAATCAGCCGTTGTTCACAGAGGCTACAGTAAGGAGCAGAGAGGGAGGGGCTTGTAATGGGACAGGGTCACGCTTGGGGGGGGGGGCTCTTCGAAGGCAAACGTGTCCGATTCCAGTGCGGATCAAAGGGTCGAAGCAATGAAGGGGAGCGGGAGCTTCGGAAGGGCGGCGGTCCGCACCGCTGCCCCCCCTCACCCCCCCCCACACCGGCCTCAGGACCCTGTGATAGCTATTTCCTCTCTTTTCCTTAGGGAATTTCATTCCACAGATAGCACCACGATTGGATCTTCCCTAAAAATACATAATAGGTTATAAAGGCTTTCAAAGAGTAGATGACTTTTTGTGTTTTTTTGGCTCAAGGCGGGGGGCGGGGGGGGGGGATAACTCATTGTTTCACAAGCCAGCAATGATGAACAAGCCCAGCTCCTAAAGAAGAGGTGTGAAGGTGTGGAGGGATCAAGAAAAACACAACTATGTGGTTTTTTTTGGGGGGGGGGCAATCTACACCCCAACCCCCAAATATGAAGAATTCATAAAACATATTGCCTCTAGTTATAGTATATAGCTAGGGAATATTAATGCCTCCCCCAGGTCTGGACTCGGGATGAGGTGTGTGGTGTGTTTTATTATATTTGAATGTCATGAAAAATCCTACATTTCTGATATAAGTTTCAGGAAAACTGGTGGTTTATTTACTCACTGACACAATGCCTAATAAGGGCATACAAGAATCTGTCAGGGTGCTGCGCGTGATTTTCCGGTCCATTCCGTGGCAAAGCAGCATAGATAGGAGGGTGACTGTGCTGAGCGATGCGTGTCGATGCTGGAATTGACCCATGAGGCAGGGAATCTGGAAATGGAAGCACAGCGCATGAGTCAAGGTTCCTGACAGCTTCCATGCCCGTTTCGCGAAATTCTGCTGCATTTTCCAGGTGGGCCTGGAACGTTTATCTACACAGTATCATGTTGCGCACTTAGCAGTTCAATACCCATCCATCCATCCATCCATCCATCCATCCATTATTGCTGTATAGCAGGACCAGGCCCTATCCTAGGATGCACAGGGTACAAGATAGGGACCTCTGCGATCGTCACCAGTCCCAGAGATATTTTTTGCATATTTATAAGGTCCTAAGCATGGTTCCACCACCAAATATTATAATTAAAGAAAATGCTTTTTTTTTAACAGTCACTGGCAGGAGGAGGATCCCATTTCCATAAGAAAGGTAGATTTTCTATGACCCCCATCCGGTCTGGAGGGGGCGATCTATGAGGTGGTGATCCTCATTACAGTACGACTCCCCTCACTCTTAAAAGGACATCACAGGAATGCCCCTGGATGATTGCCCCGCCTGGCAAAAAGGCGGCAGGAGGTCTTATGGAAGTGGTCTCCAGAGCGACTGCGACAGGGATGCTGGTTCGTCTCCGGGATGACCCTTCCTGGCCCGCCCCCCCGACAACAAAGAACACAGTCGGTGACAAACCACTAAAGCAGGTGGGGTAGCTCTAATGGACAGTGTTGAAATATTTACATTTAGTCCGCAGCGCCAGCTCTGGGATTTGAACCAGCGACCTTCCATCCACTGTGCTGGCATGCAGAAAGGGACATAGCTGGGAATAACTATCATTGGGGGTTAGCCGGTTACCGTGGTATTATGACGGCCCCCCGCTTTCCCCGGACGCCAAAATGCTCCGGCTAGCCGGGATCCAGGTCCTGAGAGAGCGCCGCACCATTGTTGGGTCTGACGTATTGCGTCCACGTTGTCCGTGACTCCAAGGGTCACTTGGCGATTAGCGGCTCCGGTAACAATCCCCCCGGAGCCCCCCATGGCCCGACTGAATGTGGAGTGACGTCACACTGCCCTAGGGGGAGGATTAAGCAGTGGCCAGGGCTATTTTCCATTCCATTGAAGTTCTAGCCCTGATGGAAAGTGCCCCCTCCCCAAAACCACACAATGTTGCTGTGTAACAGGAGTTTGATTAAGCAGCAGGTGTGAGTGGTCAACGGCGGCTGTAAGCAGTTTATCACGAGCATCTCGTCCGCAAAGACGTCCTCAAGCCTACAACGCACCATTTGCCCTCTCTGACTTTCAGTGCCTGTCGAGAAAATCTCTCCAAGTGGCGGCCGCCCCAAAAATCAGGCATGAGAGCTGAAAATGATCCCTAGGGGCGTCGCTTGGGGAGGTTCCATGGTGAGCAGCGTATGGGACAAGCAGACAGTCTGGGGCTCCGTTAGTGAGGGGGTGTGTAAAGGGGCTCCTCTCACCCAGAGGGAGTATCTGCTTCTTAACTGCGACTGAAAACGGGAGTGTCAGCACCAAAACCTGCCAGAACTCACTACAGCCTCACAATGGCATTCAGCCTACTGACACCACCGTGTAGCACAGACCGCACTGGAAATGCAGGGGGGCGTGGAGTTGTCTGGGGGTACTGCCTTCCTTCCCGGGTGCCATAGTGACAGCCTCGTAGTGACAGTCACGATTAGATGCTCGACCTCCCTCGCAGGTCATGTGCACGGCGCTGCTGTAATCACCTGTCTGTCGAGCGGACATAGCCGGACTGGACAGCGTGAGGCGGGAGGAGGGCTCTGTATTGAGTAAGCGGGCGCCGACGCCCTGATCGATAGAGCTGATCCAGCCCAAACTAGTCCGGAGGCACTAACAGTGATTTCCACAGACCTGCCAAAGCTGGGAATTAACGCAGCGTGATGGTGAAACCGTGCGATGAAAACATTACCGTATTTAACGCATCAAAGGGCACATAGAAAATGATTTTTCATGCCAAAGTCCTAATCTCATAGTTAAAGCAGAGATGTTCTTTTTTAATCCGTAAAGCATACAGATGATGGCGTCGGTCACGCAGTAGCATTGTGTCTGCAGGCTTTCATGTGATGCACCACAGATAAGCCCCCATCTCCCTACCTGGACAAAAAACACACACACACACAGATTTGTAGGGGACCGTCCATTCATTTCTAATGGCATAACCCTAATCCCAACTATGACAACTCCTACCCAGCCCTAACCTTAACCGTAAGTAACCAACAAAAAAAACAAGAATTTTGGCATTTTAATTTCTTGATTGCAGTCACAGATTTTTAAAAAACTGAGTTTTCCCTTGTGGGGACCAAAAAATAAAAGGTTCCCACAATATCAAAACAGGTTCTTTATCACACTGTGGGGACGTCCTCAAATGATAAGATACACATAACCCACACAGGCAGACGTGCAGAGTGCCCTGTGGGTGGCGTTCAGGAGCCAAAGCTGAACCGCGGCGCCTTCGCTGTCCCACATGGTGCCAACTGCTTCAAGCAGAAGCAGAACCTGGAACACTAGTGAAATACATGCTCATTTTTCCAGTGTTAAATTCAATTCATTTTTTGTATAGCGCCTTTCACACCAGAATTGCCCAAGGCACCTTATATGAATGTGTGGTAATACATCACTACATTAATTTGTTAAAAATGATGCTGGATGAAGGGAGATTTTATCTCGAGGCGCTTCAGGAAATCAATCACGATGATTCTTCTCAGAGGCTGGAAAGGCAGGTGAAACATGTGGGTTATGCTGCCAAGTCTAGCGTAGAGGACCAGTGCTTGGGGTCCTAAGAGGGAGCCCAGTTTGGTGCCTGATCAGAAATCAGCCTGGGGCTCCTGTGGGAGAGGCAGAGGAAGGGCGCAGCCTTTTCTAAACAGGCAGGGGTGGCTGGCCTCACTTTCTGATTGCAGGCTCATTAAACGTCGAGCCACACCTCATGCAAAATTGATGCAACATTTTATTTGGAGTGAGAAGATAAAGGTCACCCATTCTGAGAGCTGGGCGGGGGTGGGGTGGGGGGGGGGGGGGGGACGGGGTGTTCCCCCCAAGGGG
>JAODJW010000046.1:6843124-6860914 GCA_026777045.1 Hyperopisus bebe
TCGCTGAAGTCGGCGTTGCCCACGCCCACGATGATGACGGACATGGGCAGGTGGGAGGCGTGCACGATGGCCTCCCGCGTGTCTGCCATGTCAGTGATGACGCCGTCCGTCAGGATGAGCAGGATGAAGTACTCCTGTAGAGGCGCGGTGGGGAACAGCAGGTGCCTCTGACACTCACATAATTACTTCATCTCTCATGTGTATCTATTGTAGCTATGGGGGGGGGTCCCCTATTCTGCAGAGGATGAGCTTCTTCAGGGCCCCCTCACCACAAACTGGACCGTATCTACTTCAGCAGTTTTTAAAAAGTCATTTTTTTTTCTTCACTCGTACTTCAAAGTGGAATCATAAAGCCCTGTCCCATCTTATCATCTGTGAAGCTACTCAGATTCAGCAATTTTCTTATCTCCATGGCAACCCTCCAAAAGCCCCTTTTTCTGAAACTGTCTCAGGGTACTTTTCCTGAACCCATGAAGCTGATGTATCTTAGTTAAGGGTACAACAGCCGGTCCCCTTCTTGAAAACTAGGAGTCCCATGAAGACAGAATTTCCAGATATGGATATAAAATAATATAAAATAATTTCCATTTATGGATATAAAATAATATAATAATTTAAATTATAACACGTCTGTTATTTGAATTTTTAGCGACGGGTTTCAGGACAGACAAAGTTGCCCCCCCCCATCCCTGCTGTACCTACTTTGAGACTTCATGCGACACAACTCTCTTTTCACACTGGACTTTGGATTGTATGCTACTGGTTGCTTCACTGCTAATTGAGCCAACACAAAGTGGCCTAACAGAAAAGGAAAACGGCGCAAAGATTCAGGACTAACATTACAACTCCCACAACTTTGATCTCGCTACGGTTTTAGACAAATTGCTAACAGATGTGGAAAGAACACAATTAAATTAATGTACTCAAGAATTCTAGACTAACATTAACCTCAGGGGTGGAGTACGGTATAGCATATCCTAGGGGTGGTTAAACTTCTTAAATTTGGCTGATCAATCTGTACCACAATCCCTCCCCATCAGCAAAAGCACTCCCACCCCCACCCTGACTATGGTTTCGGGAAACACCTGCATTGTACTTGCATAGTTCGAACTTCCCTTTAGGAACCGCACCCTTGATCTGTAAGTTTTACCCCTGTCACCCCAAGCTTTGATTAGCATGTTATGGATGCACCATCATTTTTAATTTCCTCACATTTTTCCTTCAGCTCCAAAAAAATACCTCAATAGCCAACTTAGAGGCCCCCCCTAGCCATGGCAGCCCTGGGGCCCCCAGCTGGGTCCTCACCATGGCTTCCTTGGTGTGCATCTCCTCGCAGGCGGAGCTGGCCACCTTCTGTATGATGGGGGCGATGTTGGTGGGGCCGTACAGTTGGATCTTGGGCAGGCAATTCTGATAGGCCTCCACGACACCCTGTATGCCTGTGACAGACGCTCATGTAGGTGAGAAGCTCCTACCAGGTCAGACTCACCGCTAAGCCCAGAGGAGGACCACTGGTCATGAGGAGGGGACTAAGAATGGACCACGTCTAGCCCCGTGTTTCCCAAACAAGTCCTTGGGCCACACTGGACAGATACACATTTATCCCAGATCCCAGCACATCTGTAAGGTATTTGAAGCTCCTGATTGCTTGGGTCAGGTGTTCAGGGAACTGGGGTAAAACAAAAATTTTGATCTGTTCAGTATGCCATGGGGACTGGTTTGTGAAACACTGGTTTATCCCAAGATCAAGGAAAGCTCAGCTGATGTTCTTGTGCATTCTCCCAACAAATAACACGTATATATTCAGCATCATTACCCATTTCCGTGTCATCTGAACCAATAATGTTTTACGTTTTATTTAGACTTTTAACAGCATAGAGTGCTCGTGTCCTTTGTTCATTCTCCCTGCCGCTTTTGGGTGTTAATCCTTAATTCTTTCTGGGTATAAAGGTCACGCAAATCTGAGCAGGCTGCAGTTAAGCATGAAGTTTAAGGGTCAGACCAGCAGCTGGGCGCTCGTGTCCTGGCAAATCAGAGCCCAGGGGTTCCCGAGGGATCTCGCCCTTTAGCGATGTGAAATCAGAGGGATGCCAGGAATCCACTCAGAGCAGGCAGGGGGCTGATTGGCTCTTGGGGAAGCTGTACCTCCAATCACGATCGAGAATGCGGCATGCCCTCATTATGCTTCCTATAGTGAGATCGGGAGGTACCCTGTGTCTTTTATCCATCTGCTATTTCTAGATTTCATCAGCCACTTAGGAGTTAACACCATCTCTTCTGATATTCTGACTGGTTAGGCTCTGATCATTAAAATAAAAGCATGGCAGCTCGTCAGTGTTAGGCCGCCGCCCCTTTTTGAGGTCGGCTGGTGCGAGAAGCTCCCCGCCGGCCTGTAAGAAAGCTAATTATAAATGAATATTTGCACATGCCATGAGCACGAAGTGCTAAATGTAAGAGTGTAAGAGCTGCAGCGGTTTTAACTCCACATGCCGTCTGAGATCACAGTTACTGGCCTGGGGGGGGGCGGGTGGAGTGACACCCTGCATTTAAAATAGGAGAGGGAGCAGCTTTGGGCCACTGTGAAACGCTACTGCGGAACATCATCAAAAATAGATACTGGGGGGTTTGTAGAGGAAGAGTCCTGAAACATCTGTGCTTCCAGATCAGATGGGGGGGGGGGCAATAACCCAAGGTGCAATATGACAAAGGCATGCTGTAGGGTTGTGTAACCAACTAGATTGTTGTGGTGAGAGTTGCGTAGTTGTCGGCCATAGAAATGTCAGTCTTTGGAATCGCATTCTTTCTGTGGTGATTAAGGCACCAAAATAAATGCACTTGAAAAATTCAACGGCAATGTGTCTTACTAGAAATCTTAACCCAGTACTCAGGATAATCCACAGACCTTGCAGTGAGCAATTTGCTGCAGGAACTATTTTATTTCTACCAAACACGGCGTCCGATCAGCTGCATCATTTTTGATCTAGTGGACTATGTGTGTCCAGATGTGGCCAAATAAGTGAAATTCTTCAGTAGCTACTCTATGGCTGCAGTTTCAAGTTAACCTTAATTAATGTCTCTGTGATTAAAGTATGTCACAATGCTTAGGTCTAGTTGGACTAACCAGCTGGGTTAAGAGGATTGATAACCAGAGATTATATATTCAGGTATATTATCCTCCTGAGACCCAAGGAAAAAAAGTGTCCTTCAATTTAGGTTATTTGTCTTTGAATAAAATAAGACATTTTACAATTTAGATTTTTTTCAAATTTATTTTTATTTTTAATTTCACAGCATGTCCTCTTTAGTGCACAACAAGAATAAATATGTTTCCTAACATCAGTGAAAAGATAGATGCAAAAATAAAATGTCCACCACAATGGACATAAATGAATGGGTGGGGTCTCAGGAGGTTATGCACTGATTTTTTCACAGTATTTTGCTTGAGGAACACGTTTGTCTGGGTCTCACGCGGAATGGCAGCATTTCAGCTTAAACGCGTCAAGCGGAGGCGGTGAAGCATGAGTGTCAGTAATGCTTACCAGCACATTCCGGGTTGTCTTCGTCGAAGTTGATGGCAAAATCGTGGGAGACCTGGAAGGCAAGAAAAGGACGTCATGGTCAGGCTGGCATGTAAGGTCACAGAGACTATGTGGGGGGAGCTTGGGGGGAAATATCAGCTCGATGCTGGTTTCTCTGAAAGTCACTATGACTGAGAAATCTGCTGGAAACATGCGGGGCATCGCATAAGTATACCACATGGAATGTGCTGGAATCGCTGGGGAAACCGGCGGTGTAAGACCAAAAGGTGATACCTTGAAGTCAGGTGGTATCTGTGCTCCAAACCCAAAGGCGGGGAACATTTTGTCACTATGAGGAAGAGAGAAAGATGAACGTGTATCAGGGGGTGGAAGCTATGTGGGGCAAGGCCTGAAATCAGCGTGATTCAGCCATCTGCAATCAAGTGCCATTCACAGCCTCCTCTGCCGTCAGCATCCTCGCCACCCCCAGTCCCAAACCCGCCCTCGGCCATTCCAAGGGAGAAGGTAGGTCACTTTCACTAGGATTATTCAGGTGGTCCTGCTCATACCCGCCCCCCGTGCCGGGAAGAAGCCCATGAAGAGAGGCAAAATCTGCCCCCTTTTGAATGAACAGGGGGTGGAGGTGTGGAAAAACACAAAAGAGCTTGTCTTTGTTGGTTTGCAGAATCCAGTCCAGATCCTCGACCTGATTGCTCAAGCTACTGCAAGATATTACCTGCTATTAATAGTTTTGTCTTTCCCGCTATATATTTTACAATGTCTTATGGAATGACTGTGACCAGCAGAGGGGCCGCAGGACTCTAATGTTTGAAATGAGCTAAATGAAATGCAGACGCGAGGCTTCTGGCCCAAATGCCGCCAGCCCACAGGCTCCAGCGCGGGAAAAGGTCGGGACGCTTTCCTTTCCTGAACGCCGTCCTGGCATTCCCAGCATTCCCGCCGATGGGGGACTCGCCTGTCGTAGTCCTGGCAGATCTCGCCGACGGCGACCAGGGCCTTGAGGTACTCATTGGGCTGGTATGGGTGGATGTAGTGGAGCGAGCAGCTGTTTCGCGGGTCCCCATTAGAGGCCGTGAAATCGATGGCTACCTGGGAACGAGGATGAAACTCCACTTACTACGTTTGCAAGTTATTTACTGCTGGTTTACTTGCACAGGGGAGCATTACTGGGATATTACCATGGAGGGCCGTGACGAGCATGTTCACACGGAGGAGACGTTTCCACATCTAGGCCTTGTGCTTAGCAGTCATTCTTGTGCAAGTCGCAAGCTATTATTCAAAGCAGCTTCATTCTTCATATTTGCTTTTTGTCTTTGCTGTACCTTGCAAGAATTTTCTGCTGCGACCAATAAAATCAATCCTATCTTATTCTTGTAAATGTAAAATGGAACATACGTGTGCTGTTTTTTGGCCGATCTACCCGTTCTATGAAGGTTATCTGGTTTCTGGTGAAAAGGGTGCAGGAGCTACATACTATACATAACTTATCCTCAAACTTCTTGCCCACAGCAGAGCTAATATCTTTCCCTCTGTAAATGTAAATGACCCTGTGGTCTTTGGCAGCATATCACTCCAGGATCAAATAAAAGCCCTGAATTAATGAGCCGAGCTACATTGTTCATTGTAGAAGCTAATGCTAAAGATAAAGCTGAACGTTCCTGCAATGACAGGATCGGATTTGAATAGAAACACTTTAACACAGGGGATTTTTCTGTTTGATCCTTGCTGAATGCTGTAAATCATTTCTGGAGTATTTTTAACTTTCATCATTTCCACCACATAAATGTAGAATAAAAGGTCAAATTTACTATTTGAATATCTACCTATCTAATTGTTGTCAATCTGCTGTCTCCCAGGACCCGAAGCAGGACAATCAGCGTAACACCAGCAAAGCTCCTACAGACCAGCTGCCATGTTCTCTGTCGCACTGTCTCACGTAACTCACCGTGAACTGGATTTGACAGCCGCCCATGATGTAATCGAGGAAGGAGTGCATCTTGATGATCTGCAACAAAGAACCAATCACTGACCGAGCCTGTGTTTCCGAGATTGAGTGGATGTATCGTCTGGGAGCAACTAAGGCATCCGTGATGGGACACGGAATGATGCTGCATGGCAGAACCTGTCTGACAATCCATCTAAAGAGCTTGTTGAAGGTCAATCACAAAGAATGTTGCATAACAGCTCTTGGACCAGAACAGTTAACTTTTATCTACTCAGTAAGCAGAGGTAGAAAGTTCTGGCTCAGAAAGTATAAATCCAAGAATTTGTTTCAACCAACCAGGTGAGTGGTTGCAGACTCAACCAGAGTCACATTCATAAAGAACTCACCTGGTTGGCTGAAACAAAATCTTGGTCTGGATTTGTACTTTCCAGACCTGAACCTTCCACATCTGACAATATGTTTTTTGTAGCATGTGAAACAGGCCCTGGACCTACAGATTAGAAGGCCCGGTCGTACTTTACTTTAAGGGACATGAATAATGTAGTTACTTAGTTAAATGCATTAATTAACCAGTAACTATGTTTTAGTTATTTACTGATCCGATGTTTGTTCATCATTAATCAATCATAACAATTCATGTATTCCATTCAGACACCATATTAGTTAACAGTTAACTAATTAGTTAATAATGATAAGACCACCCATGGGCAAAAAATACTTAGTTATTAGCTACTCAAGAACAAATCATTAACTGATATAGGTTTCCCCATGAAATGCATAATCTATCATGATGTATTAATGATGAATGAACATGGGATCAGTACACAACAGTTACTCATTGATTAATGCATTAAGTGTGTACTATTACATTATTCATGTCCCCTTAAGTACTGAAGGCCTTTAGCAATTAAACTCCCTCTACTTTCTGTGGGCCCTACTGTGTGACAATGATCTGAGATGGCCCATAAAGAAACTTCTGGAAAGTTGTGCTAGTTGTGGTAATTAAGCACACCATAGAGAAGAGATCCTGCGCACAGAGAGAAAAGGTTTGACTTTAAGGATTCATCTGTTAATGCCAACACCAGCATCCAACATTTTTTATATTGTAATCTTATTTGGGATAATCCGCATGGCATCCATGGGCACCCTGTTGTGTTCTCGCCCCTTGGTGGTGAAGACTGGTAAAATGTTTGGCTGCTGACTGCAAATAACAACAGGCCCTACCTTGCACTGGTTGAGGATAACGACACCAGAATTCCTGTAATTCTTCTTCTTGACCTGATATTTTGGATTTATACACTCCCACTGGATCTGATACATAGTGGAGAGAGAGAGAGAGAGACAGCCCATTGACACAGCAGATGAGGACTGGGAGGTCTCAGAACCATTTAAACCCAGATGGCGCCAGAAATGGGCGAGGGGGTAGGGTGGGACGGGTGATTGGGGGAGGGTGCTGGATGTTGGGGGGGTGGTGGCTGGAGTTGCTGTTGTTTTCCACGCTGCTTCCTGTTCATGGATCCCATTCCCAGGCCAGTAACACTGTGACAGAATGGCCCTTTGCCCATGGGAGGAGTACCAACCACATACCATCCTGGTACCCAGCAGCTACTCTGATCTGACTGCTAATGGTGCAGCTGGTTACTTAGAGAAAAGTAGTACTAACAGCTGCAGTGACCTATGTAATGGGGAGAGGGGGGGCTACTACCCATACACCCCCCCCTACACACACACTCACACACCCACACCTTCACACACTACCCCCCATACACACACACCCCCAGTCATTCACACATTCCCCCCATACCCTCTCCACACACACACACACACACACACACACACCATACCCCCCCCTCCCCACACACACACACACTCATGTCTCTCCCGCTTCACCTGCCGTCCATCCAGCGGTCCTCTTATCTCTTTGAAAGTTGTCTGGAATTCCCCAATGAAGTCGTGCTTTCCGTTGGAGTCCCAGTCCCATACAGTACACTGAGAAAGAGATTGATGGGGGGGAGGGGGGGGGCACAAAAGATACAGTCAAAAATATGTCCCGAACCCTCAATCCAGTGGGAAATAATAGGAATCTGTGGAGAGTGAAATGAAGTTCAGGTCTGCAGCAGCTGAGAGAGAGAGAGAAAGAGAGAGAGAGAGAGCGAGAGAGAAACAGACCCCTGAGAAAGATGGCATGAGGGTCAGCTGCTGCGTGATTGTATGATGCTAGTGGGGGGGGGGGTGTTATCTGCATCTGAAACATATTGAAATATTAATATGGTGATGAGACGTGGCTTTTCAGTTACAGGGCAAACACAAATATTGTACCGCTTTTATTCTGACTTCCTTGCACTTTGCTGACATTGGCCTTGTTATTTTACCTGGCTTGTGTCATAAACTCCATAATAGTAGTGCAACGTAAAGGGTGTTTTCTGTGTTATGTTTCGTTTAAGGATTGCACTTACGTTTTGTACATTTGTATGCTTTCCCAGGCATGCAGAAAGCGGAACGAGACAGCAATCCGCACGGTCTTCGTTTATCAGATCGTCACCCGTGCCACGGCGCCGCCAACAGTGATAGCGGCACAAGTGTCGAGAGGGTGAGTTTTGGGGAGCGGGTGCGGCCAGTTAACGTGCCAGAATGGTACAGGGCCGAGTGGAGAAGCACCGCCCTACAATAAGCTGCCTGTTAGCTCGGACGGTGATGATAATGCAATAAATCTATTGCCTCGGGACCAATTATAACAGAACAAAGAAGAAATTCCTTTGTTGACAAAAAGACAGCAGCAGTCCCAATCGGCTTTGGAGTTAATGATCCAGTGTTTAGATTAAAGCCACTGACTGTAATCCCACTCATTTATTTAAAAGCCAAATAAGCGGAGTCTCATTACTTATCTGGCTTTTATATTTTAAGAAAACTGTCAAGTAATTAGTTAGATATTAGCAGACTGGAAAGTTCCGGTCCAGAAAGTACAAATCCAGACCAAGATTTCATTTCAACCAAGTAGTTGCGTACTCTCTAAAAGTAACTCTCTATGCTCAGCTTATCGGTCCATCCAGATTTTGTAACAAAATCTTGGTCAGGATTAGCATTTTCCTGACCTGAACTTTCCACCTCTGTTTATTAGTTTGTGGGTTGCTCATCTCAGAGAGAGGACGGAATTTAAAAAGAATTAATAAGGAACACAGACATACCCAAAATCATGTAATAGCCAAGTCCATGTCCATAAAAACGAATCCAGTAGGCTAAGCAAAATCCAGAGAGTTATCAGAGAGCGGTCAGAGCTGGAACTAACAGGACAGAACTAGATCACACCAACGGAAATGAACAGGAAACCAAAAAACAGCAAACAAACCAAGGATAATCCAGACCAAGAGAGCAGGCACTAACCTCTAGCAGGAGTAAACAGGGAAAGTTCAAATAGCTAATCTGATTGACAACAGCTGTGGGTAGTTATGGCTTTGGGTAACCATGCCTGTGGAGGGTAACTTGTAAAACGGAATCTGGAGCGGATGTGATGTTTGTCAACAGAGCGTTCCGCCCTCCCGCCATAATTATACAGTTAGCAAAGGCAGATAAACACCGGTGACCCTCGCGTTTGTCTTTCAGATTTTTGCAGCCTTCATTTTCTGATAACCAGATTTTAACTTAAGCATTTCATGCATGTGCTGGGATTCAAACTGTCTTCTTCGAACACAGGCTGGCTAGCCGATATTGGCGAAGGCAGGGCTAAACCAAAGCAGCTAAAACAGATGGTATGTACAGATGTCTGAATTGTTTCTTTTTGCTAAATATACAAAAAAGCAAATTAAAATATTTTTTACATAACATATTCTTCAAATTGTTATTTCAATGACTGTCCAAGAAAAGGTTATAAGATTGTGTTGCAAATTTCTTTAGGCCCCTGTCACTCAGAAGCCCTTGGAATCATTGCCACACACCCCCCCCCTTACAGTGCCCCCATAGACACAAAAAGTTCCAGGCAATTCCTGGCCCCTTCCACCACGTGTGTCATGCGGCCCCGTGCTGTGGTTTGGTCCCCCATGGGCCAACCCTGTGCTAAAGGCTTCATGCGAAGGAAGCAGATGCTAATGACACCTTCGGTTGCATTTAGGCGGTAGAAAAGCTTTTAGACAAGGTTGCTGAGACCAAAAGGACAAGGCCGCATCTCGCAGCTGGAGAGGAAATGCAGCGAAACGCTGTCGCTTGCTTTAAAGGTATCCATGGTAATATCCGCGCTAATTACACCAGCCGAGTCGCATTCGAAGACACGGCGCCCCCTGCCAGAGACACGTCGCTGACTCTGCGCTTCCGGAATGGCCCGTTTATTACTTGTGCTTTCTCTGGGGCACTGACCATTGCAGACACTAGATAAATCATCTCCATGCAGCCTGTAAGTCTCCCACTGATACCAAAACAGGCTGTTATTCTTCAACAGAGCTGAGACCAAGAATGAATACATAAAATCAATGGAAGTATTCCAACTTGCTTATTTTCACTGCCTTTCACGACATGTTTGCCCAACAAATTAGAATGATGTGTATTCTGTTTGACAGAAATAAAATTGGGTATTTTTAATCTTCCTGGCAAATCACAGAAATTCAGCAGGTGCCTGTTGATTTGTGGCCCGGTTGATGCATCTTGGTCAGATCCATTTGGATAGACATCAGACCTGTTTAGCAATCTGACAGGTACAGGTGAGGACTTCAGGTCTGGCCCACCATGACAATGAGCCAAAGCATAGTAGACCTAGACTCCGAACCCATGGCTAACAGATCCTTTCGGGAATCAACTCCCAGAGGACAAGGACTTGGATCCAAACCCCGCTCACCTATCACTGAGTTCTCTCTCCTTCCTGACAAAAGGAAAGTTTGAGACCCAGTGGACAGTTTAAAATATGGATAATTCATTCCGATAACACGGGACCCCAGAAATGAACTGGGCGCTGCTAATTGACAGGAGGATCCTGTGATATTCGCCACTGGAGCACGGACTTCGTTCACTCACCATATACCTTCAAATGGATGCTAACGAGCCTCATTAACCAGGCCTGGTCCACGACTAAGGAAACAAGGATATCACATCAAGTTGAGGCATTGGGGTGCATGATGTGGAAAACTCCTGTCTGCACAGCTCCTCCTGCAGGAGCCCTGCGCCAGACAGCCGTAATTCCGTTCCCTGGGTCCGCGGATGGCGGCAGTATTGTATCACATTTATCCCCTCACTATGTTCTGACCTACGAGTCCAATTCGATGCTAAAACTAACAACCCACTGGCAGGTCTCACTGGACACTGAGCTCCAGCAGTTCACTTCTGTCTGATAAGTGAGAAATCGCATCATCTGACGCATGGCTCAGACATAAAAGTAAGTGACATCACGGAACGGATATGTGGCTAAACTGGAAATCTGTGCCCCCACCAAACCCCCACCCGCTGCTTTCTCTTTACTCCACCCTCCCTCCCCATGTCAGCGACTCCTCTCACTTTGGTTCCAGCTGTCTTCTCTATTCTATGCTTGTCAGTGGAGGACTGTGTGGTGGAACGGGGCATGCTGGGTAATTACACCAAGTCTAAGGCTCCTGCCGGCCCCTTCAGGAAGCGTGTCGGCTCCAGCCACTATGGAGCGCAGCTTAGCGTCCCGCCGCTTTAAGAGGTGCGCCGAGCTGCCCCCCCCCCCCCAAATCGCAAAGCTTATCTCGAGAAAAACGCCCTTTTGTGCCAAATCGAAAGCCGCAGGTGGCTGCTTACAGCTCTGGGTGGCGCCTCGTTCCATCTCATCCCAAATCTCGTGAATTTCAATAATCCTGTTTATTTATTGGAGAGAATTTTTAGGAGCAAGCTCTTGCAAAAGCTCTTTGCAAACACTTGACCATTTCGCATTCTGGTACTTTCCCCGACTCTATCATTGCACCTATAAAGAGAAGGAATCAGTTATAAATGAATCCACGTAACCGAAAGTGTCTGAGCATCAGCCCTTCTGGGCATATGCAGGACTCTCTATCAGATACTGAGCATGACTCGTGTCAGGGTCTCCGTCTCACTGAAAAGCCTTCAAGAGCCAGGATATATACGTGTCTGGTGGCTTGTCATGTCAGCCTCTGGGCTTTTCTGGAACTTTCCATTTAGCGGCAGAAATACTTGGATGTGCATCACGGCGCATATCCAACGCATAGCAGGGGAGGTTATCAATCACATCACACTGAGCTCCTGCTAGATGTGTATACTTGTGTTTAAGCCCAAGACTTGATGCGTTCTTACACTGTCATTACCACATCTGAAATTTAACATAGGACCCCGCAATACCCTTACATGTATCACTGTGTAATAATTTGTAAGCACTCTGCAGTCACACTGTAGGCTCTCATCCCACCTTCAGCTCGCGGTCGTGGTTTCCACTGCACAAAGTGTTAAATGAGACTTTGAACGTTTTCCAGACTGGGTTGAGATTGTTCATGACGGTCTGTGAAGAGAACAACAGCACAGTGCTCACTGAAATCAGCCAGCTTTACATACAGGCATGAAAAATACCACAGCGGTAACATATGGCAGGCATATGAGGATTTAAGTGCACTCATGTTTACATCTATCTGATCAGACGCATGATTGCCCCCCCCCCCCCCCAAAAGGCAAGAAGCCCAAGCCCGTTGCTAAATGTTTGTATGAAACACAGGAACAGAGGACATAGATTGGATATAGGGAGGAGGTAGAGAGGAAATAGAGCAGAAGTAAGCTGAAAATAGAGAGAAAGTAGACTGGAGGTAGAGTGAAAACAAAGAGGAAGTAGAGAGGAAATAGAGTGGAAGTTAACTTGAAATAGTGAGAAAGTAGGTTGGAGGTAGAGAGGAAGTAGACTGGAAATAGAGAGAAAGTAGAACGAAAGTAGAGTGGAAGTAGAGAGGAAGTAGAGCATAAATACTGAAAGAAACAGGTCTTGGGCATTACTGGATAATGATGTACCTCAGTCCTGTGAACCAGGGAGGCAGTGGAGTCATCATTTATCCTGAATATTTCTAAAAATGGATCCGATTTGCTGAAGAAGTCCTGTAGAAACAAGCTGGAGATGAGTTCCTTCCTCCCGTAACACACCTGATTTAGAGGGACAGCAGCTCACGTGCCTCTTTCTGAGATTTACTGAGATGATCCTTAGCTACTGATGGGAAATCACCTCTCGGGGCCATCGCTGCAGCTCTCTAGATCAAAATGGTGCTCTGCATCGAGCAAAGGCACCAGACGAGCTGACTATGAAAATTTCAAACTTTCCTAAGTTGATTGGCTTATTTAATATGGCCATAAATCAGTCACTGAATATGATTCACATGTTGATTCAGCTTGACATGATCACACTACGCAGCTGCCATGTTGTCGTTGCTATGGACACGCTGGATTTCAAATGAGAAATCTGTGCATTCTGTCACATGACAGGTTCATTTAACTTCCTGCGTCTTTTTAATTACCCTGCTGTTCCAAATTCAGTTTGAACTCAACCGTGACAGCATTAAAGGGGTCTTTTCTGTAACTTAAGCTGAGTCAGATAAATTAGACTCTGTAATGCATACTTGTATCGGTATTTTGCTGGAACAGTTCAATTTCAAAATAACACAATGGCTCAGTTTCTCCTCACACCTCCAGGGTTTGGGGCTTTGAGTCCAGTCTCTGCAGTGTGTATGTGTGTTTAAGTGTCTGTAAGTGTGTATGTGTGTGTGTGTGTGTGTGTGTGTGTGTGTGTGTGTGTGTGTGTGTGTGTGTGTGTGAGAGAGACTTTTTACCCCATGATGCTTGGGTTACCTCCATCACCGCTACTCAGTGTTAAATTAGGCAAGCACAACCTTCTACATAGAACAGTTCCTTCATTTCATTATGCTAAACAGAAATGATCATGTAAGAGAAACGTTAAACTAAATCAGTCAGGGCCAGAGATTTAACAGCTGGTTTCAAGAAAAGACATTATTATTCTAGGCTTTCCAAGGGCTACCTTGTCATCCAGTTTTCTTGCACTGAAACCAAGCTCAACGTAGTCGTCATTGCCAGATAACTCCTCTGCAGTCACCTAGGAGAGACCACTCGCGTTTATAAATGGTCACCAGGCACAGTCTGTCTTTCTGTCTACCTCTGACATTTGGTCAGGGCTATAAAAATGGCAGACAGATAGCGAGCGTGACAGAGGATGCAAGGGACATGCAAAACAGCATCTCAAACCGGACAGGAAATAAACAACAAAATCAACCCAAATCGACATTTTTTTTGTTTTTACTGTCAGAGAACGCAGCATGCGGCTTACAGTAATGGAGGACTTCCCCGCGGTGTTTCCCTGCTTTAGCAAGGCTTTCGTGAGTTTCCTCTGGGACACGATCTGTCCGGAGAGAGGAAGGCACTGTGAAGAGGTCGCCATTGTTAAGTGTCCCCAAACCTCTTTAACACTGACAGACGGTAATGCCCCTAAATATAACCATAACTCCAGACACCTGCATTGAACCTGGTCAGTCCTGGAGTGCCTGACTTAGTTCCTACAAACCCAGCATTAGCCATTTATGTAAGTCAGAAAGACAAACGCTGTGAAAATCCCACTGCTAAATGATTAATATTATTGGACCTGAAAACTGCTGGTATAATACAAATATGAGGCATAATTCATCTTTACACAAATAGTATTTGGGATATACAGAAAGTAAGCACATAAGCAAAACCACAGTGTTCCCAACATGTCTGTTAGACATTAAAGCAGTAATTGACTCGTGTAATTATTCATTTGTGATGTCATTCACAAGATCCACAGCTACAACAATGAGCAAACTGTTGCCTCCTTTGGTACCAAGCTTCCTGCTTCCATGGAAACCTAGCAGCGCCCCCACCTGGCCCAGAGTGCACTCCATGGCCCCCAGGAAGTCGGCCTCCTTCAGGCCATTGTGGCTGCTGCTGATGTCATGGAGCTCATAACGCAGCCTCTGAACCTCCTCAAAGTAGTAGTCCACCGTGAAGACCTTGGAGAACACCGGGTTTATGCTGCTGCGGATCACCTCCGTCCGGTCCACCTGGAAAAGGGCAAACCCAAGGGATCATCAGGCCGGCCTTGAGGGATCATCCTGGGGGGAATCCTGGAATCACCGCCATGGGGGGTCATCACCGTGACACATCCTGACGGCGATGTAAATATAGCTCTGAGCAGACATAAGATATTCGATATTTTGGAGAATTTGAGATCTGCTATAATGAAAAATAAGGTATTACTATCAGGAAACATTGACAAGGCACTCCCTTCTTTGAGGGCATGGGGGGGTACTATGCTTTCCCTCAGCAGAAGAACAATCATTCAGATCCACACACCTGCTCTGCTGGACCGACAGCTTCTGAAGATACCATGAAACCTCAGTGATGTGCAACACAACACCTTTTCTCAAGGAAAATGCTTTTGTGTGATGGCTATCCCTCTACTCAACTCCACAAGGAGGTAAGGAGCAGGCACTGATTACAGGCACATCCCTAGCCTCAGAGCCACCACACTGCCTACCTCCCCACAAACATCAGTTAAAAATCTTAATTTCAGCCCCCAAACAATTTTCCTACCCTTCAAAACCACTAACATCCCCTAAACAACATCACATCAAACCTGGAATACTTTTGTAGATCCTGTGTAAGCTCATACCAAACCACAAAGGACAGTGGGATGGCGTGTTTTGATATTAGAACTGGATTTCGCAGTATTACTTTCCTTTCTTCCTGACCTTGTTGGGAAAGTTGGGATAGAATCGAACATTAGCCAATGAGAATGTGACCGATGTCGCCCACTGCTGGAGATCTGATGTACATGTTTTCTCCGTTGTGACTTTGCAGATGGCTCAGTCCTGAGTAGTAAATATAGAGCTGACCTCGTTTTCCTAGCCAACACTCTTTAAGGAAGCTGCAGAAAGGCTGCACCCAAAGTGCGATTCTGCCACGTGGGTTAGTGCGCCCCTCCACATGTGCGCAGTCACGTGTGCAGCGGTAACAGCGCACGTCTGCACACGTGTGCGTACGTGCACATGTGAAAAAGCTCACGTCAAACTCGACCCGAATAATAATGGAATGCAAAAAGAGAAAAAAAAATTAGGCTGGAACACAGGATTAAACGTTGCATCATCTGTATAAATTTCAGCGGTGATGGTATTCTTTTTTAGATATTTAATCTTTTTTTAAAACAACTTCACAGCGGGAACGTCTCTGCAGGATTTGAACGCATAATGACATTCATTATAGACGTTTCACATTGCGGATTCCCTGCATTATCGGGGTAGAGTGAGAATGGGATATTTCTGTATTAATTAGCGAGGCTGCTAACCCTCTGGCCTGCGAGAGACAGGCACTTTCATCTGGAGCAACATATTTATACAGTGATGGAGGAACTCTGGGAAAACACGTTTTTCCCTTCTTCTGACAGCAATTTTTGTATCTCGGAGACAGTGTGATGCCCTCTGCCCTTATTGGGGGTGGGGGGTGGACACAGAGGCCATTCTGATCACCCCCCCCCCCCAAGCTTTAAACAGCCTCCTGGGAGGTTATTGATGGAGGAGAACAGAACAGTGGGGCTGCCACTCTCGTCCGCTAAGCTTTTAATATCTGCCCTCAACTCCTATATTTGTTGCCCTCGAAACGACATTGGAACTAGAGGAAGCTTCCGGAAAGTCAGCCAGGAGTCAGGTGGACGGGTGGGCCGGGATGGTGAAGTGGGAGCTCCGCTCGCACCCTGTGCTCCAGCTTATCTGGTTAGGGGAGACGGTCGGCGTTTGGGCCTCCTGTCAGGCAGGGAAGGGACCTCCACTGTATGGGCGGGGTTCCCTGTTACCTGAGCCCAGTCCACGGGACCCGGAGTGGATAGCTCATTAGCCGCGACTGCCGATCTATCGATGAAGACCTCTTGTGGAGATAAAGAGTAGCTAGAATGCATTAACCTTTTATTGTGTGTGTGGGGGGGGGGGATTAACTCAAGTGGAATTTCCGGCTCTCTCCTCCAGCTGCTGCTCGTGTGACCCTGGGCAGCCCATTCTATGAGGCACACAAAAAGCTTTTTGGTCTGCAGAACATCTGCCTGACGGCAGGCGCACGAACCCAAAACACGGCCTTTTAGCTGAAAGACGCCGGGGGCGACATTCACAGCAGGCCTGCCGCGGACCGGGGCGCCGCATTCTGCCCTGAAACATTACAGGAGATGAGCTCCGCCTTCAGCCCGAGTCCCTCACTTACACAGAAGAGGGACTAAAAATCAGAGCAGAGAGTCCATGCACCTTCAGTACTGTCATGGGCGAAAATAGGACCCCACCACACAGTCAAATGAGCTTCACCTTTAAGCAACATGGCTGAGGCATAAATATAGAAGTATAAAAGTTAATAACTGCACACAGAGTGTGTGTCTGTCCTGTGATGGACTGACATCCTGTCCCGGGTGCCCCCTGCCAGTGACAATATCTGCAACAAATCTTTTTAAAAATGCAGGCCTGCATTTATTATTTGAAACAGTCAGCAACTGGATTACTCTAAGCACCAGATTACGCGAAACAGGTAAGATTTTTTTTTATTATTATTTTATTTTGTTAGACTCAGAAAACACACAGCAGTGTAACGTCTAATCATCCGAGAGGAAAGATAAGACAGAAGAGAGATAAATAATAATAAAATAATAATAAAAAAGAATACAATGCCAGAGCTATTAGGCGATATCATACGTTAAATACAGTACAGGCCAAAAGTTTGGACACACCTCATTCAATTGAATGAGAAGGTGTGTCCAAACTTTTGGCCTGTACTGCATGAGTGCCTGTTGAGGCTGCTGGATAAACTTTCCCCTTAATGGAGGGCATGTGTTGTGCATGACTGTTTGTATCTGCTTGTGTGTCGGGGAAGATGAAACACTGGAAGGTAGATATGGGAGAGAGGATTGGTGGGAGGGAAAGAAAGATAGATTGGGAGAAGGGTATTATTGGGCCAACCAAGGCAGGCCGGGCCTACTGTGCACTGGGAGTGGGCCAGAGAGGCATGGCAGCCCCCAGGAGAGCGCCCCACCCATGACTGCCCCTTCACTCACACGGCCTGCTACCCTTATTCTAGGATGGGATTTGTTTGCTGGTTTCTTTCCCCTTCAGTCTATGTGAGTGGATGAGAAAGTGGTAATCTGGTGTGATGCATTAAAAGAAGCAGGTCTGGGGCGAGAGAGATCAGGAGGCAGGAAAGGGGCCGTAGGTCAGAGGAAGATTAATTCAGTGCTCAACAGCATACCCTCTGGCTTGTATGGAAGGGTCCTCCCTTAGCATAGCATAGCACAGCTCGATGCAACCTGGCGTAGCACAG
>JAODJW010000046.1:6884602-6895083 GCA_026777045.1 Hyperopisus bebe
TAGGGAAATTTCAGGTTTTACTACACTTTGGGGACAATTTGGTTCTCAAATGTGATCTATGCAAACCCACACACACACTCACACACAAAATGAGGCACAAGGGTAAGGAAGTGAGTGCAGGTCATGGAATGTGTATAAAATGCTGAAAATATGCTTTCCAGGGGTGTCATTATGCCTATTTTAGGCCCCAAATAAATATGTTTTTATTGAATTAAGTCATGTATAGCTTTTTATATTACAGTGGTACCTCGGCACACAAACCTAATTTCTTCCAGAAGGCTGATCGAGTTGTGATTTGGTCGAGGTCCAAGTCGAATTTCCCCATAAGAAATAATGTAAATGAATTTATTCTTTATCTACCTAATGATAAAAAGCATTAACAATCAATATAAAACTAATACACACATACAAGAGCAATAAACATGAAATAGATGACATATGACAAATGGCGTAGAGATTTACAAAATATTTTTGGTCTGCGTCAAGTCCGTTGTGTAGCGCCCCACACAGGCAGATAACTGTACTACAGGCTGGAGGCCAGGAGACCCACACTGGCCATCCATCCAAGATGGCATCCTTTTTAGACTTCATGTCTGTTGTTGAGGTCTTCCATATGGCTGTGTCATGACAAAATGGGCCCAAAGGTGAACCTCAAGACACCTACGTGCATGCCATAACACCCACCGGAAGCTTCTACTGGCTTCTGCGCGATGATTTAAGAACATGCTGTGGTGTCTGCAGCTCTGCCACCAAGTCATTCACGTGGTTTGTCATGCTTGCACGCGGCAGGCTTAGGATTTGACGACAGTGGGTCAGCTTAAAACACCACTAATGTTACAAATAATGTGTGTATAAACTTGAATCCTTCACTTATAATTCCTTTTGTCATTAGCTGTCGGTAATACAATCCCTGTTGTGGGGGGACAGATAATGTGTGCCTCTATGTGTAGAAAAGCTTCTTCCTACCTTTCACAGTTTCATGATTTCTTTGCTCCCAGAACCGATTTTCCATTCATGACTGGGCTCCATCTTCTCTCCTCAGCTCCTGGCCTTAGCAGCCTTCATTTTGGATGAGTGTGTACCTACGTGCTCATCCTGCATGCCGCTCTACTTCTTTGAGTTTGCCAGCTGCGTAGCTGTCCTCTTCCCCCTAGTTTTGCTGTTAATCCCCCTCATGGATTTCCCAAGGATCCTAAACATCACCTCCTGGCCAAAGCTGGTGAGCTTAACTTTACAATCAGTGCAATCCATCCATTTCCATAACCGCTCATGCAGTGTAAGCTCATGATATAAAGGAAAACAGCACGTGATACCCTGGGTGCAGCACTGAACCATCTCAGATTACACACATACAGTACAGGCCAAAAGTTTGGACACACCTTCTCATTCAATTGAATGAGAAGGTGTGTCCAAACTTTTGGCCCGTACTGTACTCACACACCAAAGGTAGTTTACGTACCATTTTACCTAAACAGATTTTTAGAAAGTGGACAAAAATTACAGTCTCAAAGGATGGGAGATCATTCAAACTCCTTCCACGGAGAGCCAGGAGCAGGAATGTATAGGAATGTAACAAGATGAGACACTGTGATGTTTAATTCTCCACTGGCACCAAGAACCGAGCTGTATCCAAGCCATACCAAAAACTGGTGGTTTTCCATTATAAAGTATGCACCCTGCTAACTATCAGGGCCGAAAGCATGGCCAAACCGAGCTGGTTACATGGCCGAAATGCACGGAGACACCAGTTCTGCGCATGGATTATCTGAAGAAAACAAGGGTTTATCCTATATATTATTCATCATTAGTAGTGTCACACATTGTGATGTATTATCGCATTCCCGATAACGTGGAACTTGAAAATTCCCAATCTCCTGCTTAAAAAAGTACTATAGAACAGCTGAATGCAATAGATTCCTATTGCAAATTCAGGCAAGCGAATGCTAATTCCACTAGCATTTGATACTTGCATAACACAGCAGTTCTCACAGATGAACTAGTGGAAATTACCGCACAGTAAAATAATAATAGTAATAATAATAATAATTGCACATAGTAAATCATGGCATACACCATGTGAACAGTAAATAAGTGTCTCTGTTTTTACATCACTGTCGCTGTACCGGGCCGACCCTGGAAAACTGAAGGGCGCTGGAACCGTACTGTAACCGTACTGTAACTGTACTGTAACTAGTGTCTCGCTTCACAGTACAGCTTGGTTTCTATATACCAGTGGAATAGCGCCACAGTGTTCAACAGAAAAATCCTATCTTGCCCTGGCAGGTAAAGCAGTAGATATAGGAAAATACTAGAAAGGTCAAGATGAACTATAAAATCAAATAAATGATGGTATATTATCCTAGTACATGTCTTTAAATTAGAATGAATTGCTCAGCTTTTATACATATTGACCCAAATGTGATGATACCCTGTAGTCTGCTGTAGTCTAGTTCTAATAAGCTTCTATTTGCAGGATTTTTTCATCACAACCGGTACCTTCATTCTTGTTTTTCTGGCCACCGTTTTGTTTTTCTATGGAAATGAAGGAACTCCAGCAGAACAGGGAGCTGTGGTATGCCATCTGACATCTAGTATCTCATGTCTGCATTGTTATCATGTCCCAGCGACATTATCATGTCTGTGATCATCGCAGCGCCTGTGATCGTTAGCTGTTGTTTTCCTTTTGCAGGCATTCGGAGTCTTGACGTCACTTGTCTTCCTGGCTGACATCTCACAGCAAGACAGAAATCGGAAGATTTCATATAAGGACCTTAAGACTAGTAATGAAAAGTCTGTAAAGGATCTTACGGGTAACTGAGGCATAACTGTAACTGTAAAGGGGACAGCGTGTTGCTCAATAGGTTAGTGCAGTGTGTCCCAACCTGGTTCTCAGGGACCCACAGATGTTCCACGTTTTTGCTCCGTGCCAGACAGTCCACCATTTTTGCTCTCTCCCAGCTCACAAAAACATGGACTATCTGCAGGTAGATTAGAAAACACTGGGTTAGGGTGCTTTGCCTTTCAGGTCCAGAAAGTAAAAATCCAAACCAACCAACCAGTTAGCATAGAGAGTCACAGTCACAGAGTACTCAATAGTTTGGTTGAGACAAAATCCTGGTTTGGATTTTTACTTTCTGGACCTGAAATGTCCGCCACTGTTTGCCTGTGATTTCGCTAGTTTAAATCCTGACTCAAATGCTTTTAGAGCCTTTAGATATATTTTATTTATTTAGCAAATGGCTTTATACTAAGGGATGCATTATCTAAATATTATCTAAGGCACAGGTCACCAGCCTTTTTGAAAATGAGAGCTACTTCACTGAGCCATACGAAGGGCTACCATTTTGAAACGCCCTCCTAAACTTATGTAAACTTCATGTACAATAAACATGTTTTAAATGCTTTTTTTAGATATTGTCATTTTCAAATCTATATAAATGTAAATGTGATTAAAGACATTTTAGACGCTGCTCACTGATGAGTTGTGTTATTTTTAGAACCGGTCCATGGGCGACTCATGTGGTACTTGGGGGCATCCTGGTGCCCGCAGGCACCATGTTGGTGACCCCCCCCATCTAAGGGATGCACAGGAAGCAGGGTGCAGCAGCGGGGGGGGGGGGGGGGGGGGTTCAGGGCTTCGCCTAGGGCCCCAGCACAGGTGGAAAAGTTCAGATTCAGATTCAGATTCAGAGAGTAGAAACCCAGATCAAGATTAAGCCAGTTAAGTATAAAGTGTCACAGTCACTGAGTACTAACTGAAACAAAATCTTAATCTGGATTTGTACTTTCTACTCCTGAACCTCTAGGCCCCAGTGACGAACTCAACTGGGGTCACTGCCTGTGACATGGGAATCATTACAGGACACATAATTATGGTAAAACCAAGCTTTGGCAAATCTGGTGCTAATCCACACATTGCACAGTGCAGTTTACAATACTGTACACATAAGTTAGTTACTTAGACGACTTGGTTCAAATGCTGCCGCAGCGTGTGGGTATTGCCTGTTCTCTCTGTGTCACATGGGTCACAGAGTGGTGTGGAGAGGTGAACAGGCATTGCTATGCTGTACATAGTTTATGCGAGGGTGTGTGTGTGTGTGTGTGTGCCTTGTGACAGACAAGCACCTTGCAGAACCTGTCATCACTGCACACATGCACATGCCCCTTCAAGATAAAGCAAAGACATGTCTGTACAATTTCTAATAAATATTTTACTATGTAAAGGAATGCAATGACAGGGACTGACATAACTGATACTCAAGTATGCATTCACCTTTAAAAGTGATACACATGGCAATCGATTGTAATAACAGCGCAAATGCGTACATATTTTATGACAAGAAATTACCCTGCGTTTTAACCTTTATACCGCAAATGAAGTATGAATTAGCATATGAAATATGCACATAAAATATGTACGCATTTGCACCGTTACGATAATTGATTGCCACAAGTATCGTTTTAAAGTATCGTAGTATATTTTGAATGCATGCTTGAGCCCCCGGAAGGTGCATCCCAGGCACTGCACCATCTTCACTGCAAAGTATCGTTTTGGCAGATGCACCCTGTGAACCAGTTCAAGACTCACATCTCAAGATGGTGCATAGCCAACGGAAACACAGTTAGGCCAACATTTTAACTGGATTGTTGGAAATTTTCTGTGGGAGGGTCGTTCAGGGTAACCATAAGGCCTACTAGTGTAGAATCCTTTTTTTTTTGTTATAAACATTCATGGATTTGATATATTGTCAAGACAGGGAACCAAATATTAATGATACTTAATAAATGTTTTAATGAGAAGATGCAATCCATAAATACATTCAAAGTGTAGAATAGTTTTTTCTTTTCTTTCGATGAGTGACACTGGAATTTTATCTAACAACTAATCAAATACAAATAATATGTGGTTTGTTCAGTGCCACAATTTGGCTAACTTTAATACCTGAAAACGTCTTACTATAAAATATAAAAATCTGCACAGAAACAAATAAAAATAAAGTTTACAGTAAACAAGCAAAGGCACTTCGTGGGTCTGAAATGATTATGCAAGTGTAATACTTTTAAATACCTTAAGGACAGATAGAGAAAATGTTGATGTTTCTACTTGCTAAATAACACTACAGATATTTACAAATCAAAATGGGGACTTGTCAGTCAGGGAGAACCAGAAAATGGTCTGGGTATTGTGCATTGGTAAAAGACCAGAAATTTCAAAGATATTACAAAGAGACCACGAACTGCGGAACAAAGCAGTGAACAAACAAGAGCATTAGTGCCCGGGATGAATGTAAACTGAAGCAGATTCTAATTAAATATCCCTTATGGAGCAGCTCAGAAGTCTTCAACAGGGCAGGTCTGCCAGGTGTAGAACGTGACAAGAGATGCAGAATCCTTAGATCTGGCCGATTAGCAGGTCACCCCTCTGTCAAGCACACATTCAGAAACGGAGAAAGTGGGCCAGGAAAGGCTTAAAAACTGATGGGTGATGGGGCAGATGGGAGGTCCAAAGGGCGGGACTTGTGTGCAAGACAGAGAACAACAGGGAGGTTGTGGGATCTGCGCGGAGGTTGACAGCAACAAAAGTGTTAGGACATTGAAAATTGATGAGGGGATGAAAGTGAGACCTCCTGGCAGGCATATTCTTCTTATGCTACAAGTGCCAAAGCCAAGCTTTTAAGAAGAACTGCATCATTATGCATGGTGATGCCCCTTCATGTGCTTCTCGAGGTCCTGCTGACTTCCTGGCTCGAAAAATGTTCCCAGCACCAGTGTGTTGGCACCAGTGAAAACTGAGGTTAAAAGAGTTAACAAACAATACAAGACAAACAATACAAGACAAACAATACAAGACAAACAATACAAGAGTACACCGGGGATGGGAGATGCGATTCAGAGGGCGGCTTTGGCTGTAACACCGGAAACCATTAACATTCTTACAAGTTCTATGGACAAAAGACGGAATAAGTTTATTGAGAAGAAAGGTGGTCTTGTTCCTAGGCTGTGAAAATATTCTTAAATTGTATTTCTGTTGATATACATTTTGCATACGGTTTCAAAATCCTACCCATTCAGACAATAACATCCAGACAGCCATTTCCTTGTTTTTTTGTTTTTACGGTTCCTCTGAAGAGCCTCAAGTATCTCTGATCTTCTGAAAGTATTCTCTCTGCATGTATAGTTATAGGCAAACTTGATCAAGGTGTTCAAAAGATATTTAAAATGATCACATTTGCATAGTAATTTCAGACATACCGTGACGTAAATCAAGGGTGCTTCGTGACAAATAACACTCAGAAATAGTGCTTGCGATACTGCATTGGGTGCTGTGGATGGAATAACTGATCTGCACTTCATCTTCTGAGTCTCAAAGCTGCCAGGCAAGATGGTACTGCATCACCCATGGAGGAAATAAGCCAGCTGGACTACACACCTACAGCTGCAAAAGATTTTTAAAACAATCTGTAAATGTATTACATCAAACCAGAAAGTCGAGTGAGTTACAGTGGAGTGCAAAAGTTTGCATCCCCTCTGACAAAAGGACAAAAGGAGTAAAACAAAAAAAAAGGATTTCAATCAACACAATATTTAATGGTCAACTTTTACGAATGTTCCTGCAACATCAAAAGTCACACACAAATGGTCAAAGGGTATATAAAATGTGATAGTGAAATAATGAAAATAATATCAGCCCAAAAGTTTGCACCCTCTTTTATGAAATGTTATCTAATGCTTTGTATGTCTTCCCTGTGCCTTTGTAACCTCCTCTAACCTCTTCGGGTAACTTCTGAACGGCTGGGGTTTTTTTTACCCCAAGGACTTTTTCACTTCCTACGTAGCTCTCAAGCAAATCTCCTAGCAGCTCTTCCAGTTACTTTTCTTGATCTTCCACTCTTTAGGAGAATCTTAGCATGTCCATATTTCTTCTATTTGTGGATCATGGTCATCATAGTTGATACTGGTATCCCTAAACACTTTGATTTTTTCCCCCTCTCTCAGTCTGGTTTTATGAAACTTTCCCAGTTTCAATTTGAGCCCTTCTGACAGCCGCCTCCCTGATCACCCTGTTTTCCTTGCTCTTGAACTCCTGGAGATCTGCCCACGTGCAGATATAACATGCAAACCCAGCTGAACACACCTGGGGCCACTCCTCAAGTATTAAGTGCTGACCATGTATTTTAAAGATCACACACTTTTTACATAATTAAATTAAACACTTACAGGGTTAATCAAAGGGGATGCACACTTTTGAGCTTGCTATTAAAGAGCTGAGGCCATATTATATTATATTATCAGAGGGTTCAGAGGGGAAACACCTCTCATTTAGATACAGGAGGTAACAAAGTATCCAAACCAGAACTACCAGGTTTCGAAACAGCTCCACTCTCCAGGCTGTGTGGATTATTTAACAAAGCATGTTGCTACACCTTCAAAAACATACTAGAAAAGAGGTAATGTTGCTAAAAAGATTTCTTCAAGCTGCTAATCCCTCTGAAATGCACCATGGGTACAGGTGGTTTGTGTACTGTGTGTGAATATTGTGTATATTACTTCTTAATGCTATAAAGATCTATCTATCTATCTACCCATCGATCCATCTATTATGGAAGGCTATTTTGCAGATGAACTGCACAATAGAGGTAGCTCTTTATTATTAACCCAGAGTCTAAGGGGATGTAAACTTTTGCAATCAGCTGTACCCGGCCATTAAAGCTTTTTACAAATGTATTCTGCTCTAGAAAGTGGATGTTACTGATGATATAATAATGAGTCAAGGCGGTATACAGCAGATGTAGTTTCAGATATAGATTACAATAATTGTTATTATTTTTTAAAACATCAGTGTCTGAATGCAAACAACGCTCTTTCATAACTAAACCATTAATCTAGGTTTCTCTTTACTAGTTTATTATGTTATAAAAACATGACAGTGTTACAAGAAATTCATTGTCATATCATTTAAATTGAAACAGCTGCCTCGAATGAAGTCATCGTTGCTTGGCAACAAGGTGCATGCATAAACAAGATCTCAAGACTCACTTGTTTGCTGTCGGCCAAACGTGACTCGGTAGGACAGCCATAGGCTGAGCACAAGCAAGAAGGTAGCGATAAATCCAAAAACCTGCAGAAAATGGGAGGACAGTTGCATCTGAGGCGGCCCCAGGGACCATTTCGCATAAACAAGAGGAAATGACAAAGATGGGAAATGAAGGAAACAACTTCAATGGCAGGATATTGCAGGACAGTCCAGGAAAAACACCCTTTAGAATCACAGATACTGAAGCACAACAAACTACCTCTCAGACTGTGTTTCCATACAAGTTCACTACTGCATGTTCTTTGATCTGGAGATGGGAGAACAGCATTCCATGTGGTGGTGGGGGGGGGTTCAAAGGAATTTTTGATGTTTTACAGGAAGCACAGGGTAGAGATCCAGGGCCCCCTACGTACACCCCCTTACATATTAATATGGAGCTACACGTTTTCCACCTTGTTGGGTATACATCTTGAATAAACTGGTATGGAAACTGGGTTTTTAAATTATATGTGCGACTTTGTTATTGCAATTTATATTCTGTTTGGTTTTCAATCATATCAACGGGAGCTTTTATAGTTAGGTTGAAGTTCAACCTTTTCTGTGGTCTTATCAGTTCTAGGAATAAACGTCTTGCTCAGCTGACTGTGGTTCAGTTAACGCCTTAAAAAAAAATTAACAGAAGCAGGAGGATGGCAGCAGATGACATCCTTGTGTACACTGTGATATTTACAGGGTGACCAGATCATCCATGTCAGGGAAGACACTTTGAGCTCGATTTGTAAACAACCATTTCAAGTAAGGTGTATAGAATGCATTTTTCTTTCCCAAATTGTTCTCTGGTGTCTCTTTAAAAGGTATATGAACTTGGTTTGGTCCAAGGTATATGAATTTGCTTTGGTGAGCTCATTAATATGTCCATGACCTCTGTTCTGATTGGCTGATTTACAATAATGCAATGCAATGCAATGGCAAATTAATGCTTTCGAGTGGTAAATTTTGTCATTGTATGTTTCCCTGAAGAATTTCCTGCACGTAACTGAAACAGCCCCACTTCAGCCCAGGCACAACATTAGTGAAACTAGTTTGTTTTCAGCATTGTGATGAGAACAATGGAATTATTTTTCCTCTCACGCAACAAATGATTTTATAGTGCTAGCTGATTTTATAGTTTATAGCTTTGCCTTATATTTAACTAAGAACTCCAAACGGGAAGCTGAGCAGATTGTAAACGTGTGATTTGTAATGAATTGCAATGAATGTCAATGTCAGTGTCACTTCGTAACGTTAACTACCCCCCTGCTAAACTGGGGTACATTTTCCCAAAAGTATAGCTGCTAGCAACTGAATGGTTCCAACTATGAAATTTGGTAAAGGGAGCTTGGGAAATGTACCCCTGACATCAGAAATAGTGTTCAAGATTCAAAGTATATCGTTTCCATCTATCAAGCTCTCCTTTTTCAGCTATGCCAAGGTAAAGTCAGATGTTCATCCCATGGCACCTTTAAAATGGACCTGGATTTCACTTTCACTGAGTTCTTGCTGTGTGCTGATTGGTCAGTCTCCTGTAATCATGCGCGTGTCACTAATGTTAATGTGAAACATTCTTTCAATCATGGAAACAAACCAGTCAGAAGTGAACTATTTAGCCAAGCACAGGAGCTTTTTAGTTTTAATGTATTTTGCAAAACCTGAAGTAACTCAAAGTAGCTCCCTGACATGGATTCTGTAGTCAGCCTAAATATGTACTTATTATTTATTCAGCATGAGAAATCACCAGGCCAATGCAGTTCCTACTTCTTGGTATTCACCCCCCCTGGAACTGTGAGCTGTACACGGTCTCCTGAGTACTTGTCAATATTAGCACAACAAACAGATTCATAAAATGAGGGAAATGGACTCACTGAACCAGCGACGAAAGACGAATACCCATGACTCTGCACGGCTAACACTATGGAGGCGATGAAGACGAGGAAAGAGCCCAACACGTAGTGCAGAAACTCCTAATAAAAAAAACACGTCATAAGGAAACATAATTAAGTATTGGGCCTATCATTCAGCAGCTAAATGTTTCAAAGGGCTGAAAACAGACAACTTGATATGATGATTGACAGGGTGCATATTTAATTAAAAATAATGTAATACTGGCAATTTCCACATTCTGAACACAAGCAGTCCTGACATGAAAGGGATTTTTGCTTTTGGGCGTATTACACAAATCCACATGTTCAAAGACCAATCCGTACTTCACTTTCTCGCTTATGCTCTAGCAGCAGAGTGTATTGTGGTCCTCTGCTCTTGAATTTGGATACTGCCAGGCTGTTTCTCAAAATGCGTACCTGACTGTTCTCGTGCTCTCATGTATCCATTTCATGTCATCTTTCATTGCCGAAGACTAGTTCCACTACTCAAGAACAGAAGTACAGAGGACAGTAAAAATCTCTGGATG
>JAODJW010000046.1:6909892-6926474 GCA_026777045.1 Hyperopisus bebe
CTTTAATATTAGGGGAAACATTATTTCCTGATAGACAGGGGAAACATAGGGAAACCGAATTGCCCGGAACACCGGGATTAGATACTGCAGAATTAGCAACTCATCTTTTCATTTAATTGGGCATTTTGACGTGTTAAATTTGGTACATTGAAATTTTAGATTTTTGAGGTTAATCTTCAGAAGTGTTTTAGATTTTTGAGGTTAATATTCAGAAGTATTTTAGATTCCATTCAAGATCCAGAGACGAATCATAACACGGTTATTCTCGAGGACGGATACATGTATTCAAAAGGATCACCACTAGTGACAGAACTTTGCCAGCAGATGGCGACAGAGTCATTGCTTTACTACTCCATCAAGACAAACGGAAAAACCAGGCGACATGCGAATTCCCCCCCTCTAGCATTTTAGTAATTATTATCCTGTATTTTTTTTTTCTATTACAGCTTTTTATGGAGCGCGGTAATAAGATGTAACCGTGCAGATGCCGTACCTGTATCATATCTGTTATTCAAAAAGTCGTCATTAGGGGGCAGTAGAGACACGTCTGTCAAGTCTAAGGACTCTGATAGTAGAAAGTCAAGCAAAAGGCTGCATTTTAGATTGTGCACAATTGTGTACGGACACAGAATATCGCCATTAAGTACATACTAAATAAACTAAAAATAAATTTATTACAAGACAACCGTATACTTAACGGGGTTGGTAAATTGTTTAAAACCCATCGGTGATAGTTGAGACTACTGGATTTTGTTATGAAAGTGAAGGTAGTTGACAGACAGGAAATGCTGTGAAGAGATTTACCCACAAGTAGGTGGCAGTACTGTGGGTGACCTGGTGACCTAAAGCTTGCTAAAAGATCGCTGTGAACGAAAGTGGGCTGGGCGGGATGGGTCTTGTGGTTTGTACTGTGGTGGGACACTGCGCTTCGTCATCAGCTGGTTGTGACCCGAGGGTTTGTGTGGGAAGGTCGCCATGGCAACCCTGCAGATGTGGTTAGCCAGAGTTAACGAGTTTGCAGACGTAGTTTGGTAGGGTTTCCTGCTCCCTGATGTTCTAGCGTGACCCGTAAGTGTCCCATGTATAACTGCAGGTGACCACACACTGAGAACCTGAGACTCAGGGGCCTGGACAAGGTGTGGGAGATGCAGGCGTATCCCATCGGAATGCCTGACAATATGACTCTTTTACTCTCACTCATTGGTCCAACAGCAGAGCCCACTTGGGATTTGAAGCAGAATCTGTACCCTTAGCCTTAGACTCTGGCATGTAGGATCTTTGTGTGGGGGGCTCGTTCTCTCTGCTTCACTTTGTCACTTCACATTTCCAACCTTGCTGTATTTATTTATGAACAAAATCTAAGAATCACCTTGGCTATATGGTACAGTCTGACGGCAGCGCTGCGTCATCCATCCGCTACCACTCGACAGTGGGCTGAGGCGTGGTGGTGTATCTGTAAATGGCAGGAAGAAGAGGCATCAATTCCACCCCCCAGCACTAACGTGGACATCCGGGTCACTGCCTGAAACTTCGATCAAACTTCAGGGTCATCACTGATGCTTCTATTTCAATAATTAAATAATGTCCAGTGGTTGATTTTTAATTCCTAAAATGATGTGCGACTTTAAAATAAACTATAAATTGGCTGAATGAAACGGGTCTGACGCGGAAACAGCAGTCGAGATGTCATTAGTTATGGGACAACATTAGATGAAAACCACCTGAAATGTGGGACATTTTCAAAGTTGTTTTTAAAGGTGAGTCGTTTAAAAATGGCAAATAGCAAAGGACTACGGCAAAGTGTCGTCCTGAACGCCTCAGTGTAAAATGCAATATGGGTAATGAGTGGCGCCTTTTACTTACTAAAAACTAAATAACAGCCACAAATATGAAGGAATGGCGGCTAAATCGATAACTGTCCAGATGATGCGTTAGCTGATGTGAAAGACTCTGTACGGATTAAGATCTGAAATCCTCCATCACCAGTCCATGTCCAGTAACTGAGGCTGGGGTACACCCTGGATGAGATACTGGTCCACCCTATGCTCCAACGCTGAAGCACTCTCCCCTTTGAATAAACCTCTTCTCTTAAACCTCTAAAAAGGAAAATCAGCGCAGATATTGCTCTTACCTAAGGAATTTGGCGGATTAATCACGTTTCGAATCCCACTTTTCAGGCCATTAAGTGCGCACGTGAAGGGCCGAGAGTTTACAAAGAGGCGACAATTAATTACAGTGACAGAAACACCGTAATTACAGTGAAAGAAACAGCGTAATTACAGTGAAAGAAACAGCGTAATTAGCGTCCACTGAGCCGCAAAGCTTTCATTCTTTTTGTTTAGGCCTGCTTATAGAGAGTAAATTTTCATCTGCGATTTTACACTCTGATTAAGGGCCTGACTGGGCAGGCAGACTGTATCAAAGTGATTTACAGTTAATTGCAGGCGGGGTCGCGAGGTGATTAATGGTTTAACGATGGTTAAAACGCATGTTCCGCTTTCACATCCCAGCTCGAGTCTCGTTTCTGTTATGGATTCAGGGTTACGCTGCCTGCCTAAGTCAGCTGCATGGAAATCTAGTTGCCTGGGGCATGTGTGTGGCTCTGTGGGTTAGGCCTCTGTGCCTGTGAGCAGAAGGTTGTTGGCTTGAATCCCATGCTTGGCACATCGGTGTTGGGCCCTTGAGCAAGGTCTCCAATCCTCTGAAAAATGCTGATGGATGGTTGATCCTGCACTCAGATCCCAAGATCCATTCCCAGTTCTATATTTGTGTGTATGTCTTAAGGAGAGGACGACAGGATATGTGAAACACACATTCCATTTCTGTACTTGTAGGTTTTGTGTGTGTCTCTTTCTGGGAAGGAGGGGGCAGGGTCACATGTTCTGTGTGTGTGTGTGTGTGTGTGTGTCTGGGGGGGTGTCACAGGTGGTGTGTTCTGGGCCTGCCACCCGGCCACAGGTGCAGTGTGTGTGTCATTCCATTTTTTTTTTTTTTTTTTTTTTTGTGTGTGTCATTCCATTTAATCGCTGGTGTGTGTGCTTGTGCACATGCCCGCACTGTGTCCTTGGGTGTGCCAGTCTGCAGTGTGTGTGGTATTTTTTTCCCTTCCAGTCAGAGCTGGGTGCACCTGTATATGAGTGTGTCTGTGCGTGCATGTTTGCATCCTTCTTTTCATTCCCGCCTCCATAACGCTCAGTCGCAGGTGCGCCTCTGTCCCCACCGTCACCTCTGTGTGTCCCTGTGCTCCTGGTTCCCCCGCATGCCCACTGCGCCTCCTCGCAGTGTGCAGCTTCGCTCCCGCTGCTCGCACGCCATCTGCCCGCCGGAACAGTGCAGGGCACACACGGGATAAGCTGTGGCGGAATGACCCGGAAGCCGAGGAAGTCTGCGTTCTTTGCCACTTGAAGGGCGCTGCCCTCTCACACTTTGCCACATGAGAATTGTGGCCACGGGCTTTCAGATCATCGGAATTGGAAAGTTATTACTGGGGTGGTGTCCGGCAGGAAGGAGTCACGAGTTTGCAAGCAGGTGGCCGAAGCCTTGAGGTGAAGCTCTTCCTCTCGCCAGCCTCCTCCTCATCCTCACCCTCCCAGGCTCTCCTAGCCACGCACATCAGTTCCTTTACGCTAGACAGCGAAGCTTGTTTTCTGAGTCCTTAGTTCCTAAGGGTGTAAAATTGTCTGCATCCCTGCCCACATTTGCTGACTCCTGTAGGTTGCCTTGCCATCAGAAGAGCCAGGTTTTTCAGAAGGTCTTAAACTGGACACCACTGACTGAAAGGCTGTATACATAAGTTACACACATCTTCTCAAAAACGATTAAATCAATGTTCACCTGCTTTAAATGGCATTTTAAGATGACATTTCAAAAGATTCACTCAGTTCCAGAGCACAAAGACTAAAGTCTGATCCCTTATCATCTGAAGAATACAATTTTGTGCACATTGAGTTTAAAAACAACCCAGTCCAGATGATTTATTCAGTAAGATGGAGACCAGTGTTTTCGAATCAGCTATGGAAACACTGAATGACCTCATTGTGTCTTGGGCAAGCGGTCAAATCAAAATGCAATGGCTTCTTTCAGATGTAAATCCCCAGCATTGGTTCAATTATGGGTGGGGGGGTCATAAGAAATTTAGATGCTGGTGATATGGGGTGAGGGAAGGCTGAGCTGGTGATCCACCCCCCCGGTCAATAGACTGGCTTGGTTCTATAGCCAGGTTTACCATGATTTACTGTAATGTTTCCACAAGAAATCGACGTGCCAAGAATACACAAAAGCTGAGCTTGTGAAAAGATTGAATGTAATTCCCAGTGTGTACAGAAGATGGGATGACGGTGAATTCTGCTCCTTGCGTTTCAGCTGGTTACGTTCTTCATTGTACCCTGTGAACGTGGGGTATCACTTGTCTATCCATTGTCTGAAAAACAGACCTGGCACATGTTCCCCCGGAGGTATGAGGAGGAACTCTCTAGAACAGCCTGGGGTGCTAAACCCATTCAGGTAAAAGGACACATGTCAGCAGGTGCAGCAACAGTGCCCCCTAGAGGTATGTCCACCCCCATTCCTCACCCCGCCTGTTGGCCAAATGCAAACTTCTTCTGAGTGCTATGTCAGCTTCATGCATGCAATACTCTCTCACATGCAGACACACGCAAACACGGAGGATCCCAGACGCACGTAGTAGAGGAAAACCCTTTAAACGGCTCTCGAGGTGAATCAGCTAAATTCACCTCATGATGAATTGTCTGTGTGTCGAGATTTGTTTGAGAAAGAGACGCGTTAAGTCAGTGTGAAATTCTGAGGTGAAAGATATACTTCCAACCTCCGCTGCTGGAAATTGTAGCTGTCATCTATTAAATGCTTGCAGCAAGCTGTTTGACACTAAACGGCCCTAACTAACCCATCACCTAAACCTGGTTAACAGTGACTGTGATGACTGCTGGATGAGACCCGTTAAAATCATAGCAACGTTTCCTGGCAGAACCACCACCTTCTGTGATCTTGGCTCTGTGTACACGCATGTTTGATGCCTCGCTCTTAGTCCTCCCTAAGGCCTCAGATTTCGGTGCCTCACATTATAGGGACGTGATCCATAATGAAGGGGGTGTGGCCTATGCAAAAAGTGCTCATTAGGTATATGGAATGTGCTGATTGGCCCCAAATGATTTTAGGTGTCACGGCTGAGACCTGGTCGATTTGGTCCAGCTGGTAACTTTACAAATTATCAGCAGAAAGTGGGCCATGGAGAAATGGGAGGACCATGCCTGGTGCTGAGTTGGGTAATTCAGGTCCAGAGAGTAAAAGTCCAGACCGGGATTCTGTTTCAACCAACCAGTTGAATACTCTGTTACTGTGACACTTTGGTTGGTTGAAACAAAATCCCAGTCTGGACTTTTACTCTCTGGACCTGAATTACCCAAGTCTGCCTGGTGTGAGCAGTTAGGAGATGGATGGATGGGTAATTTGACCTCACAGTGGAGATAAAGAGAGACGAGTCAAACAGACGCTTTGACTTATGATCTCGCCTGTTCATGAAGATGGATATTTCACTGGAGGATCTCAGGTGAGGGGCCACACTTAAGGGGCCGGTGAGTACCAGCGACCATGAGTGACAGACTCCTGTCCTAAAGTGCGGGTCCGGAGCAGAGGGGGTGAGAGGGTGTCCTCTAAAGCCAGACATTGAGGGGGGTGAGGATCCAGAGAGGTGGAGGCGCAGTGTGGCTGTTTAGTGGAGTTTTCTGAAAGAATCCATTGAATGTTGCTTGTGGGGTGGTGGAGGGGGGGGTTCAGTGGGACGCACTGTCTCTTCACCCCTTCAGGGTTGTGGGTTTGAAAGCTGCCAGCATATGGGCTGAAGGTCTCATTCTATGCTCAGTGTTTAATATGGATACAGACAGAGCCTTCTGTTCATATTCTGCCCCCATTTAGTCCGTATCTGTGCACGTTTTCTGAAAGCTTACTGATACAGACAAAATGGAGCAGTACCGCCATCATGGGCCAGTGTGGCCAGTAGTTCAAGCGAAACACTTGAAGTGTTTATCAAGATAATTATACTGTGCGCACCATATATTATTATGAGCACAGGAAATTGTATTCTGCGCACTACATAATCAAGGTATTGAGCGCTCAACTTCAATAACTTCAATGTTACAAAGACGTTCTTGTTACACTGTGATAAAGATTGCCTCATATTCGATATTAAGTTTTTCAGCTGTAAGTTTTTTAAAAAGCAAGCCAAATGGTTTTTAATCACGTGTGCGCTTAACATTCACTTACACTCAGGTTCCTTGAGTGTCCATTCATAGCACAATGGGTGTGATAACTGCTCTAATCATTCTAAAACAACACGAGACAGAGAGATCTAGTAAAGTGTACTTTAAACAGTGTACTGTGGGGGACAATGCACATGCCTTGGATTTTCAGATTGCTGCTGTGTATTTCCATGCATTGGAATAAATCAATAGGCTAATAACTCTAAAACTAAATAAGACACATACGTTTCAAGTATATTGTGCTTTTTGCAGTATATTGTGGGACACTGCACGACATTAAGTGGTCATTTGTAGCCCAATGGAAATAATAAAGGTAGATCTTCAGGAGCAGGGCTGGTGATTATTACTTTAAAGCTGGACTAATGTCTTGTGTGCTCATGATAATATACTATACAGACAAAAGTATTGGGACACCTGGCCATTACACCTACAGGAGCTTTTCTGACATCCCATTCTAAATCCATAGATATCAGTATGTAGCTGGTCCCCCCTTTGCAGCTATAACAGCTGCCACTCTTCTGGGAAGGATTTCCTCAAGATTTTGGAGTGTGTCTGCGGGAATTTCTGCCCATAGTGTTGGCACAATGCAGTCAGGCAAGTAACATTCTCCTGGCATCCGCCAAGCCCAGATTCGTCCGTCAGACAGCCAGACAGAGAAGTGTGCCTCGTCACTCCACAGAACGCCAAGTTTCCACTGCTCCAGAGCCTAGTGGCACCGTGCTTTACAGCACTCTATCCGACACTTGGCATTGCGCTGACTCGGCCATGGAAGCCCATTCCATGAAGCTCTCGGTGCACAGGTGATGGGTTTTTGTGCTGGGGTTAATCTCAGAGGAAGTGCAGAACTCTGTAGTTACTGAGTCAACAAAGCGTTTCCGACTTTTATGCACTACGCGCCTCAGTTCCTGCTGACCCTGCTGTGTTACTCTATGTGGTCGGTCGCTTCGTGATTGAGTTTCTGTTGTTCCTAAACACTCCCACTTTGCAATAATACCACTTACAGATACCCATGGAATATCTACCAGGCAAGAAATTTTACGAAGTGACTTATTACACAAAGTAGCATCCTATGACAGCACCACGCCTGAATTCACTGAGCTCTTCAGAATAACCCATTCTTTCACAAATGTTTGTAAACCTGACTGCACAGCTATGTGCTGGATTTGATACACCTGTGGCAATGGGTCTGAATGATCCATCACATCCATCCATCCATTTTCCAACCCGCTTATCCTACTGAGTCGCGGGGGTCCGGAGTCTATCCCGGAAGCAACGGGCACGAGGCAGGGAACAACCCTGGATGGGGGGCCAGCCCATCGCAGGGCACATGGGTCTGAATGAAACATCTGAATTCAATGATTAAGAGGCGTGTCCCAATATTTTTGTCCATGTTAAATACACTGTGTGCCTCACACTGCCCTCAATATACTTATATTTTGCGTGAAGGATGAGTTATTGTTTGCTGAAGGTGATACTTTGTGTGTTAAAAACATCCTCTTCAAAAACAATAATTTTTCAGGACTTTGTGGATTCCGTACAATTTGGTGGGAAATCTAAAACACCTATATGAGCCTGCAACAAGTCCATGAGCAGCTGTCTACAACACTGCTTCCACTTTTGCTTCTTTCTCAGCAAGTACATTTTTACAACCTCCTCTACCGTCGCAGTTTTTGTTGTTGCACGACACTTGTGACTGCCATGCCTTCTTAACGTCCATGCCAGGCTAAAGGACGCGTGGAAGTACGTGGGCAGTGACAGTTACGTCATTTGAAACGGACATATTTATTTCCGGATGTAAAGGAAGCATAAAGGAGCCCTAACAGTTCACCTCATGCTACACGAGTTTCCTCCTGGTTTCTGATTTCTTCCCACAATTGTGGTGACTATGTGCACCATCCCCTGTGAGGAACTGGACCCCCCCCCCCCCCCCCAGGGTGTGCCCGACCCTTGACTTCCTGGAATAGGCTGCAGGCCCATCATGACCCAGTACTGGGTAAGAGGTGGGAAGGCAGATTTATACTTTATACAGCTAATGACATGTACAGCAGGACTGCTTTTCCAAAATGGGACTAAGTTGAAACAGTCCTTCGTTGTGTTAATCTGGCGGGGTTAAGATGGGCAAAAACCACCTCTAAGCAGATTTAATTGTCTGCGGATGAATGTAGAGCAAGCAGATTGGCGGCTGAAGGGGTTACGTTTGGGGGATGGATGAGATTTTCCTAAGCACAGGTTCCTCTTGGCGTGTGGATCATGGGGGGAACTCCAATGAGTTTTTTTGACGGTTTTGCACAGCGCCTCCTGCAGGCCTGAGGGAATATGCTCTCTAGATGGCGTTTCATGTCATTAACAGTTCAGACTCCAGGAACAGTGTACAAGGCATCCCAAGCGTGAATTCAATCCTCACTACACAGACAGCCAGCTTTTACAACGAGACTCACAAACCTGATAGGCGCTTCTGAAAAAGCAAGTGATGATGGAGGAATGCCAAAGACATGAACAGCAGCTGGGCTCGTCGCAGCCGGAGAGGGGGGGGCACTTAAAATAAGGCGGAAAGAGTTACTCGGGGCATGGAGAAGATGAGCTGACCACACAGCTGAAGCTGATCTGAAGCTTAGGGGGAGGGTTTCACAAGAGCACCGGCAAATGTACCATCTTGCTCAGCTGAAGCTGGAAACTGGTGCTGTGTTGAGATCAATAGTGAGAATCGCAGCGTCGCTCCCCAAAAACAAACAGCGCCGAGATTGAATCTGAGCCGCTTCGGCCTCCAGCGGGACCAGAAGGACCGGGACAGGTGTCTCTCTCCCTGGCTTCGGGGCCGGCATCCGTCCCCCTGGTCGATAAGGCATTATGTGATTCCCGGGGGGGGGCACCGGATGAGCTCTCATTTCCTGGCTAATATTCGCAGACACTTTCACTTGACATTTCTCTCTCAGGAAAAAAGAGCAGCAGAAGCAATCAAGGTCTGATGGATTTGGTCCATCTATTAGAATGACATTTAGTTGGCCAGTGGTGGCAGAAATTATGCCACGGCCTGGGAATTAGTTTGCAAATTGTGCTCTGAATTTCGCCTCTGTTTCCATCGCGATGGGCTTTTTTTTCCCTGGTCTTGCCGATCACTGCCTTATCAGAGCCAATCAACAGAGTCCGGGAGGCGGCTGTGGGTCCCCTTCACATGGGGAAAGGGCGGGGGGGGGGGGGGGACTGGGAGTGCCAGACGGACTCTTGCGATGGAGGTGAGGCTTGGGGCTGATAAAGGGCAAACTCTTTAACGGAACTCAAATGCTGGGGATTAAATGTTAATGCTCGGTTCCCCCTGGTCACGTTCTGTGACACTCTGTGCGGTGGGGGGTGGTGGGGTGGGGGGGTTCCACGTTGAGATGGCCGGCACCGGGCAGCAGGAGACAACGATAACGTGACCACGGAGACCTTAACTCCCCTACCGCTTATCTGTAGCTCACTGCGTTTAGGAGAAAACCTCCCCCAGTGCTTGGTATGCTGCTCCCAACACGCAGAGGTTCAGCTGGAACACCGAGGAGATACTACAGAAACATTTCAAATTGCGTTATGGCCTCCCACAGCTCCCAGAATGCTCTGCGGTGTTCGTGTGGACTGCGATGCATCAGATTCATTTTGCAATATATAGGTAGAACTGTATTTGTAATCCATACTGGAGCCTTCAGCAATCTGAGCTGTGTATGCAAATATCTGTTGCAGCAACATTTATTTGCATTAAATGAATCTGACCACTAGGTGGCGTGTTGAGTAGCAGTGATAACTCGCACCTTCAGGACTGGGGGTCTGAATCCCACTTGTGCTCTGTGTGTGGGGGTTTGCATGTTCTCTTCATGTTGCATGGGTGTCCTTTGGTCTCCTCCTGTGCTCCAAAGATCTGCAATGAAAGTGATTGTGAGATAACTTTTTAAGTTTTACTTTTCACTTAATTCGGAAATAGCATTAGTTCAAATAATTTGTGTTGTGAATATTTATGCCATGTCAGTATGTGCACCTCCCTGTAAAACTGCAATGACAGAAGATGCTCCCACTTGACAAGTGACATTGTCTATTTAAAGTGAATGTTTCAGATAGTTCATCTGCTTCTTGAATTATTTGGAAAGCACAAGTTGGATAAGCACAAATCAACATTTCAAAAATGACAAAACAAAACAGGGAACAGGAACCAGTTATAAGAAAACCCTAATTTTCACAGGGTGTTGCTGCCAGCAGGTTCCCGGTGACTCAGGCCTGGATGGATGGACACCTGACCATCTATGTCCACAGTGTCTTTACAGCAGAGCATGTCAGACCTTCCTCTGTAATGAGGGGTGACTGTCTGAATGCAAACAGGGTGATGGAGAAGATAAAAAGTCACTTAATGTCCTGAATCGATGGAGGTAAATATCACAGCATATAAGAGATTTACAGGGGTTAATGGGTTATACAGTGGAGGCCAAAATTGTGGAAACATCTAACATTTTTGGCATTATGTGTTAAAAATTACTATGTGAATATTGGCGGTAATGTTTATGAACAATCAAAGAATGTTACAAATATCATGCATTGGACGATTAAATAAGTAACTGGAGCAACTGGAATAAAGGTCTGCAATCTCTAAAAATTGGAAGTATTTCCACAGTTTTCCTCTCTAGTTTGTGTATATCATGTTTCACATTCCCTATTTAAATAGCACTTCTGTTTAAAAGTTAAAATGAATTGACTTGTGGGCGATGCGGGTCAAGGTGTGAGCACCCAGATGGAAGAATCCAGAGGTTGTACCTTTGAACACCTGAACTGGGTTGGAAAATTGTGCAGATGAACTGTAGGTGTTTCAACAATTTGGGCAAATGGGTTCAAAATAAAAAGGTAACATAAAGCATAAAATATTTGAAAACACAAGTGTTCCCCGTCCACACAGGCTAAACTGAAATGCGCCTCATATTCTGCTTGCACACCGTGTGTTGATAAGGGACACAGGGCCACTCAGACTGGTTATTGTCAGGGAGAAAGATGCAAGACGGGGGGCACAATAGCACGCCCCCCCACCTGGTTTGCTGGGTGACCATTTATCAAATATCTGCTGACGAGCCCCACAAAACAGGTCCTTGGCACGGCACGTACGACCCCTCCAAATCTATTTACTGCAGAATTAATGAAAGACACTAATGCACCCCCCCCCCCCACGCCCCTCCGCCTACATACGTGCAGATGTCTGGCCGTTGATGGAAAACTCGCAACTGCACAAGAACAATGAATCCCATCATTTGTGAAATTATTTAATCAATACGGGGTCGGCCTGGAATATATTCCAGCCTGTGATCCCTCCTGTAATCCGAAGTGACAGACCAGACACATTTGGTGACGTGGGTACACACTGGGGGGGATCCACTCCCAGGCTGAGACTAGCCGGCGAAATTGCTTTGCGGTTTGTTGATTAGCATGTGGCTGTTGGTTTGAGTTTCATCTTGATGAAATCTGACTTTCCATGTCACATAGTACTGAGGACGGCAGAGTCCGACATAACCCCCCCCCACCCACGCATCTCACCATGACTCGTAATAGGGGTCCAGGGGTCCAGGAGTCTCACCAAGTCATAACCAGCATCACACAGGGTGTTATATATGGATGGTGGGTGAACGAGAGCACAATCTGAATCACTCCTGGCAATTATCTCTGTACACATATTTTCAAGTGTTATTGTCACATAGACTTGAAACATAGACACACACACACACACAGTATATACATAGATATACGCAAACACACACACCGTATATATGGTCAGAACCTGTGTGTATGTGTGTGTTCATGTGTGATTGTGTGCACGTGTGTATTGGTGTGTGTGCACGCAGGACTGTCTTCATTCACGCGTGTAAAAATACAATAACGGGTACTCTTCCTTGGTATGATCAGAGCTTGCCGTGCACGTCATATTCCGATTAAAGAGGTATGTTCCAATTAACAAGCCTGATTCAGTCCTAAACTGGCCTTGAAATGAATGGAGGGTGGCCACAGTTATGAATCTGGGTGTATTTACCAGCAGGCCTGCGGGGGCGTGGTGCTGAATTAAAGGCAGAACGCCCCTGACAGATTTTTCAGGATCTGCTGCCGTCTTTTCCGGATGAATCGGTAAAGAAACAGCCCTGAAACACCCCCCCATTCCTTCCACCCTGTCATAGGAAGACGGCATCTAGCCAGTTGTTTGTTTACAGAATAAACCCTCGTCTCAGGATTCATTAAAGACAGATAATGATTCGTGTGACTCTGAGATCGCTCGTGCACGCTGAGGCTTTATCTTTCACTGCGGTCATTCTCTGTCTCACCTTGACTGTTTGACCTTTTGACCCTTCAACCCTGCTCTCCCACTTAAATAATAGCCTGCCGTTATCTATTATCAATTGATAAATCAGTATTTTAAAAGCTAGACAAATATATTGAATATCTTTTAAGCAGGGACACGTCAGCATGCAGAAAAATAACACTTAAATTTTGCAACAGCATTATACTTATAAATTATTCAGCAGCATGTCCAGCTGTATAAAGGGTTATCATTTATTTACTGAGAAATTGATTTACTGTTAAAAAAACTGTGTGTAAGCTGCCAATTATACCTTCCCTTAGGATCATCGTGATGTCCATCCTGTGTGCTGACCAATCCCATAGACCCAGCCTGTGTGCTGACCAATCCCATAGACCCAGTCTGTGTGCTAACCAATCCCAAGCAAGCACTAACCCATCAAATACTATAAAGAACATAAAGCCACGAGACATTATCCACTGAGGCAGAGTGCATGTCCTTCATGCCGTAAGTCCAGATGGAGTCATGGGGTTGGGGCAATCGGTCCATAAAGTGGTCAGCAGGCAGCTGCTCCAGTACCTTCCACAGTGGCCCCCACCCTAACCATAAATTCTGATGTGAACAGTCTCCTCCACTCCTACTCTGGTGTCATCCACAGCCAGCTTTTATCCGTTTATCATTCTTGGCACCGTGTACTCCTGCTGTGAGGATTATGGCCACAAGGTGATTCCGGTGAGTTCCACAAACATGGCCCCAATGTTCATCAATTAGCCTCCTCTCGTTTTGTTTTCCCAAGCACTGCCGACTCTGATTCCATGTGCTTCGAGGCCTTGGTGTCTGATAGTATATAGGGAATGCTTGCAGAGCTGATTTAACTCATTTGTGGCCTCGTCCATGAGTGTCAGAGCTCAACAGGCATCACTGGTGATGGGACACTCTCCCAGCTGCTGATCCCATGACTGGAGGCTCTCCCAGCTGCTGATAACATGACTGGAGGCTCTCCCAGCTGCTGATCACTTAATTGGAGGCACCCCCAGCTGCTGATAACATGACTGGAGGCTCTCCTAGCTGCTGATCACTTAATTGGAGGCACCCCCAGCTGCTGATAACATGACTGGAGGCTCTCCTAGCTGCTGATCACTTAATTGGAGGCTCTCCCAGCTGCTGATCACTTGATTGGAGGTTCTCCCAGCTGCTGATCACGTGACTGGAGGCTCTCCCAGCTGCTGATCACTAGATTGGAGGCTCTCCCAGCTGCTGATCACATGACTGGAGGCTCTCCCAGCTGCTGATCACTAGATTGGAGGCACCGCCAGCTGCTGATAACATGACTGGAGGCTCTCCTAGCTGCTGATCACTTAATTGGACGCTCTCCCAGCTTCTGATCACATGACTGGAGGCTCTCCTAGCTGCTGATCACTTAATTGGACGCTCTCCCAGCTTCTGATCACGTGACTGGAGGCTCTTCTTCCCGCTGATCACGTGACTTTTCAGGCACACAAGCAAGGAGCAAGTGGATGACAGAGAGCATGAAGTAGCCGGATCTAACAGAGGAGACGTGTAGGAGGGAGATATCTGTTGCCATGGGCTACAGACCGCTCCATGCCTGCCCCACAATAACAATGGCTGCCGATCCTGGGCTGAGACTCGGCGTGTCGAGACCTATTTGACAGCCACTTTGATCATGTGACTCGCCTCTGCCATCTTACTGGCAGGTGGCACTGTTCAAGGGAAGAGTCTGTTTGCTCTTTTTCTGAGAATGGCCAGAACAAAACAGAATAATGGCATAATAATTGGTGAAAGACAGAGAGGGGAAGGGTGTTTTAAACAAAAAAAGTTTGAACTGCTGAGAATGTTAGGGTCACGCTTAGGTCTTGAGGGGCTTTTCTGTCCTGGTTGGCATTAGCGGCAGGTCGCTAACACAGGGGCTAATCGTGTCCTTTGGGTTAGAATGAGCAGAGCACTCTATTGCACATAATATTACATTTAATATCTAAAAAATAATATGTATATTCATATGCCCTTATTTCCAGCACGTTTTCCCTTCTGTTCCAGATCAGGCTGAATCAGTTTTTAACAGCTCAGGCGCATTTACTGGGACATGAGATAACGAGGGGAATGAAAGGTATGGATCAGAGCAGCGTCCTGATTCCAACCGCGCACGGGACGGGCCGGCGGTCCGGATAAGATCCCCCTCCCTCCGCTCCTTCTCCGCGACGACACGAACGGGATTCATTATGCAAATTAAAAGCACTTTTACTTTTCACGCCCCCCGGTGACAAAATTAATGAATTCCTTTCCCGTGCTTCGTCTCCCTATTCCAGTGCAGATAATCGCGCTGAGCCCACTTCTCTGGGACGGTACCAAAACCCAGAAATCATTTCTTTCTTTATTATTACTCTGCTGTTGGTAAGATTGCCCTCCTTGTGATAGTGATGTAGCTTTGTAGTTATAGTTATTGTGACACATAAGTGTCATATGTCACCCTGCACTGTACTGACATCACAGCCGTATAATAATGGTGAACATCGTTAGCGGGTCATGTGACGTTATTTTAGCACAGACCGCAAGCTGAGTGAGGTCTGTTCACACCACACCGAACTTAGAGTCGCGTAGATTGTCCCGTATGGACGAAATCATGCTCATTGTCTGAGATCCGAACAAAGGCGTTCCCCCCCTCATAGCACGCGGCTTCATATTGATACCCCCCCCCAATGGTCAGAAAGATGTTTCTGGATTGTATGGGATCCCAGTCCGCCGGTCCGGCCGTGGATGGTTTTGTGTGATGGACCTTTTTGCCGGGATCCCGTTGGGGTGTATGGTGTTTTTGGGGGGGGGGGGATGCGGGTGCCGGTAGCTGAAGTGGGGAGAGGACCCGTCGGTCGCTTGAACACATTCAGCAGAGGCTCCATGTCTGAATCAATCTGACGTGGAAAGAGGGAAGGGGGGAGAGAGGGAGGGAGAGCGAGGCAGCGTGCGGGCGAGCGAGTGAGAGAGCGAGTAAGCTCCTGAAAAATTCATGCCACTGTCGGGATCCTCCAATTCAGCAGCCAGCAGGAGCTTCCCTTTGATACGCCTGGAAAAAAATGCTAATGATTTTTTTTTTTTTTGCCCCGATGCATGGAGAGAATATATCCTGAGTGGGAGAGGAAAATATCAGGCCGGGCTGCGTAAAAAGCAGCAGCGGCGGCTCCTCCGTCTGTGCCGCAATGAGACAGAAACACGGCGGATTCGCCATTTTATCGGCGAATCGTAACGTGAAGCTGCGCTCGCCACGGCAGCGCGCAAACATTCGGTTTTACGGTGAAACCGAACGCCGGCGGAACTTAATGGCGCGCGTGACGCAGAGCCTTTGTGCGTGTTGTGATACACGCATGGCGCAGGACCGCGCGGCACAAGTCGGTGAAAAACACGCAAAGCGAACGCAAAAGCGAACGCGCATGAGGCTGGCCAGCTTAGGGACACGGCCTTGCTGATGGTGACCCCACCGCACATCGGGGCTGTGGGGGTGGTTAGGGGGATCGACCGGCAGGGGGGGTGATCGATTTCCCAGTTTCAGGAAGGTTGATCAAACGGCGCGTAATTTGTCCGGGAATGAAACCGTAACTGAGGCGGTGGGTCTATTCTTGTGCGGGCCTCCATTTCTCCTGCCATCTGCCATAAATACACTGGGCCATTATTTTTAAGGTTCGATGGTGATTGTTGTTGGGGCGGGGGGCATGGAGGGATTATGACGAGGGGAGGGCCGGGTGGTATGGAGCTTTCTATGGTAAGATGAGAAATGGCAGATTTCGGTGGAGTGACCAGGGGGTGCAGACGTGGGAGAGGAGTTATTCTGGGATGCTGCAGGGTGCGGGGGATCTGAGGGATGCGGGGGATTTTGGTAAGGGGGCGGGAGCGTGCGGTTGTTAGGGATGTGTTTGTATCTGGGTGTTTGTAGTGGCTGGGGGGTTTCAGTCGAGGGGTTGAAGGAAAGTGTGCGTTCACGATCTTCTCTCCCGCTGTGCGCGGATGG
>JAODJW010000046.1:6930632-6940937 GCA_026777045.1 Hyperopisus bebe
AATGTGGGGGGGGGGGGCTGGAGACGCTAGGTGGGAGTGTCACACGGTGCAGGGGGCTCTGTCACACTGCAGGATCTCGGTTTGGGTCCCTTGCAGAGAGCTTACATCAGCTCTGCTTGCTGTCCTCGCTCGCAGTCACATTCTTCGCAGCCCTTCCAGTCCCCCAGCGGGAACTAGTCCTTCCCCATTTATCCCTCACGAAGGAGAGGAGCCGTTCTTTGGGTCGCGGTAGCTGCTCCTGGGTCCAATGCACAGGTGACCCCTCATTCTGCGAGCAGCCATCAGGGTCGATATAGACCCCTATCGTATCCCCCCTCGTCTCCCTCTCATTTTCCATGCGTCTCTGTCCTCTATCTCTCTCTCTGACTCGCTCACTCACAGGGATGTAAAAAGCATTTAATAGTGACATTAAGGAACAAGTGGAGGCGATGCTTTCCGCTGTTGCTCGGTGGCCAAAAGCAAGAGGTCTTGTCAATAATCACAAGGTTCCACCCCCCCCAGCTCCCCACCCACGATTTCCCAGCTTCCTGGCCTTAAGAGTGGCTGACAGGCAAATATCTATTGCCAAACAACTCACTGAGCAAACCGCATCCAGTTGGACGGATATAGTGCTGATTTTTCAGAAAATCCCCATCCGCACACACTCCCTGCCATAACCTGTCCTTGTTTACTTCACTACAGTCCCCATCCCCCCCCCCCGCCAATGGAGCAATCACCTGGATCTTCTGGGTCTGTAGCAAGCCTGAAGGACCTCTAGGGCTACTTACCAGCCTCCCCTGAGACGCCTCCATCGAAGGGGATTTCTTCCCAGCTTCCTGTAAGCTTTCATTTCACCTGCGAGGATGCCCCCCCCCCTCCCCCGGGCGCCCCCACCATCAAAAGATGAGCTCTATCTCCATCCCGGGTGGAGGCGGGGGCAGTCAATTACTCCCAGGTACAGACTAATTCAGCATGGGCAAAGGCGACAGCAGTGACGATGGGCAAATTCAACACCGCGCATAAAAAGTCACACCGTCCTGCCGCCTTTATTTATCTCCCGGTCTTTGTTTGCTTAGCTCGCTTCTGACGGGGAAGATTTTGCGGGTAAGGAGAGGCGAACATTCGGGAAGACAGATAAAGCCGTTTTCCGTTTTTTTCCTCGCATCGCAAAGCAAATTGGACTCAAGTAACTTGCTTAAGGCACAAAAGTGTTACATTCGCACCCATAATTATCCTTCTGACCCCCCCTTATGCAGTGTTAGCTGGCAGGTTTGTTTTTTCTGGGGTCCGACTGAAAAAGGCCCCCTGCCTGCCCCAGTGCAATGACAGTTTGCAGCCAAACGCAAATCTGGGGTGTGAGCGGTGATATGCTGGTGGTGCTTTATTACTGTCACCCAGCCTCTCGTCGGGGGGGTCACCACATGCCCTCCATTCTGGCTCCAAAAAGGAACATGCACCGGGCCCCTGAGACTTAATAATGAGAGCAAGAGGAGAATGTTGGACTTTAGCAAAAACGCCTGGACCTGAGGTTCCCCCGTGGGATCAGTGCCGTGGGTCAGAGGGGTGTCGGAGGTTGAAGAAAGGCAGGTTAGTTACCAGCTGCATTTGTACCTGCCAGATATGGGTAAAAAAAAGGCTGTAAGAAATGAAAACATACGGGGGGAGGGTTGTTTCAATTTATTTTTCTCACTGCGTATTTTTCCAGCCCACAGGAAAACATGTCTCGACAGCCTGCCCACTAAACGTGTCGTTTCCTGACACCATAGCAGGACACTTGCCACCGACGTGAGGAAATAAACCTGTTTTTTTTCTGCCAGTGACGCCTCCCCTGACTCTGGTCACTCTGCAATCGCGGGCAGCTTGAGGGTAATCCTGCACCAGCCCACCGGTGCCCTTGTTTCGCAGATTCTGTATGTTCAGCTGCTCATTCTCCCGCATATGTACCGCTGCCATTTCACTCCTCGCTTCATTTTCTTCAGCCGTCCTTAATTTGCATATTTAATTAGGGTTCCGGAATCAGAAGGGAGCATTACAACGGGACGATTAAATAATAAGGAGTAGGCCGGGAAGCAGATGTCAGGCAGGTTTAAAGATGCAGCCGCGAGACGCCAGGCCCATGGCTCGCGGGTGGCGACGGCGACGGCTTCCGATTCGCCGGCTGCTGGGGGTTTTCGGTGGGAGGTCTGGGCGGGCGTCGGGGGTGTGGCGTAACACCGGGATGGGAGATAAACCGGGGCAGCTTAGGTGACGAGTCAGTCTGCAGCTGGGGGGCGCTGTCACGTGGGCCAGAAACGTGGACGTCTTATTCAGTTTGGTTCTGATAAAATTCCGCGCCTTTTGGGAGAAAGGTACAGACCAGGCAAGGGCGTCAATCAGGGTGATAATATAAAGTGTTTTGGAGGGAGGGTTTTCATGGGGGGGGGGGGTTCATTGGTGCCACTGTTGCCACAAGCTGTATTTAGAGAGTCTTACGCAGACCAGCCATTCATGCCTGTGAACGTATTTCTGATGCCGGAACCTTCCTCCACACACCCTCCATTTTCACATTCCACGTTCAGTATATCCGTAGTAGCCTCTCCACCTGGGTTTAATACCCTGCAACAGTTTGAGACACTTGAAGAAGGTCTTCATTTATTTGTTTTTTGTTTTAGATACAAATCATCAGGACACATCAGAGATAAACCGGCCGTCCAGACGTCCTCATGGGTTAACTGCGGTAAATAATCTCGGCTTTGCATGTGCTCCATGTGCCTGGCGAAAAGAGGGAACGATAAAAGCGGCCAACACGGAAGAACAGATGTTCGCAGAAAGGGACGACACGAGGGGGGGGGATGGGGGTGATAGCTGATTATAGATGCAAAACAGATCAAAGATTAACGCTCTTTCCGAAAGCCTCGCAAATCGATTCCAAAAGTGTATGAACGCGGGCTTTCTGTAAAGGTACAACAGGGTAAACAAAGAGGGAGGTACACGGCAGGTTAGCGCGGTAATCTGGGCATGCCGCGGAACAGAAAGGGGGTGGGGGAGCGGGGAGCAGGAGAGAATGGCGGGAGAGCGGCCCGCTGCTTTCAGGCCTGTGAGTATAACGACTGAACCTCGCAGCCCTGTGACACGGACTGACAGAAGAAAGAACTCTCCGGCAGACAAAAACTGATCACCGGATTAAGGCTGCGGGCTGAGGGCTGGTTTTCAAGGAGCCCCCGAACAGCAGCATTTGCCTAATCCCCCTGGTAATGGAGCCGCCCTGTGCCGCAAAGTTCCATTTGCATAACATTACGCTGCCGACACAAACTGCATTATGGGCTTATTGGTTTACGGCCGCTCTGCGCCGCGCGCGGCTTTGTCGACGCCCAAATGTCAGGCCCGCTTGTTGGTTTTTGTCTTTTACGACATGGTAATCACGAGGCGGTGCGATTCGAGGCCGGAGGGACGCGGCGCTCTCCAGGGCCAGCCTCCGCCCCCCCAGCCACTGCCCCCAGCCACCACCCAATCTCACGCTATTTACGGGTCTCAGACGCAATCTGTGCCCTTTCAAACGCTGATAAACATGTTTGTTTTAAAATGACACACATCTAGACCAGTCTTCTGATTGATGTAAATACATCAAGGTACAAACTACCAGTGTATTTGTACAAAGTATGTATTCATTCAGTGAGTTCTTTGTATTTATTATTTTCAAAATGTACAATGTCAACAAAATTGTTACATGGCTGAATAATAATAATAATATAATTGTGTATTTCATATAAATAATTACATTATTATTGTCATTTTCACAATTATTCTCATAATGATAATAGTAATAATAAGATAATGATAATGATGTATGGAAATGTGATATATTGCAATAAATAATTTAAAAATTTTTCATAAATTGATGTATTATTCTTTTAAATGAAAGGGAAATGTGTCTGAAATTATTTACATGTAGCACATTGGCATTTTGAGGGTATGTTGGTGTTGAACACACTAATATACCTCTGTACAAATATGTGTATAAAAATGCGTTACATAGCTGTCAAATAATTATTTGAATTGTTTTGTCCATCTGCACTTTAATAGGAACAGTGCTGGATGCATGTGAGCTTCATTCCCACAGATTTCTGGCTTTGTGCTCCTTTCCTCTTTTAGCTTATTTCCAAAACTGGTGAATCTCATCCCCTGTTCCCACCACATACTGTGAGCAGTCGGGGGGCTCCCAGTCTTCACGCTTTCTGAAAGAAAAGAGGCTCCTTTAGCGTTTTGCCCTCACAGATATCACAGATATCCGAGGCAGTTGAACAGAACCCCTGAAGGTCCGTTCCCAAAGCCCCGCGTTCCGTCCCAGGTTCCGACAAGGGGAAAATGGAGAACCTTCCTCAGCCGGGTGACTGACTGCAGAATACGATTTGTCCTTAGATCGGATCTCACAGCCTGTTATCTGCGAAACATGGAACTTGTGGACCTGCAACCCAAAGCCTCCACCTCCTTGGGTTCTCGTGGTTGCCGTGGCTGCGGTCCAGAACTTGGCATGGGATCGGCACAGCGTCCGAGCGAGGACGACACTTTGAGGAAACTTCCAGAGCGAACCGGAAACAGAACAGGCAGGTGTTTACCACGGAGGCGCGGCCCCCCCACGGCACTGATGATCCGGCTTTGTGTCGCCAGTAGCAACCAGGATTCATCATTATAATGTCATAATTTTAAAATGACATCAGTAAAAGCGGCTAGCTAGCATGCCTCGGTATGTTGATTCTGTTTGATTTGCTTTGCTTTTTGACTGTAAAGGTCAATCTGTCAGCCTAGGCACCATGATCAGATTAACGAGAGAAGGCTCCGTTGCATTCCGCAGCGTGTCGCCGTCGAGAGCGATGAGCGCGCAGACCGGATTTCGATGCGGAGCGTGGGCAGGGAACGTTACCATACAGGGTCCACACTCCTCTCTCGGAACATACATGTGAGGCGTCGCACAACTGTGATGCGGTCATAATAAGAACGTAATATTGTTATAAGGCATAATAATGTTAGGGTGGGGTGGAGCCCCCCATCTTCGCCCGAAGGTAACTACGTGTTCTTCTCGCTGACTGTGAAATGTGCAGGATGATGGAAACTCGACGGGATGATGAATCACAACCAAAAAAATCTGATTGAGACCAATATTCAATTTTATCGAAGGATGGATGAAACAGGTGAGGGCCTGTGACGATGAAACATGTCGACCTCGGAGGACAGCTCTCCTTCTGTGGGGGTGAGCAGAGTCACAGACCCCCCCCAGGAAAGCACAGGTGCGATGCTGCCCAGCCATAAGCTCCACAGCATGGTGATCATTCAGAAACTGCCCACGGCTGACTCTCCAAACGCCAGTGCGAGTGACTTTTAAAATGAACACAATCGATAGTATAAGAGCTACAATATTTCTTCATGCTTCAATGAGCACGTAATTCGTATTTTTTCATATATATATATTTGGGCCTGACAGTAAGAGTACAGAAAGGATTGGTTTGTGATACTTATCATACATGTTTTTGAGTTTTGCTGTAATAAATGGAGAGCTACTAGATAACGCCCACAGTGATGAGTAAACAAACGTGTGTGTTTGTGCATTATGTTTATATTGCATAATATATTACAAAACTGCCAAAAGACTCATATTTAGTTTGGTTACTTATGGTTGTCATTTGGGATTAGAGTTTTCCCCATCCAAACGAAAGGTGAGTCCCCACGATGATATAATTTCAAAGCTGTGTGTGTGTGTGTGTGTGTGTGCATATTTTTGTAGCTCTTTGTCTTTGTCTGTTTAAGGGTTTTTAAAATGTATATATTTTCCTCTAGTAGACTTTTTAAATTATCACTACTAAAGGATGCAAGATTTTATTTAAAGCAAAGCATTGCTTTTAAAAATTATACTCCAGTGAATTTAAAAAAACAAATTATGACTATACTCATTAACTTTATCACGCCACATTTAAACTAGACTAATCAATATTGAAGAATGTTAAATCAAATATAAATAAAAAAATATCAGATCATAATTACATATGTAACTAAATACAGCTAAGAAGTTTATTATCTTGTGATATTTTTAAAAATGTTACATGTGGAAGTATAATTTTGTAATAAGACCTGAAATGCTGGTAAAGCTTTGTTGCATTTATGTTTTATATTGTTAATAATTCAACAGTGACAACAATGGGGACTCTGGTCATATATTTTGAGCAATTTTTCTCATTTTTTAAAATAAAATATATAAGAATATGATATCATCACTATATTTTACTTACTTTTGATATTATACTGTGTATTATAATGCTTTTAATTTTTTAAAATTTATAGCAATGAGAGTCACACAATGAGAACTAAATTTGTGTACAAATATATATTTATGTAATTCTGGAGGAATCATTCTTACCTGCTTTAAAACATAACTATTATCAAATAAAATTTAGCTTTGTTTCGTATATTATAATAGTGGGTGTTTCAGTATTGTGAAAAAAAAACGGAATTCATTCTGCAAGACTAAATTAATGAAAATATCTTAATCAAAATTATACAAAGCTGTACATTTAAATTTAAATTTGCTATTCATACATTTACTGAGCATACTTTTAAAATTATAAAATTTAAAAATCAACATTTTTAAGTAAATTTCTTTATTCCTTACATCTTCCAAAAATTTGGAAGAATTAAATGGTAAAAATTAATAAAAAATTTCCAGCATTTTACTTACCCAGTCCGTGGTGTTATAAATTCACTCACTGTTTTATGTATGGTTTTAAGATGTTTTTCTTACAAACACAGAAATTTAGGAATCATGATTTAATGTTTGCTCCTGTTACATGCTAGCATACAGTATTTAATGATGCTCATGTCCTTTCAGCAATTACTGGCTAATTGATTAATTGGAGTCATGAAGCTGAGCTGGATTCATTGGCCATGTGCGATCCGCTGTCCAGGTCACAGAGCCAGTTCGGGCGGTTTGGAGCCCCTGCTTCTCTGGGCGTCAGGGTCAAGGCAGAGGGGCTAGATTTTAGGAAGCTTTTGGATGTGTTGGCGTTCCTGATTTATCGATGTTGGGACTCTGTGTGGAGTTTTGGGTTATTTTTCAACGCAAAGTCGGTCTGTACCTAGAGCAGCAAGTCGGCTTCAGTACTGTCAGTCTAACTGGTGAAATTAAGAAAGATGGTGAAACAGAGAGATTATCGCAACGCCGTCCGTTGGCGTGTGATCACAGCCTCTGGCTGAGTTTGGGTGCCACGTCATTCTGCTGTCTGCTTTCTCTATTTCAGCACCACTGCTGAATCTCAGGATGGGTTTGACTCACAGATGCATACCACACATTACCGTTAGATGTTAAATGCAGGACGACCCATAAATGTTCTTCATTAAAGTAAAAGGTGCAAGACGATGTGAGACAAACACAGGAGGTCAGCTCTGCTGGAAACATAATCAGTGGCGCTAGCAGGACGAGATTAGGAGATGGGCCGACTGGTCAACTGGCTTAGCTGGGCCCAATATTACATTAGGTATTTGTGGAATCAAAAAAAAATGGAACAGAATTACAGGACTGACTGTAATCCCCTTTGTTTGAGCCAAGGATTTATGAAAATGTTTCATTATAAGTTTGAAAATAAATAAATCAGCAAAGCGGGACTGGTAGTGATGCTAATGCAGAATTAAATATTCATAAAAACAAAGAATGAGATTTTAATACTGCTTGGGGTCACAGATCAGCAAGCGGAAAAACATGTTAATAACGGGCACCGCTAGTTAAGTCTGAATTTCTTTTAATTGCTTATAACTATGGGCCTTTATAATGGCTTTATTTATCTTATTTTAATTCTTTTTATATATCTAGATATATGATATTATATATCCGTCCATAAACACTTATCCAGTATATGTACACATATACATAATTTAATTAACTGCTTTATTTAAACAAAATAATTGAGACTTTATTATGCAGGGTCTCACGCACACACACACACACACACTCACACACACACAAACGCACATGTTGGGTAAACATATCTTTATGGGGACCGCTCATTCATTTCTATGCATGCACACACACACACACACACACACACACACACACACATGCACACACATGTTGGGTAAACATATCTTTATGGGGACCGCTCATTCATTTCCATGCACACACACACACACACATGTTGGGTAAACATATCTTTATGGGGACTGCTCATTCATTTCTATGCACACACACACACACACACACACACACACACACACACACATACCAGAGTGACACTGATGGCAAAGAACATCAAAACATCCTCTGTGAGATGATCCTAGCCATGGACATGTGCTATACCCTGCCATTTACCTTTAATTAAGGCATTTTGAAAGGTCATGATTATCATTTAGTGACAACAGTGTAAAATAAGAGGCAACAGCCTCCATAGAATAGAGGCGGACAATGGTGCCGCTTCCTGTCACGCGGCTAAAAGGGCCGTTTTGGAGAAGCGTAACTCGATCCTGCCGCCTCCCCGCCCGTAACCTTGAATTTCTTACACACCCTGTGGGCCGCCGCAATCCCAGAATGCTGTGTGAGCTATAAAGCGGATTTAGAGCGTTATTGATTAAGGCAGCGGTATAGCGGTATTGATTAAAGCAGTTGGTGACACAGGCCTTTGTGAATACTTCACTTGCCTGTCTGCGCAGACCCTGACTAGTTGACATTTATATATTGAACATTAACTTATTTCTAATACACTCTGTTTTTTTTCCGTTACACAATTTTAACTTTGTTGACAGAAGAATAGTGCTGCTTATGCTTATCCAGCCCTGAGACTGTCAGAAAGGACCTTCTGGGTGTTTCCTTGAATTCTTGGCTCATGTCCCTTGGTTACTCCAAGACATGGTTGAATGAATCATTTATTTCAGTCCCGGATTAGAGTACAACCTCAACACATATCGAGGAAAAATGAAATTCGGCAGAACTACTTGTCAGCAAAAGTATGGGACTCAGGAGCTCATTTTACTGATTTGCACAAAATACGTCCGAGAGATAAGAATCGATGTCTTCATTACTGCTGCTGTTTTGAAGAAGTGCACTGTGGCCCCTAGACGAGGGGCCCTCCTGTCCCCTACGTGTCACCGGTGTGCCTGCCACGCTGAGCGCGTTCCACTTAGCTGTCTCTCTCTTCTGTTTTCCCCAACGCTCTCAATTATCTGCTTTTAGGCACTTTGACAGCCTCGGAGAGGACAGAGAGCGTTTTCATTTCGGCTCATTTTCCCGTCCGAGGCGAGAGAGGATTCGGTTAATTGGTTTGTTTACATCGCCGGGGCTCCTTCCCTGCCTCCAGCAAGCTGCAGGATGGGTTGCCGCCTCTGGTCCCGGGGAGCCTTCCTGGAAATAGCATAATCCCCGAAAAGCACCGGGGCTGCGGCTTAAGACGGCGGCGTGCTGCCAGCTTCGGCGAGACACGATATCCCCTCGAAACGCCTCCACGCCGGGCACGGGTCCTGCCCGTGACGAGCTGATCCGCGGCTCGCGGCCGGGCCAAGCGGCCCCGTTACCCATGACGACGATACCCTTTCGTTTTCCAGCAAAACACCCCCCTATAGGTCGCTTCTATAGAGCCTCTGAATAATCTCAGTGTCAGCTTCCTCTAATCAGCTAGACTAATGAAATCAGTTTCCGTAGCACAGGAGTGATGTTCATTAGTTCTGTGTTTTGTCACAGATATACACTATTTTTGGCCTGTTTACTGTTTAGGCTTCTGTTCCCATAAACGTTCGCTGACATTTCCTGAGAATCTCATCTCTCCCCCCGCGAGTAAAAGAGGGAGAACGAGCAGCATGCAAGCAGAAGCCCCCGAGGCTGCATCTCTCGCGGCGGACAGACGGACGGGCTGAATTTTCCCGCCGTGCTGCCTCTTCTCTCCTGCATACCCGCAGCATGCTGTTACCCCCTGATGGCAGCGGCGCGGTCGGCGGGAGTCTGCTGCGGCGGGGTGGCGGCGGGGAGGCGTGCGCGCTCAGAAAGGAGGCGCTCGGCGGGCGAGTGCAGACGAGAATAATGGGCGCCGGCCTCTGAAGGCGGCTGAGGAAAATTGAGGCCACTCTCAGAAAGGGCTGCAACAGCCAAGGCGGGAGGTGGATAAGAAAGGCACGCAGAAGCCTGGAGGAGACGCAGGAGGGGAAGCGGGAGCAGGAGGAGGAGGAAGAACAGGCTGTGTTTACTGTGTGTTTATTGTGTGCAGTCAAGTATAGAACTGGAGAGAGGACTTGTGTGCGGGCCTCTGTTATTGTATGCATGTGTGTGTATTTATGCTGTATTTGAGCCTCTGCTTGTTTTATATGCGCCTGTTCCTGTCC
>JAODJW010000046.1:6945537-6958332 GCA_026777045.1 Hyperopisus bebe
GGAGGGGGGCTGTATGGGGGGGGGGGGTGCCATAATAAAAGGAAAAGGCACACAAAGAGTTGGTTTTCCATTGTGTGAAAAATATAAACACAGATGAGTTCTGTCTTTCATTTGTTCATGGTTTTCACTCTGCTCAGCGGGGATGTCTGAAAGAGCCCGTCTCTCGAATCTCGCCTAAATGGGTACAGTGGACCTTGCATGATGTGATTATATTCTCCCTGGCCGTGCTTTATAACTCGCATTTTACTCTGTCTAAAAGCATAAAACTTCTCATTTACTGTTTTTATCCTGCTTTTTTGGCACTTTTCCCCCCATAAATCCCTCTCCAGACGTGATATTTTTAAACAGCATTTCTCTAAATCCCATTCTAAACCTGATATTTTTAAACGCTGTTTGGGGGGGGATTGGACCTTTGCCTTAGTCCACGTTGGCACAGATACGTACCCTCATCCTTTTCCCATGTTTCCCTGCGGTTGCCAACTAACGCAGAGGCTGGAAAACCTATGTGTTGTCTGTCAGGCAGGACCTGGTTGTTCCTGTCCTGCTTAGAGCCACCTCAAGGCCTGGACTTCCCAGAAAATATCACAAATGTGTCATTTTAAGGGGGCTGTCTCCCTCGGTCTGCTCAAATGACTCAATCAATAGACATACTTTTAAAATTTCAACATTTTTCAGTGAAGGAAAGGAAAGGAGGGGTTAATTCCTGCAGGAGAGAGCTTTGAGCAGGTTTCTGATTTAAAACAAAGTGGCAGCACGCTTCAAACACCCCGGCTATAAATGAGTGTGAATCTTCATTGTGTTCATGGGAAGCATTCTGCCGCAGTCCCCATCTGCAGTCCCAGAATCCTCTGGAACCAAATCCTGCTCCAATAGAATTACACCTTTAACCGATCCGGCGAAATATTCGCTGAATATGTGATGGAAAGCAGCCAATCCTGTCATCGTAGTAATCACCTTGTTTAACTCTTTGTCATAGCTTACTACAAAGGCGTCCAAAACATTACTCACATGAAAATTATTTTTAATAAGATTCTGGTTTTGCTCATTATTGTTTTGATAATAATTTAGCAAGTAACTTGTTTTCTTTGTATCACGTGATTAGATTATTATTATTATTATTATTATTATTATTATTATTATTATTATTACTACTACTACTACTACTACTATTTAATATCATGTGACAATGACAGCTAAAAATTATTACATGTTGCTTAAATGTCGAATTTGCCTTTTAATTTATTTAAGTTGCTTTAAATTTGTTGACTATGTTCAGTAGTAATGCCGTGTGTTTAATAAAAACAGACTTTGTATAATTAGTAGCTGATTACACCCCATGAATGACTAACAAGGCTTTAGACAGAGGGTCACATATATCAGGGAAACGTCCTCTCGCTCTATTAAACGGATTAAGACAACTGGCCACACAAAATGAAAGATTTTAAATCATGTTTGTTTAAATGGCTTGTCCCTTTTTAATTATTTGAGCAAAAATAAAAAATAATAGTTATAAAATACAACTAGTTTTCCGACAGCATATTACTATCTTAAATGTTACAATTAAAAGGTGTAACAATTTCATTTCATACACAATTTACTATATACATCGTGTGCTTGTTCGTGACATAGAAACCCGGAGTAACTTCCAAAGCAAAACATTCTCCTACAGTATGTGGACACAAGGCTGTATTTGCGCGATACTATTACCATGAAATAATGAAACACATATTGGCTTATTCCAAAATCAGTTTTTAAATATTTACTCAAAATACTTTTGTGGCATTTTTTTAAAAAACGAAAGGATGTTTCTTTAGGTATTGATTCCTTTTATATTTTAATGACCAGCACAGAGATCAATTTTAAATAATAAGCTCCGTTTTTATATAAATGTTTTGATACAAAAAATACCGACCGTCTACTGTAATTATGCATCTGCTTTGATTTGATTGTTTTAATTGTTCTAGGCTTTAAATGGATTTTAGAGAATTTGGATAATTTTACCTGATCCCGTAATTCCACCTAATGTAAACATGGCGTCTCCTTAACTTCATGTTTACCTGCATTCATCATATATAAGGATCACGCATAAAACTGCAGCATGTAAGCATTTAAGAGATACTGCTGACGTCAGTCGCAACATTTACATTTACTTTACATTCAAGATTCTGTAACATATTACTGTGACACAATACATATATCTCTTTTGGATATTTAACACTTGTTTTTTAAATTGATTTTTTAATTGTTTAGTCCTCAAATAACTGAAGTATCCCCAATAGAAAGCCAACAACTCATAATGAAACCAATATCTGGTATAATAATAATAATAATAATAATAATAATAATAATAATAATAATAATAATAATAATAATAATAATCATCATCAAAGGAAATTGCATTTTAATTTATGATAGTCACGCATTGCAAACCTTAAATAGGTGTCTTTATTCGTCTCATCCAAACTAATTAATGTCATTCCATAATTTTCGAGATAATAATCGTATGGTTGAAATCGAATTATTGTAACTAAACGATGTTCTCATAAGTCGGACGTGTCCGGTTGTCGTGGTGCTCGACACCGGCGCAGTTATCCGACTCGATGCGGGATGAACTGTATATCAGACCCTAGATCTGTGCTTTATTTCCAAACTTCTTATTTATGAAGCGTCAGGCGGACATATTTTCACACTTTTAGCAGCTTTGAAAAATATTGTCATAAATGTATGCATTTCTCTAATCTGAAACATAATATATTATAGCTGTGTAATAAACACGTTATCGCTCTTCTGTATGCCTGGTGTGATATTCGCTTACGTTCTGTAATTGCTAATACTTGTATAAATTTCAGGCAATTTCTAACAACGTTATATGATTTCACAACTTCTGAATTTGAAATACAGGGTACATTCGTAGTGTGACAATTTATTTAGCACACCTATAAAAATTAATTTTGTTATCAATCTGCATTTATAAACTTTTGTAAAAATAAAATTATCCCGTCTACTGCAAAGAAACGTATTTTTTTAATACTAATAATACATCACACCAAAAGGCTTAAATGTTTCAAATAAACATTGTTCTAAGTTTGAACATTGCCTTCACATAAAACAAATTTTCTTAGGATAGAAACTTAAGCATTAGCAATGTCATCTTCTCTACTTGTCATATTTCATGTGCATTGTAAAAATAAAATACTAAATTCAGACCTGACTAAATAAACATTTTTCTAGAAATGAATAATTGTGCTGCGATATTTTGACAGTGCAAGTTAGTGCCCTGATGGCGTGCGGCAGAGGGCAGTTTTAGGCGCGGCGGAGGCGCTCCCGTCGGGTTAAAGGCGGCGGGCGGCTCAAGCGGCGCCGTGTCAGCGCAGATTATCAAACCAGCACGGCACCTTTTCACGGCAGAGCCGCCCAGCCGCACTCGCAGTGTGAGTCTGTCAGCATGGCCGGGCAAATTCTCATTACTCAGCGTCATCCCGAGCATCCCTCTATTCTCCTGCCAGTTCCTTCGAGCCCCAAAACGACTCCGCGATGAAACCTGTACTTCCCCGCTAGTTGTCATAAACAGAACATTACTATGATTTCCCTTCTCTTTTTACCCTTACTTTCAGACACCGCGGATAGAAAGAAGCAACAAAACTTGTGAAAACGCTCAATTCATAACAGACGTTGACTTCAGAATTGGAGATACCAATCACCGAAATCAATGTAATTGTATACTCAATGTTTTGTTCAGCTTCCTGAGTTGCGCGATAAAATTAGCATTAATAGTAAACTAATCAATCCTTTATCACCATTTAAAGCGTCCATTTAATTTAGCTGTATGTTTTAAATTTCACAGCACTTTGACAAAGAAACAGGCTATATACTGCATGGGGCTGAAAAAAAATTCAAAAGCTTAAGCCTGTTACACTGATGACGATCATCACAAGAAAATTTAATATACAAAGCAAATTGTATCGATTTTTTTTTTTACCTCACTTTAATTTAGTATCGTTATTTGTTTTTTTCCAAACTTACCTAAGCTTTTCTACATTACCTAACATTATTGAGAAATAAAGACCCGTAAGCTTAGTTTGATCGATGATTATAAAGATATCATTCGTCTGTCATTTTGCCTTTTTGCTAAAATAACTTTATTCTGCCAGATAAATTAGTAAATACTGCATTACTATAGGCCTGTAACACTGACAATACTTTCACTGGTGTTTGGTATGTCTTTGGAGACACTTAGGTCTTTTTTGCATTTATTATACAATGATTTTTTAATAACAATGAATTTCTGTCAAAGGTGTTAAATATTTCGGATATATGTGTTTATAGAGTTTTATTCGATCTTTTAGACTTGTTAACGAATGTTCTTTTGTTGTGCTTACGTTTAGTAAATATTGCATCATATTAAGGCGGAGCTGGGTCAGATCTCACTGTGGTGGAGAACCTGTTCCGTTTCCCTCACTGCTGGTCCCCGCCACAGCGCTTGCGTCCGGGGCGTGGAAAAAGGAGGAATCACCGTTTTGGTGGAATTCCCTTTGGAGGCCAGGCTGCGGTCACCGGCTTCTGACATCACCAGGATGTGCTGTTGTGACCTTTGACCCAGTGAGGTCAGGGAACACAAGCGCACAAGTGCAACTGATGGTACCCTTCCTTTTTGAAGCAAAGAAAGGGAAATATATACCCTTCATCAGCCCGGCCTCATTCAGCTAAATCCAGCAGGGTGGCGGTCCTGTTCGGGAACCCTGGTCCAGTCCTCCCGCCTGGTTCTAAGGCCAATCTTTCAGATCCTAGTTCCTCTTGATGAAAGGGAAGTTTTCATCTTGAATACCTACATCTGTAATTGAATTAACTCATAAAATGGAGGGGGTGTTGTTTTTATTTTTTCCGGTCGGGGGGGCTTCATGAATTATAAAACTCTCAGTTATCCTTAATCACCCAGTCACATCTCCCGGCTCACACATGACGCTCTCCGTGGCAACAGCCGGAAAAACCCGCATCCGTATCCGCATCAATCCAGATTAACGCCGTTTTCGATGGTAGCTGTGTAGATGTCCACCCCCGTCAGAGGCTCCGGTGCCGGTACACGGCTCCTGAATGCGGACTCGCGGGTCGACATCTGCCGCGTAGACAATGGGGTATTTGTTCTTGAGGCTGAGAGGCAGCACTTCCTGTCTCGCGAATGAACCGCGCTCAAAGACCCCCTTCATGCTGCCAGCCAATTTACCGCCGCGCGACATAGCGCTGCGGCAGCGTGCATATTTACATTCAGCCGGACGTCCCCTCATTCCCTCGTCTGCTTCTCAGGTAGGGATGAGCCTCCCAAAAATGCTGTGATCTCCCATAAAGAAATATGAAAATAAGACATCAAGTTAAATATCATGTTGCTCTTTTCCAAAAATATACGGTTTCCATTATTGAAAATGTTCTGGATAAAACAAAAATCAGTGAGGAATTGGAACCGTAATGTCTACCATTTCTGAAAAAGCACGCAGAAGGCCTTGTTGAGACGTCGCTATCTTGGCTTCATGTGACACATTCCTTCAGATCCCACTGTCTGATTTGGATCTTTCTGAATTCATGGGCGTCCTTAAATCATCAGAATCTGAATCATTTAGAGGTATAAGAAGAAGTATACTGTACTTTTGCTGTGGTGCTAAACAATCAAGAACAATCAAGACAATATAATGAATAAATTCTGTACCTAAAAATAAAATAAAGCAAATCCTCAGAGAGTTTTAAGCAAACATTTTCAACCTCTGCAACTCAGAAACCCACGAGAAAGTAATCTGTTTTTTCCGATTTTGGCAGCTAACGAGGGGATTGGGAACGATGACGGGCACTGTTAGGGACCGTCATAAAAACGGTCACATATATAAGCGCACACAAAGTGGATGAGCTATTTACGGGCGGTCGTGAAAGTTCTAGTCTATGTGTAGGGGTGGATGACAAGTAATTAGCACTGTGTGAAAATCTTTGTTAACTTCATTCAGGGTCATTAAGGCAGCATCCACGATTTTAATCCGTACCCTGATCTTACTGGCTCACCTTGAGTTTTGCACACATGAAGGGACACTAACATACATTCAAATGTTGGATAAGTTAGTGACCAGTTTGATACAGAGAGGGGTGTGGAGACACTGTTCGGGAAGAGCCATTCATGTCGAACAGGAGAAGCTGCCTGGCTTCTCTGTTCCCTGGGAGAACATGGTGGGAGACAGCCCTCCAGCATTTCTCCATCGCCTTAGGTACCTGCAGCACTCTAGGGGTAGCCCACATCTTCAATGCCCCCCCCCCCCCCCAAAGCCCATACATATGTAAATGATCTATTTGTTAGGTTTGTGAAACATGTAACAAACAATATCAATTAATTCAATGGCACCTGTTTTATTATTTAGTTTTTTTTTTAAATTTTAGTAAACTTTTTTACCACGAAAGTTTGGAGAACTATGAGTGTCAAGGACAGTATTTTATTATATTTCAAATAAATAGAAGGAAAATTAAATAGAACTGCAATTCTTATTAAAATATTATACCTTTTTAAGGAAAATGAGCTGCATTTATAATATACCCAAATAAGACTTTTACTTTGGACGTCCTCTAAAATGGAGACAGAACCAAGACTAATGGAATAAAAAAATAATAATGAAATATGAATTACTTTTTTTGGCTAAATAAATTGTATTTCTTTGCTTATATTGAGTAAAGGTGTGTGTGTGTGTGTGTGTGTGTGTGTATGCATGTATGTATGTATTATATCAGTAAAGATGTTTTAAATAGCAAAACGTACCTGCTAAAAACGTTGTTTAGCATGTAATTCATAAAAGGGATAATATTTCACAGACTATTTTTGCCTAAACTTTGTATCCTAATGATATTAACTCAGACAGACTGCTTTGCAATTGGTGTTATTATTATTATTATTATTATTATTATTATTATTATTATTATTATTATTATTATTATTATATTAGAGTTGACGCTGTAGAGAAAAATATTCCATTATCAGTTATATGTGGGTTCAGGCAACAGAAACTGTGGCAAATTCTCAACCATTATCATACAGAGATTTCAGATTTATTGTGGACATAAAGATCCTAATTTATTTTCCAAGTTAACGTTTAGAGTATAGTGGAGTTATACTTCTTACAATTATGTATACATGCATACACACACAGGTATTTTTCCTCAGTGGCTGTAGGGATTTCGTGGACACGTCACTGTTTACAACAAGCATTCGTTCGGCAGGTATGTAATTTTTTAAATTGGAAATTAGATTATATCGACAGTGTCTCTTTCTAGAGTTTACCCTAATTCGTAATAAATTATTTAGCTTCTATAACTCATTTTAATAAAATTTTGAATGCATATGGAATTTTCTCAAATCATATCAAATTAAATCCTATTCGTGAAATCCCATGTAATAGTTATAGAAAACTCCCATACTAATTTTAGACTAAGCATTGTGCTACCGACATGAATATTTCAGGGCATTACTATATGATAATAAGATAAAGTTCAAAATGCACTATGTCAAGACTCTTGAAGGTTAAACGACTAAGAATGCAACGAGGCAGCACGTGAAACACTTCACTATTTGACTGGTGAAACCATTTAAATCATTTTCAAAATCAGATGACAAAGTTTTCTAGTAAGTGCTTATTTGTGCAATAATTGATGATTCCGGTTTTGGGATACAGTGAAATATCCCCCAACTCTGATCACTATCCCCACACCCAGCATCCGTCTCACACACTGTACGATTCCAACCTAAGGAAGGCCACCCCCAATGTCTCAGCATATCCCTGCGCGCACAATGCACTTTAGCTGCTGCACCGTGATCCATTTTCCCCGACTTTGCCATTTATGCACCATACACGAATGAACGTTCGTACTGCACCTCACGATTGTTTGTAGCCATTTTAATAAAGACGTGATATATTTTTCCTCTCATAATCACAGTCAACATTTGCCCCCTCCCACTCCTCCCCTTTTCGTCGGCCGCGGAAGGATACGCTCCCGCATACTTGGTATAAGAGCTCTCTCTCGCCGGCGCCATTTTGAGAGCCCGTTTCCTGTGTAGCGGAGCTGTCGAATACTCGTGTGCACGAGCGAGCTGCTGTGGCTCCGTTCGTGCCTTTCGGGGACGTTTCTTCCGTTAGCTTAGCATAGCTTAGCGTCTTACGCGGCGCTTCCCGAGACTCAGCCGTGATCACTGACCGCCGCTTGTAGGCCACCAAAGGGAAGAGGACGGATACGCCGATTTAACGGTCAGGTAGGCTCCGACAGCCGCCCCGTTGTACCCTGTTTGCTTAAAGTTAACTGCTTGAAAATACCTCAGGTATTTTTGGCGTAGCAACTCGCGAGCTTGCCTGCCGCGGGGACTAATTTTCTTGAAAATGGTGCTAGTTTTTCGCTTTAACTTTTCGCATAGGTGTTGTCTTTTGTAAATAAAACGAGTATATCCGTGCCGAGAGTGATCTAGTGAGGAGTCCGGCGTTCTAAACACGCGGAGCCGTCCGCCTTTCCCCGATCAGGCTTACTTTGACTTTGAGGACGTGCCACTAACTAGTCTTCTGTGGCATCGTCGAGGTGAAGTTTTTTGATCAGTTCACCTTTAGTCCCGAGCACTGGTGTAAGATCTGAAATGCCTTGTTAATACTCCCGTAATGATCGGACATTTACCGCAAACTAAATGTGCTTTCGGTGTTCAGTTAGTGTTCAGGTTTCCGTGCTGCTCTCACCCCCCCCCCCCCCCCCCCCCACCACACACACACACACACACACACACACACACACACACACACACACACACACAGAGCGAGTTAACGTGTGTATTTGTGCAGTTCGCCAGACTTGTTGGATCGGGTCGAGCTGTAACACTGCGATCCAGTCTGTCCCCTCCCGGACCGTGTGTTCAGACGGCGTTTTGGCCGTCCGGAACTATGCGAGCTGACCGTCGGTTTCGCCCCAGACAAAGACGGGCCTCGGGGCCGGTGTGTGTTTGGGAAAGAAGGCGAGGAGGAGCCCGGACTGAAATACGAGTGTTTGCGGCGCTTTTGGTGGATCTGTGCTTTGAAAGCTGAAACTGCGGGATCGGGCTGGGGCTGTGGGGGTGGGGACGGCTTTGATCTCCGCTGAAGCCCTGGTTAGTTTTTCTGGGGAGTGAGTGGGGTGTTAGTGGGTCTGCTCTGGAAATACCCTCCCCACAATGTTTTTCCCTGTACTATGGGCCAGTCAGGGGTGAAACTTCCACCAGTGGGTTTATTTCCACAACCTGACCGTATCTTGCTGCTTGACACGACGTTTAATTGCCAGACCAGAAAATTTGGACGAAACATGGATTCAGTGTTTATAACGCTGCATTATAAATCTGTAGAGGGGCTGGGTATTTGAATGACCCTAGGAAACGCATCTTGGGAGTCTTCTGCCCTTCAGCGTCGCCGGTGGTGGGCGTACTCAGTAATATATAGGTGTGACCAGCTGAAATTTTTTAGTCCCTTTAATTCCAGTGACACAACAGGAGAGCCAGCTGTAATTGCTGTGGATTTCCCCTCTAGAAGGGGCAAAAGTTGTGCTCTTTGTGGCAATACTAGTCATCAGTTTTTTTTAATGGTCATTGGAATGTCTTGGTGTATCTTACTTTAAGTTAAAATAGGTACTTGTTAAAGGTGTTTTTCACTTAAGTCCACAATAGGTGGAATTCAGCCGTGAGGCTTTGGTCTGCAAATCTTCTGGGGGATTTTTGGGAATGGCCTGTTCATTTCACTAATTTGCCTCCCCGTTAATCTGTCCTTCGACTGATGCAAATGCTTGTGCTGCAGTGATTTTTCTATCAATGTGCTGATTGTGTGCTCGCATAGTGGACGCACTCAAGAGCTCTGTGTGCGATTTTTAGTGGTTTGTGGAGGGGGTTAGTCTTCCTTTGAAGCTCCACTTACCAGATTACTTCCATGTGTAAGAGGGAGGTGCTGCCGGGTGTCTGGAAATGTATAGCCTACTGTGACTGATCCAGTCCCTGCCCGCGGTGGTTTTTTTAGAACTGTGCCTCTGATAGCCACTTTTGCTGCATTGTGGTTTTATGACTGTGCCTGAGGTAATAGTGCTGGTTATGGGAACTATATTTGGTTGATTCCTAAAACTAGGGGCTTAATGGCTTGTGTACTTTAGATTTACTATAAGGACAGTAGGTGAGAGGGAGCTACTTGAGGGAATCTGTCATTTTTCTGAACATGAAATGTGATGTCGTGTGTAAATTGTACAACAGTATGACTTTTTTTTGTTTTGGGCATTCATTTTTCTTCGGCGTTGGAAAGGTAGTATGCGTGTGCAGTGTTGCGTCCATTTTAGTGCGGAGGTGCTTCACAAAGGGTCTACAGTGACTATTTGGCTGCTTTTCAGCAGTGGTTTTGGCTTTAAGTTTTAATCCAAGGTAGTAAAGGTTATGTGCAGACTGTTTGAACTCTGAGTGAGAACAGAATTTGCTGTTCTGACATGGCTTGTGCATGCTAAACTCACAAGATGGTGGAAGTATGAATGCCTTAATCTGTTTTGCATGCCATGGATATGTGTCAAGTCTACTGTGGTTGAGACGGTTTGGTTCTCAGATGTTTTGATCAGTCTGTACTTTTCTCTAGCTGTGCTTAGTATAATGCTGTTTAATTCCTGGTATCAAAGCTGTTTTCTTTTTTTCAGTTTTATGATGTGTGCCGTTATGTTGTATGTTAGGTTAGTGGCATTATAACTATTGTGATATACCACATGGATTTATGGTAGACACCCCGCTCTGGGCTCATGTCTTAAACAGGACAGGCCTTTTTTTCTATTCCTGGGCTCTTCAAATCTGGACATCGAGCTCAACTCCAGGCCTTTTTTCAGTTCTCCCAGGCAGTTTACTGATTCTGATAGGCACAGGGGCTTCACATCCAGCCCATGGGTAAAGGAAGCTTGGAAAATCAGCAGTGCTTGGACCATGATTTGAATAGCCCTCTCCTATGCTTTCTTAGGGATGTTGCATACCTGCTGTCATTGATGGATATTTTACCATGTCTGTGCAGGGTTTTAAACAGTGAAATCTGGTATTAAGCTCCATGCAGTGATATTTAACCATTGGTCACATGTACCTGTGGTACCACCTCAGCTGCTAACTTGCACTGTTTGAGCTCTTTAAAGTGTTATGGTGCTTTTTGGATGCTGAGTGTCATGCTCTAAGCTTATGAATGCACTGGTGTGTTATAGAAAAGTCTTACATGGTCTGGTTTTTACTGTGAACAGCATGACCTGTGCATCTGGGAATGAAACGTGTACATTTCATTAATTTCCACATTCACTTACAGTACTTAAACTGGTAATTGAGCTTGTTTTAAAATTAAAATTTTAAAATTGTTTTGGATATCTGCTGCCTTATTTAGCTTTGAGTCTTCCAGACTAATCTAGCTAGTTATTTTGTAGTGGTAAAACAATGGCTGGCTTTTCAGCAATGGGCTGTCTTCGGTGCCATTTTATTGTCCTGTCTGTCTCACTCCCCACCAAAGCTTATATAATTCCGAGTTTAAATTCTTGCTTTGTAAGTGTTGAAGTTACAGAGGGGCGTTTGCAGTTGGTGCTGTGATCCCATCTTAGAGACTTGGGAGCCCCAGCTGCAGTTCATTTACTGGCAGACTCACTCATTCCACAACCTCATCCAAGTCAGGGTAATATAAAGGACATGTTTGCAGTTTAAACAAAGTTGTGATTGCTGGTATTTGGACACTGTTAATGGGGAGACGACTTCCCAAAGCTTTTGTACCCACTAACTAGTTGAGACTGCAGTATTATCCATCTAATGCATACCTGTTTTTTGCTAGGTGAGTGTAAGGTGGGGCCCGACTCACGATTAAGTACTGTAAATGTTGAATGCGGCATGAAAGCATTGCCACAGTGCTGACATTTTACATCTGAAATGAACGCAAGAGCTGCTTTGTCCTCAGCCTTTCCCAGGCATCTTTACTGACTGAGCATGCATCTTTACTGTGGTGTAGGGGGCTTCTCTTAAACTAAGCTTTACCAGCTATGACCTTAGCTGAAGCTTTAAATGTTTTGTCACTGTGATTGTGCCATGGTAAAGTGAGAATGAACTTTTACAATTTGCTGGGGAGCAGACTGGGTTGGACCTGGACTGGTTAGTGATATGTCCCTGGTAATGTCTGCACTATAGTTTCTTTTGACGTGATTATTAAGCTGACACACTTTATTAATGGATACTTTTGTCTAAAGTGATGTATAAGTGAGAAGTTTGGGAAAAGAAAAGGGTTAGTGAGAAAGTGTCCTGGATGCAGTGTTTCCTAGTGTTGAATTTGTATTGTGCAATAAAGGGTATTTGAAATGTACAGAATCATTTTTATGCATTTCATTTTAAATCCAGTATTTTTAATCTATTGTACTTTGTGTATATATAATACATTTAAAATTGTGTGTGTGTGTGTGTATAAAGGCCCTTCCCCAAACTTCTCTCAAAGTTGACACCCATAGAATTGCAAAAATCTTTGCATGTCCAGACATTTTGGACAGTTCTATCTTTCAACTGAAGAGGCAAAACATATTCCAGGTATTAATGGTAAAGAGAAGCAAATCATTATGCTAGCTATGTACTATTAAATAGTAATGGAAAGTGCTAAAGTTTCATAAGTTTTGTGCAAGTGAACATTTATCCCATTGGTCAATTACTGCACACTTCTGAACTGATAGTTTATAACGTATGCCAAAGTAATGGATAAATTCAAAATCTTAATTTAATTCATTTTTGTGTCTAAGAAGTGTTTG
>JAODJW010000046.1:6960342-6973041 GCA_026777045.1 Hyperopisus bebe
CTTGGGGAACTGAACAGGCAACCACTGGAGTTGGAGGCTGTTTAACTGGAATACTGCATGTGTTTTAAGCTTGTATAAGAACTGAAACCAAAGGATTTAAAATTTCCATATTTTCAATGTGTGGAATCTTGAATTTTCCCTCTTGCTACTTGTCTATTTCTTTGGTTGGCCTCACTGCTATGGCATCCTTGCCAAATCTTTCCACCTCCCTGGGGGTTGCTTAAGGAGTAACTGCTTAACTTCCCACCCCAAAGTCATTTTTGATCATGAAGACCATAACTCCCTGTAGCACTCATGGGAAATTAGCAGCTCGTTCCCCTTCAGTACACTTTGGCAGGCCAAATACCCTTGGTTTGGCACAGTGGTCCGTCTCCCTTAGTACTAGATGTTTGTAGCAGTCAGGTGATATGGGAAACATACTTCTGTAGCTATGCACCTTGGGGTGTACTCAGTGCCAGCTTATCTGACAGCGGTCAGAATTCTCCTGCAAGGAAGTACTGAATTCCCATAACACATGCTTTCTGAAGGTAGCATGCAAGGGGTCCTGTTTGTGTGTGAACCCTGTTCTTTGTTTTGCAGTCACACCAAATTTCAAAGCAGTTCTTCAGTGTGCATTTGGATAGTTGTGCATTGCTGCCTGTCTGAAACAAGCCAGCAGTGTCTGTTGCATAAAGTTAGTTTGTTCTGTGTAATAAACTCGCAAGGCCTTGATTGGGGGGAGGGGTGGGTTAATGTGACTTTGAGGAACTTTCACGCCACTGGAAGTTTTCTGGATCCAGGGACTTTTGTCATCTTCACTCCACAACTCCCGATTTGTTTCTGAGGCATTCCTAGGACCCTTTTTTAAGTACCTACTCCAGGCTAGGTACATTTTAGGGAGGAGCTTGCAGCGATCAACTTGTGCTTGTGGTCGACCAATCAGCTACCTCTAACTTAGAAGTTATACAGAAAGAGATTTTTTTGCTTGTGTCCCTATATTTTTTGCATTGGAGAACTAGATCGCTAACCAATATACTTTTGTCTACCGGAAGTGAAACTTACCAGCACTTACTAGCAGAATGACGTTACATCGGTTTTTTTATTCTGTGGAAAACAAAAGATCAATCTGCTGATCAGATTTAAGAATCCTGAACATGTTGCAGGTGATATTAAAATAAAAGGTTGTGTCCTGTTTGATCGCAATCGATCCTCACAGTGAGTGACAAATAACAAAATGACTTATTGATCCTCCATTGTTTTGTTGGTGTAGGTTCAAAATATTTACCGCAAGCTTTTTACGTTTTCAGTGCTTATTTAGCATAAAGGTTCCAGTTCCTGTTGTGATGTGAAAGTGGCCAGAAGCTGCAACAGTTCCAGATCGAGACAGCCCAGGGACTTCTAAACCGGAACCTGGTTCCGGAACTTTAAGGCGGCTATATGGAACTAAAGCACCTGCCCTATTCTCATGCCTCTGTGTAACGGACTGCAAGAGGGATCATCAAGACTTTTGGTGTGATTGAAAGCTCTGAGGCAGTGAATTTATGAACCAGGATTTACCTGGAATGCCTGTAGAAGTGAACAATGCAAATGCAGCAGGTGCGTGAATGAATTATCTGTATTTGCAGACTCTGCAGTGGTGCAGGCGGAGGGTTCAGAAAGCAAGATGGCCACCCAGGGTAAGATTCTAGTCTAATTCGTACCTGCCCAGCAGTATTTAAGTCCCTCAACTTGTATCGGTCATTCAATGCATCTTGATGTGCCTCCACAGCTGACCTGATGGAGCTTGACATGGCCATGGAGCCAGACCGCAAAGCAGCTGTCAACCACTGGCAGCAGTCCTACCTGGACTCTGGAATCCACTCTGGAGCCACCACTACAGCACCTTCTCTGAGTGGCAAGGGAAACCCAGAGGAGGAGGATGTGGACAACCAGGTTTTGTATGGGTGGGAGGACGGCTTCTCCCAGTCTTTCCAACCGGACCAGGTGACTGGTGAGTGCCTTTGCTTTTCAGGCGCTGTGACCGTCCAGGGAGGCTTTTGGTTAACATCAAGGCTGGCTGTATAGGCAGAGGAGCAGACCCTTTAGTTGTCTGATTTGTGAGTGAAATGAACCTCTGCATTCTCCATAGACATCGACGGGCAGTATGCCATGACACGGGCTCAGAGGGTCCGTGCGGCCATGTTCCCCGAGACCCTGGACGAGGGCATGCAGATCCCATCCACGCAGTTCGACAGCGCCCATCCCACCAACGTACAGCGGCTGGCCGAGCCCTCGCAGATGCTCAAGCATGCCGTAGTCAACCTGATCAACTACCAGGACGATGCCGAGCTAGCCACCCGCGCCATCCCCGAGCTCACCAAGCTGCTGAATGATGAGGACCAGGTAGGTTCAGCATTGAACCACCTTAATCTAATCCCCCCCACCATCCTCCTTTTAAACACACCTAGTAAACGGCCTTCCTTGCCTGACAATCTGCCCACAGGTGGTGGTGAACAAGGCAGCGGTGATGGTGCACCAGCTCTCAAAGAAGGAGGCCTCCCGGCACGCTATCATGCGCTCGCCCCAGATGGTGTCGGCCATCGTGCGCACCATGCAGAACACAGGAGACGTCGAGACGGCGCGCTGCACCGCAGGCACCCTGCACAACCTGTCACACCACAGGGAGGGTCTGCTCGCCATCTTCAAGTCTGGGGGCATCCCGGCCCTCGTCAAGATGCTGGGGTGAGTCGTCTTGCATTTGCCAGTGGCAAGGTCATGGGCAAGTGGAGCAGTGGCTTAGGTGGTCGGCTTTAATCAGTCTGCAGTGTGTGGAGTGGCCTCTTCTGTGTGCAGCGCAAGTGACTGCCCAACTCCTCAAAGTAGCATAATTATTTGGACGAATTGCTCGCTGCCGGCATGATAGGATAGCCACATATCTGTCGGGTTGGTGTAAAATGGGGTGATTAAATTGTGGTATGTGGATTTCTGGGGATGTGATGCATAGTTTGTCCAGAAAGTTCTAGCAGTTTCCCCACTTGGGTCTGTTAGGTGGCAGCGCTTCAGACCCTCTAATGGAGCGTGTGGCTGTCGGGCCTTGCCGCAGCCGCCGGGTTCTCACATCGAGCGATGCTGTATGTTTCAGGTCCCCCGTGGACTCTGTCCTGTTCTATGCCATCACAACGCTTCACAACCTGCTGCTGCATCAGGAGGGAGCAAAAATGGCAGTGCGCTTGGCTGGGGGCCTGCAGAAGATGGTGGCACTGCTCAACAAGACGAATGTCAAGTTCCTCGCCATCACCACCGACTGCCTCCAGATCCTGGCATATGGGAACCAGGAGAGTAAGGTAGAGGACTCGCCAGAGCACCCGTGGAGAGCAGAGTGCTGTCAGCTTAACGCGTAATGCATCAAACGGTGTGGTTTATGGGTGATCTTCGTGCTGTCGTCCTCTAGCTCATCATCCTGGCCAGCGGTGGCCCTCAGGCCCTTGTCAACATCATGCGAACCTACACCTATGAGAAACTGCTGTGGACCACCAGCAGAGTGCTCAAAGTGCTTTCAGTCTGTTCCAGCAACAAACCAGCCATCGTCGAGGCTGGTAGGTCTGAAAGTAAAGATCCTGGGATTTTTAAACCTACTTGGGCAGTTCTGCTTATGTGGTGCTTGACATTACAAACATTACAAAACAGCTTAGTGTGCACTGTCCAGCTTGTCTGCTGAAGTGTAAACTAGTATCTGGACTACTCCTGAACTATGGGTTTGCGTTTACTCCCATTGTCACTGGTCTCCTGTCTGGATGATGACATGAAATCCCTTACAGGTGGCATGCAGGCTCTTGGCCTCCACCTCACAGATCCCAGCCAGCGTCTGGTCCAGAACTGCCTGTGGACCCTCAGAAACCTGTCTGATGCTGCAACCAAGCAGGTACGCAGTCCCCAGTATGCCGACAGGCTGTTGTTTGTGAATATGAAGCAATTTCAGCGTCGTTCACCTCCGGCTCCCTTGATATGCCAAACCTCCACTTTGAGTGGTTTGAACACCACTACAGTGCAGGTTTAATGGATGCTTCCCCCTTCATGGTCTAGGAGGGCATGGAGGGTTTGCTGGGGACGCTGGTCCAGCTCCTGGGTTCCGACGACATCAATGTGGTGACGTGTGCGGCCGGTATCCTCTCCAACCTCACCTGCAACAATTACAAGAACAAGATGATGGTGTGTCAGGTGGGAGGGATCGAGGCGCTGGTGCGCACCGTGCTCCGCGCGGGCGACCGGGAGGACATCACGGAGCCTGCCGTCTGTGCCCTGCGCCACCTCACTAGCCGCCACCAGGATGCAGAGATGGCCCAGAATGCAGTGCGGCTGCACTATGGTCTGCCTGTGGTGGTGAAGCTGCTTCACCCGCCCTCCCATTGGCCGCTCATTAAGGTGAGGTGGAAGTTTGGCCGCATCAGCTCTGTGATTGTGGTGGGGGGGGGGATGGGAAGTCAAGCCCTCCGGATCTGTTCATCGAACAATGATGTTTCACAGGCAACTGTGGGGCTGATCCGTAACCTGGCGCTGTGCCCAGCCAACCATGCGCCCCTCCGGGAGCAGGGCGCAATCCCCCGCCTAGTGCAGCTGCTGGTGAGGGCGCACCAGGACACGCAGAGACGCACTTCCATGGGTGGCACGCAGCAGCAGTTTGTGGTAAGGCCTCCTCTTTGCTCCTCACTTAACATGCCAGGTTCTTGCTAGCTTTTTGCCCCTGCCGATTTAACATGCAACATGGCGAGTGTGTTTCTGAACCATCCCGCCACACTGGCAAAGATCGAATGCATTGTGTGTGGTTTTTAAAGCCAATCGGATTTTGGTAACCAGACTATCCTGATCTGAGAGAAGAGATATATGCACAACGGAACATGACTTAAATGGTTCCTATATATAAATATTCAACATAATAACCTAGACGGACATCATTATTTAACATGTAATGGGTGCACTGGGAAAATTCATGTATGACGAAAAACCATTTATGAAAATGCATTCTGCAAACGTAAATTTCTAGACATGCGAGGCTGCTTGTCCAGATATTGCAGCCAAACAAATTTAACCTTTTTGCATCTGTAGAAAATCTTTCAGCGTGAGGACTTTGGCTAATTCTTTGCGTGGCTAAGGAAACTCCAGTGCAGTTAACCAGTGAACCCTCAGCATGGCTGTGATGTTCACAATCAGTGGTGTACAGCCCCTCTATTGTCACTCAGTACGTTTACGTACTCACTAAGAAAATCGGACTTTTAAAGTGCAAATTAGTCAGACTGAAATCGTATTAAATACCCAGATAATGTGAATGCAAGTCGATTAACTCCTACATGTATACATTGGACCTAAGCTGGCGTAGGGGCGTTGCATATGTTCGAGTCCTTGTCCAGTCCTTTTTTATTTCATAAATACCAATATTCATTGCAACAAAATTACATTGCAATATTTGAGAATTCCAATACCGTTCTGTCATAGTGCATTATACAAAATACTTAATGCTAACCTGACCTTGTATCTGTTTTTCCAACCAGATTACAATTAAAGCTTATCACTTCATGTGTCCACGCATGCATTGCTATTAATGTTATGTCTCAGACCTAAAAAATAGGTTGACTGAAAAAGCCCAATACTAACAAGCTGAGAGGAGCCATATCGCCCCCTATTGTAGTGGAGTCGGGCATACTTCGGCCAATAAATCGATTCCCCTCTCATGCATGTATACTGGGACAAGGACAGTAGTCAGATGTAAATGGCGTAGTAGAGCTATGACCGTAGCTGTGCATGTAAACGTACAGAGTGTCTAAACATTTCCTGTGTAGACTAGGAACTAGCGTCAGTCTTCCAGTTGTTAGGGTCTTAATTTCTAGTTTAGCTCTGAATCTAACAGATTTTCTAAGCTACTGGTGTCTTGCATTGGTATCTGTATTTTGGCCAGTTTGTTAGATTTGATATGGCCAGCTGATGTAGTAGGTTGTTGCTGAGGAATGCTGCCACCTACAGGAGGGCGTGCGGATGGAGGAGATCGTTGAGGGCTGCACTGGTGCCCTGCACATCCTGGCCCGCGATGTCCACAATCGCATTGTCATCAGAGGCCTCAATACCATTCCACTCTTTGTCCAGGTAAAGGGAGCACCTGGTCTTAATTCTTTGTGGCTATGGTGTTGGGTGTGAGCTCACGTCCCCTGTCTGTCCCAGCTGCTGTACTCGCCTATTGAGAACATCCAGAGGGTGGCAGCCGGTGTGCTGTGTGAGCTTGCCCAGGACAAGGAGGCGGCGGAGGCCATCGAGGCAGAGGGTGCCACCGCCCCCCTAACGGAGCTTCTCCACTCCAGGAACGAGGGTGTGGGTAGGTGCCACCAGCCGTCCATGCCATCTTCCGTTTGATTCAGGCTAAATGTCGAACTTCGATGCCCTCTGCGCTGCCCACAGCTACGTACGCAGCCGCTGTGCTGTTCCGCATGTCTGAGGATAAACCCCAGGATTACAAGAAGCGTCTGTCAGTGGAGCTCACCAGCTCCCTCTTCAGGACAGAACCCATGACCTGGAATGAGGTATGACCGTCCATTGCAGTGCTCTCACTGTTTAGCTTGTATGCTACAAGTGACCATTTCCAGGGATCTTATCACATGGCATCACTTGTCTCCCTTCATCAGACTGGGGATCTCGGCTTGGACATCAGCGCGCAAGGAGAGCCACTTGGCTATCGCCAGGATGGTATGTGCTCTGTCCAGTTACTATGGTTACTACCTGCATCGTCCCCACTGGTGTACTGTATGCAGAGCCTTGTTAAAGCAGAATTCACACTCTGCTATATGATTTTTACATTATGCAAACAGGGTATTGTCTCTTCTTCCCTGGAAACCTAGTTATCTACAGAATTAACTGGCCGGGAGGAATATTTTTGCTTTCCTATTTTTGCTCTTGAGGCTGCCTGGCTAAGCGTAACATTGCAGCTTTGCCACATCCTTGTGCTGACGTGAGCTGCCTCGTTTGCCCCTAGATCCCAGCTACCGCTCCTTCCACTCTGGCTACGGCCAGGATACCATGGGCATGGACCCCATGATGGACCATGACATGGGCAGCCACCACCCCGGGCCTGAGTACCCAGTCGACGGGTTGCCCGACCTGGGGCACGCCCAGGACCTGATCGACGGTCTGCCCCCAAGCGACAGCAATCAGCTGGCCTGGTTTGATACCGACCTGTAAATAACTACTCCTTTTTAGGTAAGTGTTGAGGAAGCAACCTTAAGTGTTCACGTTGGATACTTTGAAACAAGGCTTTGTGATCAGTTGTTGGTTATCAATCTTTAAATATGGGATATGAAGCCGTTTTAGTGGTAACCTCTGTCCAGGAATGTCAACTGTGCACCTGCTTTCTGCAGCCTGCATGTATAAGTGATGAAGGCTTCATTTTACACAGACCATCCACTGATAAGGACACTGTTTCGGGCCACTGCTTACACTGTCCCCCCCCCACCCCCCTTCTCTGTCACAGCTGTTTCGTCTGAATGAACCTGCGTTGTGATTTGGCCTGTAGAGTTGCCGGAGGTCTCGGTGGTGGGGGGTAGTATCTCGGAAAGTGCCTGACACACTAACACAAGCTGAGTTTCCTATGGGAACAAGTCGAAGTAAACTTTTTGTTCTGGTCCTTTTTGGCGAACGAGGTCAACGAAGAAGGATATTTCTGAGCGGACGCTGAAAGGAAGAATGCACAAGGTGGATCTTAAGGGTGGAATTACAAAACTTAGCCTTTGCCTGTTTTTATATTTTTTAAAATCACTCTTCAGTCTCTATAATGGTACTGATGTAGCTTGCTTTAAACTAGCCTTAGTCCTTTTTCTTTTCACAGTAATTTGTATTAAGTCTCGTAGTGTTACGTTTATAGTGGTGATGCTCCATCCAGTTTCTAAATGATCACGTAATGGTGTAGAACACTAATCATTTCAGATGTACTCTCAAAGTGTACCTATAGCTTTTTTTATGAAATCAAAGGGGAAATGCATTCTTATATGCTTACATGAGTATAGAAACTATTCAGTGTCACAATTGTTCCAAAGGGTGCAATTGGGTGGGGGCCAGACTTTTCTTTTTTAATTTTTTTTTTTTTTAATTTTAAATGCTGTTCAAGGTAGTTTCATGAAACAGTTGTAGCCTGCTGTGCTTACTTCGGAAACATGGTTATGACATGGCTGAACAATAAAAATCCACTTATTTCTGTTCTGTGTGGCTTATTTCGGCGGTGTCCCCTCTCCTGTACCTGCAGTGTAGCCTGCAGAGGTTCTCCCAAGCCAAGGTTTATGGTGAATCATCCTGGAAGTGAAAATGTCTGGGATCTGTCACTAGGGCCTACATACTGCTTTCAATGGCATAAAATTTTAAATAATTCAAGCTCCGCTGGTTTGCGTCTGGTTAGGGTGGTTATAGCCTTGGCCTCAAATTACCTACTGCCACAATTGCTGAACTCATTTGCTCTGTTCGAACTGTAATTTGGGTTGACTTTCCAGCTGTAAATTTGCTTAGTGTAATTTGTGCCAACTGGAGTTTGCTGGATTCTCTGTTTGAAGCCAGTTTACTTCATGCTAACACTTTTAAATTAGTTTGGTGTTCTATTCAGAGAACATAGCCTTGACGTTTAAGAATCACTTGTAAAACAAAGTCTAGTTGGAGTTCCTGGTTTTTAAAGAGGACTTTTCTAAAGCTGCACCCATTTTGTGAAGTTTTCGCCAGTGTTTTCCACTGCTATAAAAAGGTAATGAACTGAATGTCTTTCACAAGGAGCATGAAGTGATATTTTTTTATACTTGACGAGCCGTTTGGTCCTTTTGTTGAATGAATTGGATCACAGCCCTGTCCTAAGATTCGGAATGGCACAAATGGAAAGCAAAGGATGCTTCAGTGGATGGTTCTAGATCACGGGTGGGCAATCTTACCCTCACAGAGCCACTGTAGGCTGGTTTTCACTGCAACTCCATAATTAGATTACTGATTGGCTGAAGAGGTTTTGCACCTGGGTTTGAACAGCTGACCTAAAGGATCCCAAAAACCTGCATACACACCGGCCCTTTGCGGATAAGATCGCACACCTGTATTCTAGACCTTAACTAGGACCCTTTTACGTGGCATGTAAAATTGTGACGCTAACAGTTCCCAGAGCAAAGCAAGACTGCTGAGACGTAAAGCTTCTAAATAAACAGCAAGTTTGAGCGCTTGGGAAGTTCCCGTATTCATTTTGAGCGTTCTTGAATCAGATGTCATTTTGAAGACCCTTCAGAGGGAGTCTCCAGTACTGCAATAATTTGATCTGAACTGAGAACTTGGGAAAACAGTTTTCTCCCTGAAGCCTGCTAACTCACCATGCCTGGCTGCTGTACATGCGATCTCTGAAGCGTGTCATTTCATGCTGCTCATTCAGGTGAAGTCTGAAAGGTTCTTAATCTTGATTAGTGTCAGATCTGCCATCTTTGTTCTCACCTCATTGTTAGATTCCCGTTATGCGTGCATAGCTTTAAATCGCTTTTTTTTTTGCATGGCTAAGTTTTACAAAAGCTTGAGGGCCGTTGCATCTGGGTTATACATTTTCTAATGACAAATAAAATGCTTATGTGTGGAGAGCTAGGAAAACAGCCTAGGCAGTATTAGACGTGTACGCGCTAAAAGTATTGAGACTCTTCGTGTGTTTCCCATATCTTCAGACAGCTCCTGTCATTTTTAGTCACCAAGTATTAGGGCTGCAGAAATGTTACTTCTGTAGGATGCCAAGCTTCAGACTGTCATGCCGAAAACTCAGAAATGAAGCGTGACTCGCTTAGCAAGCCGCTCCTTCGGGCTTCTGGGCCAGTCAGGCTCCAGATAAATAGGGGTTTTGGTTTGACACAGCAGGGTGAGAAATAGTGTAATTAGGAGTTAGACGAGTTGTGAGGAGGGGCAGTCACACGGCCTACCTGGAGGTGCTTTCTGGAATTTCGCACAGAGATTCCTCACCCACAGAAGAATCAGCCTACCCACTCGGCGCTTAGTCTGGGATCTCTGCCTCTTGCTGTTGGAATGGAGACTTGGGCTTTAGTGGCACTGGATGGGCCTCTCGCAGTGGCTGTTTGTACAGTGAGGAATTGTGCAGTTGTGGTTTTCCAAAATAACCAAGTGAGCTTTGGGTGGGTGAATGTCAAGGGGGAGGGGGTGTGTGGGCAGTGGGCCTCTGACTGACGACCCCTCGCCGCCGTTCTGAGGCAACCTTATGCCCGAGGCAAAGGCCTATCCTGGGTCAGTCCCAGGTCATGATGCTAATGTAAACGTGAAAGCTCCGTCTCATGCAGTATCTCCAAGATTCTAATGCGGCCCAGCAGAAGCACCAGGCCAGGGTCATCTCTGCGGGCTTCCTCTCCCCTTATCCCGCACTGTGCCGTACCGCCCGACGCCCAGAGGCTTCTGGCCTCGCAGACGGCTGAGGACTTATTGACTGAATGCTAAATGCAGAAAGCAGATCGCTCACAAGCGGCGGGCTGGTATTAAACTTGGCTCAGTAGATGCACGCGGGCAAAATAGCTGTTATTACTGCCTCCTGCCCCGCTGGAAAACTCAGCCGCACGCTTAAAATACCGTCTAGCTGCAATATTTGCTGAATCCTGACGGGAAATGGTATTATTAACACCTTGTTTACTTGTTCAGGACTTGCGTATTTTTTGAAATGGGATTTCTTGTTTAAGTGATTATACACAATCTGCTAGTTTACTTCTGAGTAAATCTAAAGCTGCACATGTGACCTGTTATGTCCTCCCTCTTGTGTGGTGTGGGTGGGGCCTTGGGATATAGCTAAATATGCAGCAGAATATCCTGCCTGCATGATCAGCTGGGGCTCTTTAAACAGCAACACTGTAGAAAGTCAGGCCGGGGGGGTTCACACCCAGTGGGCTCCTAGTCACCTGACCGTGTTTAAGCATGGTGTATGGGTCACCCAATCACGTTCGTGAGCGGTATGTCGCCGACCTGACTGTGCGTGATTAGTATCTCGCCGACCTTACCGTGTTCCTGAGCGGTATCCCAGTCAGCTGACCTGTTTTGTTTATCTGCTAATAGATTTTCTCGTTCTTTCCGTGGCATCACAGCAGCCCTCCCCGGCAGCCCCGATTGGCTGTTGCCAGGCAACTGGGCTCCCGTCACCGGAGGGTCTTTGCCTAATTTTCTGCTCAGAAAGGTTCCAACCTCGGGGCTGTGGTTGCAGGTGACTCGGCTGCGGCAGCACACTCTCCTGAGAGACACGCCCCCCCCCCCGCATCTCACTCTTGCCAGAAGCATCCCTCGCTAGACTTCCCAGGAAAGTTGTTTTTGGCCTGAGTTTCCTCTCCCATAAGTGACCTGAGTCAGAGTCCACATTAGCCTGAGTCAGTGCCCAGCGGTCCTGCACACACCAGCATGCGTGACTCCCTCCCGTTAAAGAAGCCGCAGCCAAGGCCTGTGGGCAGCTGGCGAGAACACGGCTGCATGACTGCCAAGCACGCTGACGGAGATGGGGGGGGGGAAGCAGGCGTGAGCAGCTCCACTAAACCCCACCGCTAAAGGCTGAATGCGCGGTCCGCAGCCGCATCTCCCCTACGGACCCCTGCGGTCCGGCCGGCTTATCAGCGAGGGAGCCAACGGGCAGACTTAACTGACCATTTCTGTTAAAATTATTCTAAATGCCCAGATTGGACAAAAGGGGGCACAGCAGTTAACCAAGTTTCAGAAGATCCTTACCGTTAAAACCTAAAGCACGCACATTTCAGTAAGATATTCGAATTAGAGTCCAGACACTTTGTTTTTCATTGTTCCTCCAGTGCTGAGGTCCTCATAGCTGTTTTGTTCATGTTCCTCTCCACTGAATTTCAAATTCATTTCCACTCCTGTACCCAAATAAAGTCCCCATTCTGTCCTCCCACCTCCGTGTTGCATTTTTCTGTCAGTTCTCCCAGCTGTTGGATTTTACAAACGATGCTCTAAATGTTCAGTACCCTGCTGGTCAGATTTGAGCAAAGGAGACCAAGGGGGACATGATCCAGGTCTATAAGATTCTAACGGGTCTGGATGTTGTTCAGCCAAATGGCTACTTCAAAATTAGTTTAAATACTAGAACTCATGACCATAAGTGGAAATTAGCGGGGGAACATTATAAAATGAATTTGAGGAAGCACTTCTTTACACAGTGTGTAGTTAGAGTATGGAATAGTCTTCCTGTTAGTGTAGCGCAAGTTAAAACCCTGGGTTCCTTTAAATCTGAGCTAGATAGATAATTCTCAGTTTGTCAATCACTCTTTAGGCTAATGGTCACATTTGGAAACTTTACTCCCATCTGTGGTTTCTTAATGGGATTCATTTAACATTGGACATGCGGGGGGGGTTCACACCCGTGACGAGTGCCCGTGAAATGGGGGATGATTTCAGGGAGGTCCCTGGTGATTCGCTCTTTAATAAGAATAAACAGCTGCTCTTTAGGAAGAGTGTGACGTTATGTGTTTGTGTGTGCGCTGCTCTGTTAAAGGAAGTACTTTTATTTTACATAGTAAAAATCCAGGAATTACGTGCAGGAAAAGCAGCAGGGTGGTGTTTCCCAATCCTGTCCTCAGGGACCCATGGTTGGTCTGTGTTTTTGCTCCCTCCCAGCTCCCTGTCAAGCAGTCCGCATTTTTGCTCCCTCCCAGCTCGGAAACACTGCAGCAGGGGAGTGAGCTGTAGGTCTACGACTGGCAAATCCAG
>JAODJW010000046.1:6985963-6999291 GCA_026777045.1 Hyperopisus bebe
ATTGGCTGCGCCGCCACCCAGGGCTGTCCCAGCAACGGGGAGGACCGGGGCCCCACCGGAAGCTCGCCGCCTCCGATGGGTGAGCTGGGCGCCGACAGGCCTAGGACAGCCGCCCACCTGGCGCACGGGCGCAGGAACAGCGAGGACGGCGCAGATGAACCAGGCGGCGCCTCCACCGACGGCCGTGCGCGGCCGCCCTCCTCGCCAAAGCTGCAGGACTTCAAATGCAACATTTGCGGCTACGGTTACTACGGCAACGACCCCACGGACCTGCTCAAGCACTTCCGCAAATATCACCTGGGCCTGCACAACCGCACGCGGCAGGACGCTGAGCTGGACACCAAGATCCTGGCGCTGCACAACATGGTGCAGTTCTCCGGCCAGGCTCACGCCAAAGACGCGGGCCGCCTGCTCCAGCACAGCCTCCTGACGGGGGCGCTGCCAGAAGCAGGCTCCCCCCGGCCCATGCTGCTCAATGGCACCTATGACGTGCAGGTACCCCCCCCCCTCTCCGTACCTCAGCTAGTGACCTGTGCTTCTGCCCCTAGTTAGCTTTTCCCTGGTTAGTAGCAGAGACCTCCGAGCCGGCGTCTTGCCGGTGCTGTGGGTCGAACCCCCATCGCCCTGGAAGTCGTTCCTGACACATCTTTTCTCTTCATTAAGGCAGTAATGTGAAAAATATGATACAGGTGTGGGGGTTTGTTTGTCTATTGCATAAGGACAAATTGTGTTATATAGACATCTAAAGGTCACATGACGCGAGCGGTTTCTTTTCCCGCCATTGCGGTAAATCGTGACCAGTCACGATGAGCAGCACCTCTAATTATGGGTTAGGTTTGGAAAACTCCGGGAAAAATGTTTATTGTCTTGTAGCTGCGTGCGTTATTATAAAGCTGGGGCTTAGGTGCATTCTGTGATCCCGCTGGTAACTCGCGCCGATGTCAGTTAGTTGATTTAATTGAACTGATAGGTGCCCCGTTATTGAGGGTTAGCCTGAGAAATGCAGAGAATGGCGCTCTCACCTGCTGTTAGTGTGATAGCGGGATTCATATAGTCGCGTTTCTGCTCTATTTAGTAGAGTTTATTTTATTAGGCTGTTTGACCCGGGTTATTTTTAAAATTGATCTCTGGTGGTTTTATAGTGTGTAAATTGATTATTGATGATAGTTATTGGCGAAAATGTATTGTTGTTTTTACAATAGTTCTACATATATTTATTAACTTCGTAAATGGAGGGCACAACTCGTCAACAGTTCGGAATCACTTGCCGTAAAAGTTGTTAGCTAATTCTTATCAAGCGCGTTATTTTCTCCAGTGGCTTGATTATCAGCACATTTCTGGACTTGTGAAAAGTTGATATTCACCACCCCTCACCCCCTGCCTTTATTGTCATAACATTTTTAAATGACTTTTACTTGGATCAATACAGTTCTAATTAGACTTAATTTTAATGTTTTATCCAAATGTACTAAAATGTGATCCACTTGGAAGATGCTACAAGAAAGTGACACACAAGTAAATTATTCTGTCGGCAGAAACTATAAGAAGAGGTGTTTTACTTTAGAAGTAATGATAGCCTCCTTTCTAGGAAATGTTGCAAACAGCAATAATGTGAGTGGGTGAAGAATGGATTAATACAGGTTAATGAGTAAAGGAAAAATGTCTGCGCTTACCTGCTGCTGCAAGTTAGTCTTAGTTATGTTACAATTGATATTGTTGAGAAATGTTTGTAAGCGCTCTGTTTATTGCCCAACAAAATATTTGTAGTGTTAATTTGATTTCGAAATACAAATAACATTAGGCCAGAGTCAAATTATTGCATGATAAAATGACACACTTTCTGTAATTAGTACTTAAGCAACGTGATAATATTGGTGGTTATGGACATTATTAATTGGTCTGAAGTCTGGGATTTAATGCATTTTCAGATCTATGGCCTGTATTTTAAGGATCCGTCTTGATATATATTTTCAGTCATTCTGAATGCAGCTTTCTGCATTTTCTGTCCTCTTTCTTGTCTGTTCGGTCACTTTTCTCTGAAAGAGGGTTGTCTGTTGGAAATTCCCGAGCATCGTCTGTCATGATCTTTAACTTTTAATTCTGTCACATCAAGAAGCCATTTTGGGCCAAAGTTGGTCAGCTTGGTGGTCATCCAGTACTTAAGTAACTCGGTCGTTACTGTGACACCACTGCCCCCCCCCCCCCCCCGAATCTCTCACCCGCCCATTGGAGCGTCACACGTTGACGCCTGGAACTGGCTCCTTGATGCGTGGCCCTGCAAATCTGCCCACAACCTCGGGGCCTGACGTCATGCCAATAGGCCCTTTGTGAGTGGCTAAGCCCTTTCTGTCAGGATTCCAGCCGGTTTTCAGTCACACTGAGTCACCGTGCGGCTCTGACACGGCGTCCCAGCCAGCCTTGCTTTTACAGCCCTGATATATTACCCAGACTCCTCTCAATCAATACCATAATCCCTTTCTAAAATGCCCTCCCACTCGTGCCGTTCTCTTCTTAATGCATAAAATCAATCCGTTTGTGGGGTGTAATGGGGGCTGCTGGCTGCTTACCGTGGCTTCTGTGCCCCGGCTTCCGGGGTGTCCCCCCCCCCCGGTGAACCTGCATAATTCAGGCTGCATTTTAAACCACCTGGCAGGTCTCCCCTCTCCACACCTTACTGCTCGTTGTGCTTCTTTTAAAATGCTCTACAAGGAGAATATAGAAATTAGTCTCCTTGTAGGTCCTGGTGTTCACTGTGTAAGGCAGGGATTATGAGTGGGGAAAAGCACCTGTGGGTGTGGGGGTGGGGATTATTGGTGAAAGTCTCCGTCTGCGACGTGAAAACGGTGCATTCGTGTGATCCTGGCCCGGCCTCCGATGTCGGTTATCTGTGACGCTATGGGCCTTAGGCTCGCCTGACACGCTGGTAAGGGGGCCCCTGCCCGTCTGTCTCGCACACCCTGCTCTGCCGCCCTACACCTTTGTTCCTCTCATGTTGCCACATGTGCCATCCCATAATCCCCCCCCCCCGCTTAATCCAGAGTAAACAAGAGAAACCAGAGTAATTTCAGGTACTGATTGAAGTGCCTATTTTCAGTATTTACTTTTCAGATTCTCTGTCTTCTGTGCGCTTTAATCTGCCCAATTGGCTTTATGCTACTTAAATGACCAGGTGAGCAACGGGTATGGAACTAGTTAATAGGCTGCTTAACCCTTTCGTGATATGCGGACGGCACTGTGCTGTAGGGTACAGCCTCATATCCAGATACACGCCGGCTCGAGTCCCCGGACATTCTCGCAGAATGCTTAATTGGAACGCCTCCATTTAAAAGGCTAAGCTTTGGAAATATATAAAGTACCGGTCTCTCTGGGCGTGTGTTTAGTCCCGGGGACGAAATAACAATTTGACGATTATTTAAGTCGCATTTAAATAACATAATGTATTGTAGTAATGCATATGTTTGAATCTGTTGCGATCTTTTGCTTGCCATAAATATACTTCAAAATTTTTAAATCTGAGAAATGTGTAGCGGTATGAGGTGGAATTTTCCATGCAGTAAAAGTGATTTCTCATTACCTTGCGTTGGGGCAGAGCTGGGGATCTGAAGTGAGCCAATGAAAACAACGGACTCAATTTATTTTAAATGAGAGGTAATGGCCAGATGTTGGATGAATTTATCTGCACAATTTTCAGTGCGGTTTGCTCTTGAATTCAACAATGTCATGTTAGCAATTCGAGTGGCGCATTTAGCTCCAGTATTACTTGAAAATGAGGTGAATCTGGCTTGCGGCTTTATGCGATATTGGGCTGTTTGAGTGTTTATCCCATGGTGTAATGTCATTTATCTAATTTCATTCTCTCCCCCCCACCCCCTCGAATTGGTCCGCCTGTTATTGTTTCTCTTTTAAGAGGAATGGCTGCGTAATTTGTAGTACGGAAATTTTTTGATCTTTCGCGATTTTGCTTTTGTGGAAATCGCAGCGGCAGTCGTTTGCTTTTGCCTTTCGACGAAGAACGCGAAGTGGCTCAGTGCTAACAGTGGCCTGGACATGCCATAATGAACAGATTCTGCTCAAACTGCCCGGGTGCCCCCCCCCCCTCCTTCCTCTCATACCCAGACATGTCTAATGATGTCAGAGACAGCCGGAACTCTGTTGTCCTCCTGAGTTACCCTGAGGAGCGTGGAAAGCCACCGGTAGGGTCCAAGCAGCGCTTAAACATGAACAAACTGTTACACTCTCATTCCCACTCCCTGTAATTACACATTTGACAGTGTGGCTCAAAACCAAGGCTAACTTCACATGGGAAGCATAAACCCTGAGACCGATAATTGTTCCAGATGGATGGACAGTCTGATTAGATAGGGAGAGCTGTCCCGGTTAAGTGTGGGACAGGGTGAACGACCATGCGGACAAGCTGCTCATTAGTGTCACGGTAAACAGACAGAACGTGCTGTGGCACCATGAACCACAGTATGATGTACCTCACAGGCCTTGTGTGTGTGAATGTCACGTAAGGTAATCTGCAAATCCTCCCGACTCGCCCCTTTATCCCAGTAACTGGTTTGTGCAGTCAAACGATACGGCTCGCATTCAGTTGATATCCTGAAGATGCCTCTGAAATAAAGGGTTTTAATTAAGGCAGGAATGTGCCGCGCTTCTCTCCCTTTGCATGCGCCGGTTTTACGTGCAAAGCCATCCAAGCGATGTTGAGACGCGGCCCTGGGCGTCTCCGCGTTCCGTAAGCGCTGCGGCGCCCGCGGGCGTGTGATTGGGTATCAGCTTCATCGGCGCGCGGGGTCACGGGGGGTTACATAAGACTCAGTGGAATGCGAGTCATCTCTCAAATTAACGGCATGTTTTGAGGTCATACAGGTATGGTCTGCATGTGTGCGTCAGTTAGGGCTTATTTATGCGTTTATTTGATACACAAATCTGTATTTCCTTATTGTCCACTGTCATCTCAATGAAAATGCCGTCTGAGCCTTAGTGCTTCAGGCAGATATAAAGAATGAAATCATTTAAAATCCTGCTAATCTTACAATAATGTGAAATTGTTTCCATATAAAAAAATATTGCCAGGAATTGCTTAAATCCTCTATAACTTCCTTAACCTTTATTAGTGATGTGTATGGTGATGTGCATTGATCTTTAATTCATATCTTCAGCTTGGAGTTGCCACATCTTTGGGTCGTGCCGTACGTTAAAGGTTTTTGGGGGCCCCTGCAGGCCCCCCGAGTCTGCACCCACTACTGCGTTTGCCTGGTAACTGCGGGATTGGTAGCTTCCCGGTTGGCCTCACAGATATAGCTGGGATCTTCACCGCTTATGCAGGTGGAATGATTTAGTTTGTCTGTAAACCAGACGGACAAAGAGGCATGATCGCACAGCATTTAGCCAACAGTCTTAGTGACCTCGACTGTTGTAGATGTGTTTGTAATTTAGCTAGGTGCTTTGGAGCTCAAAATGTTAAAACTCTTATACTTATCTTTGCTGCTGTTCATTAAATTCCTGGCACTGTTGACCCCTGATGTGGATTATAAAACAGTACTGTCAAGTAATTTTTTGTGCTTGTATATAATTTTAAAATGTTTTTTTAGATTTGGTTTAGAATGTTGTGGCTGTACAGAATCGCTGTTGGGAATAAGTTGAAAATGTACCATGCAATAAACGGGTGTTTTACACCAGAGCAAGTCAGGGTCTGTTTGGGGCTTGTTGGTGATGTTACTGGCTGCTTGGAGGAGCTTCCCATTTCCCTCATGCTCCATTTTCTCTCTCGTTTGTGGCAGGTGACACTAGGTGGTACCTTCATCGGCATCGGGCGGAAAACACCCGACTGCCAGGGCAACACCAAGTACTTCCGCTGCAAGTTCTGCAACTTCACCTACATGGGCAGCTCGCCTACGGACCTGGAGCAGCACTTCCTGGGCACCCACCCCAACAAGATTAAGGTGCACGGCATCGGTTCGGACGGCAAGCTACCCGACAAGAACGGCACGGCCTCGGGCCGGGCGGGCGGGGCGCCTCGCGGGGCCTCCCTCTCTGGCGAACCCGCCAAATGGCCAGAGCGCGTGGCTGTCAGGGCGGAGGACGACACCGTCGCCGGCTACTCTGTCCTCATTCAGCCGCTGGACCCCGCCGGACAGGACGGGGGCGCCACCATGGGCTATTACTGGTGCAAATACTGCAGCTTCAGCTGCGAGGCGTCCAGTTCCCTCCGTCTCCTGGAGCATTATGGGAAAAAACACAACCAGCCGGGCACTGTCGGCTCCGAGAGCCCCGTCCAGAACGACGGCTCTTTCCGTGGCGACGGGGGCAAGAGGAAGGAGGTGTACGGCAAGGCAGGAGCGGCCGACCTGGATACGGTGGTCACCAGCTACAACTGCCAGTTCTGCGACTTCCGCTACTCCATGAGCCACGGAGCCGACGTCATCGTGGTGGCGCCACTGCTGCGCCACTACCAGCAGGCCCACAGCATCCATAAGTGCACCATCAAGCACTGCCCCTTCTGCCCCCAGGGCCTGTGTAGCCCCGAGAAGCACCTGGGCGAGATCTCCTACCCCTTCGCCTGCCGCAAGAGCAGCTGTTCTCACTGTGCCCTGCTGCTCCTGCAGCTGTCGGCCAGCCCGGCCACGCCGCGTGCCCGCGTCAAGCATCTGTGTGACCAGTGCCCCTTTTCGGACGCCGACATCGACGCGCTGCTCCTGCACTATGACAGCGCGCATGGCTCCCCGCTGGTGCTGGAGGTGAAGCCCGACGCGGAGATCACGGGAGGCGAGCCGGGGTCGGGCCAGGCCAAGGAGCCCAGGGATTTCCCCTGCAACAAGTGTGACTTTGTCACTGAGGCGGAGGAAGAGATCTTCCGGCACTACAGGTAGGCCTCTGCTAGCTCTGAGACGCTCTCGTCTCTGGACTTTCGGTCCCTAGTTCCCAAACGTGGCTCTTTCTGCAGCATCTGAACTCGCAGACTGGGTCTGGCCCTAGCGCCTTGCTGGATTGCCTTACCATTTGGCTGCCTGCTCCTTCTGTCTGCTGCGCCTTCAATGTTTGACTGTTTGTTTTGGAAGCTTATACTCCATAGGTGGGAGAGAGGCTAGAGCGCGAGGTTCCTGATAACTGGAAATGTGTGTGTGTGTGTGTGTGTGTGTGTGTGTGTGTGTGTGTGTGTGTGTACGCATCAAACTGGAGGGAGGTATATGATACTTGATGTGTGCTGATTGTCACAGATCTGCGTTAACAGTGGAAAGAGTGTGCCTTTACTACAACAGCCATTTTGAAAGAAGTGAAAGAAGCAGGCACTCAGTGATATTGCTTCAGGCCTCATGGTTACCACGGTTACATTTAGTTTAGTTTACGGCCTGCAATTAAACACAGCCGTAGTGTGTTTTATCATTATCTATTGTGTTACCCTAAATTCACAACTCCAAAACCTGTTAAACAAAGTTTTCTCATTGTGGCAAAACATTTAATGTTAAAGTGATATATTAGCAAATTTTGTGTTAAAATTGTCAGTTTCTTAATTTTAATTATTTACTAATAATTAACAATTAGTAATTAGTACTTGCATGGAAAAGATTTGTCAAAAGTCATGCATCTTCTTATTCTGAAATTCCTGAAAAGTTATTTTTTGACTGACTGTAAGTGCTTCGCAAAACTTTAGCAGTCAGAAATGTTCATTGAGAAAAATGCATTTTGAATTACGTATGTCATAATTATCGTAATTTTATCGTAACTATCGTAACGTAAAATTGTTGGCAGCTATATCATCTGGAACACTGTGACATCTGCTTGTTAGTGCTCAAAACTTTTATAACCGAGACAGGTGTTAATCTGGATTTGAAAACATCTACTGCCGATCAACATTTAATTACTTTTCTTTTGTTTTTAAGCAGACAGTTAATTACCCAGAAACAGACCAAATGTCTCTAAACTCCAATTAAACTGTAGAGCCGTTAAAAGCGTAACTTTCTAGAACTTTCGTTGTTCATAATCTATATTCTTCAGGGGTACATACAGGTGTGGTTCAGTCTCCTGTCTTGTTTCTGTGCCTCTCATCATCTGAGGAGTTTCCCAGCAGATTTCGGGACCTTAAATACTGCCTGTTGCTGCACTTGTTGCACGCTGTCTGCCTTGCTGTGTGTTGCCCTGACAGATGCCTGATGCTCTGTACTAACATATGAATGTCTAACAGTAGATTAGCTCTTTGATAAATAGCCTTTTGTTTCTCCCCGGCTACCTGAGTGCCCCTTGTGACTGGTGGCGCACACACGCGCACACGCACACACACGCGCACACACACACACACACACAAATGCATGCGCATGTATGGTAGTGAGCTTATGGTTTATTGTCTTTGACCCAGTCGCACTTGTGCCTGTGAATAAATACACCCCCCCTGCGTCCGTCACCAGCCCCACCTCGCGGCTATTGCTTGCTCAGCCGTCCTTGTAGGCTCCGGCTCCTCAGTGCCCGACAGTACCCCCCCCCCCTCGACTGAGGGACGAGACGCTTTTCATGTTCCTGTCCCTCCAGTGTGTGCAGCAGGGGGTCCTGAAATGAAAACCCCTGCCGTTGATACCCAGGGAGCATCGTGTCAGGTCAGGGCCAGGGGCCTGGGGCTGGTGTTGGGGCCAGGGGCCTGGTGCCTGGGGGTGTCAGCCAGGTAATGGGATTTCGAGGTCCTGGATTTATGGCAGTTCTCCCGCCCCCCGCTTCCTGTAAGTTCCTCAGTGACACCTATAAATCAGTGGGGGGGGGGTGTGTGAGAGGTAATTCGGGTGACACATCTTCACAGGTCAGCTGTGGAGGTGGCGGCTTGTCCCAGTTGGACCTCCCTGAGCCCAGATAGCGCCCCCCCCCCTCCCCGCCGCCGCTGCCCTCATGTACTGCAAATTACAGCCCCTCAGTGCCCCCTATTGATGGGTTGGGTACAGTTCGGTACTGTTACTTGTGCTGATCATATGGGGGCGGTTCTCGACGTTCTTGATGTCCACGCCGGGGAGGCAGACAGCTGGAGCACATTGGTCCGTGGCATCTGAACTCCAGTATCAAGACCTCTTCCATTAATGGGCCCCATCTTCCAGCTTCCGGGCTGCCAGACGCCGGCTCCGTCGGGTCGATGCGCAGCTGCTTTCTCCGTGTTCACGGTCACCATAGTACCGTCATTAGGTGCCCTGCTCTCCCGCCTTAAAGCCCCCAGCTGGCTGAGCGTCTCCCACATGCCTGTCCAGCCCCACAATGCTCCAGCCGTGCCCCCCACCCCCCCGACCCCGGCTCCAGGGGCTTGGGACCACATCTGCTAATTGCGTATGGGTGTGTTGCGAGGTTAAGGTATATTCCTCTTAGTTTCCATTTGCCGTTGTTAACATCGTGATATATTTGGTATCTGCAGAAATACCTTTTTTTTTTACAAGATAAATATAGTTATAGTGTCGTGACAAATCCATTTTTCTAGTTGTTTGAGTAATATATGACTAACTGGGGCGCTAATCCCTGCCCATACTGCAAGGAACCCTACAGTGGTCTCACTCCTCCTGGGATGTGGATTAGATTGCTATCCCAGCTGTGGGTGTGAAGTTTCCTCATTCTCCTCATTTTTATGTGTTTTTGTGTAGCCCAAGCACACTCAGGCTTGGTGAATGGGGGCCTCCAGAAGCTTGGCTACATCCTTCTCAGATACTTTGACTGGTAATCATTTGCTTTCCTCACAAATTGAGCTGCAGATCCTGATGCAGGAGAGTTGGATCTGAATGGAGGAATGGGTTTCTGTCCTGCTGGGACCTACCCGCCTGCAGGCTCTCCTGTGACCTATAGGGGGCGCTGCAACATATTATCGAATTAGTATTCCATAAAGCAGCACTGAGACACGAGAGTAATTCCGGCTTGACACGCAAATAGGGGCAATGGAATTCTGCATCGCGAGCTTTCGATCATCGATCCCCATTTAGCCGGAAATGCTTCACCTGTTGACATCCATACGTTTTCTTATAGCTTTTGTCATGTTTACAGCGGACTGTTCTACCGGTTTCTCCCTTGTCCATACCCAGATGTGCAATTAATGTTTAAATGAAGCGTGAAAATGTTGTTATCATCTGTTGTAGATGTTAGCAGGAACGCCCTCCGTGATCTGCCTCTCCTGCACTGAGGAATGGAATGAAAGCCGTTTGTGTAGAGGGTGATTTTGATAATTGGTAAAAAGCTTTCAACGTAATTTCCAATAAATGTGCTGAAAGAGAAATGACACAGGAATTTCTAATGCTGTGGTACCTTGAAGAGTGTGTCCTTGCTCTAATTGGCTGGCACCGCTTTGTGTCTTACTGTACTAGTATAATGTTTGTTTGCTCGATTCGATTGTGTCGCTCGATTTGGACCACGGTTAAAACGACAGATGCAATATGATAAGCTGCGTCTGCAGTCTGAGGCCTGTAGCTGGTGTCAGAGGCAGGCTGGCTTTACGGCAGAGCTGTGGTTGGGAGTGGCTGTCACTGATGCTGAGCGGAATGGTGTGTGGATGTGTGAGTGTCAGTGCTCCAACCTCGCTGGTCTCCTCACTCCGGAAAAGCGTTTTAGCAAGTCCCCACGTTCACGGTGCCTTTGCTTGCGAGTCTGCACCCGTCTGGAAAGTTCTTACCTAGATTCCAGAGCTAATCCTGATAAGTAGTTGTGCCCACACACCAAGAAACAGGGTTACAGAGGGATCTGGCCTGCTGTTAAGCATCGGCTTGGTGGAAAGACATGGAAGGTGAATCGCCACAGGAACACTATTCCAGAACTTTCTGCTGCTGTGGGTTGTTTGTATGTGTATTGAGGCGTGTGGACTGGGGGGCAGTTTCTGATAGTGGATGAGGAAATGAGAATTGGGGGCTATCTGTGGCAGTTGATGAGTGACTGCTAGATAGTGGATAAGCAGATATGGATTGGGGGGGGGGGTGTTGATTATGGGGTTTAAGTTTGGGGATGTGTGAAGTCCTTGTTTTGGAGATTGTGTAACTTGCTACACTTACACAGGTGACATATTTCAGTCAGCTGTATATCATCCTTGCTTTGAAAACCTTGTTTTACTGTATGCATTTTTTCTTTCCTGTTTTTGACTTTCTGCCGTGCTTGTTGACAGCCTGGAATAACCAGCCTGGTTTGCGGGGGCCCTGGGGTTTTTTCCGCCACACAATGCTCTTTAAATGAAACATTTTCGGTGGCCGAATTGGAGCGACGGCACCTCTGCAGTGGAGATTATTTGCACTTAAGTTGCATTCAGGTGGCCATCTCCACGCTGTATTGTAATTCTAACTGTTAAGTGTATCAATCTGCAGCAAAGCTCCAATTTTCTTTGCTGATGCCGGGGAAAAAAACACGACAGAGTTCCAGCTTTGACCTTGTTTGAACACAAAAACACAAATAAAATTCAATTATGTTCTGGATGCAGTTGCGCATTTGGGATGAAGTTAAATTACTAGGCACCGCTTGGCTTTCTGTCTGTGTTTAGCAAAGGCTTTTGGTCCCCTAACTTGGCCCGACCGCTAAGATCATCACAGGAAAGCAACTCGCGTTCAAGGTAGAACAGTGTGCCTCATTACTTTGCGCTAGCAATGTCAGTGTAGTTAAGTGTAGTTTCACTATATTGGAATATAGTCTCAGGTGGTATGGTGCCTCACAGCTGCAGGGTTGGGGTTCGAATCCCGCCTCCTTTCTGCTTGTGTGAATAATCTTCTCTTATCACACTGTTCTACTTGTTTCCATGTATATTTGCACATATTTGGGTACCATTAAGGTGCCTGCGCTGTACGTCAGTGTGTTGGAGTGTATGCGCTGTGATGGACTGGCACCCTGACCACTGTGTACCCAAGGGCACCCTATGCCGTGATGCCTGTGATTTGCCAACTGTGTCTTAGTGTTCCTCATCCCAGTCCTCGTTCACCCCCGGGGGGGTTCCCTATGTTTTTTTTTTTTTTTTTTTTTCTCTTTTTTCCCGTTGATTAATTCTTTGTGATACTCTAAGTTTGGAGAAATGCTTCTGGGGATGAAACGTCAGACTCTTCGGAGATGGTGATGCGCGGGACACTCGCTGGTGGTGTCGCAGGTACATCGTCTCTCAGGGAAGCCTCCTGAGATGCGGCGCAGGGGAGCGGAAGCTCAGGCGTCCTCCACGGAAAGCCCACCGGCTCCAGCACGCGGGTCCGCCTGGGGCGCGAGCTGTCGAGAGGAGCTGGGCCGCCTCCTGTCCCGCTTCCCTAACGACAGTCACTCCTCAGGGGGGGTATGCGGACGTGCCCCGGGGGCAGCCTGCGCTATCCCTGTGTCCCTCAGCCCACACAGCGTTATGGGGTTATGCTGGACCAGCTAGTGAGCGGGGGGGTGGGGGTTGATCTGTTCACTCATTTCTGCCCAAAGCCCTTTACAGAGAGAGAGAGAGAGAGAGAGAGAGAGAGAGAGAGAGAAAGCGACAAAAAACCATTCTGCTTTGTGACTGGATCAGGCTGCTGTCCCAGAATTGTTTGCATGTCTGTGTGCCCTGAGGAGGGGTTAGGGGGTAGGGCTGACCTGCGTGTGCCTTATGGGAGGGGTAGATACCACATTTATTCTCTGTCTGTTCTGGTCATTGTCTTGTACTGGTTACAGGCTTAGTATTTTCATTCAGTAATTTCTTTCATTTTCTCGTAAACAGGAGAGTTCATGGCTGCTGCAAGTGTCGGCACTGCAGCTTCACGGCGGCCGACACCGCCGCCCTGCTGGAGCACTTCAACGCTGCGCACTGCCAGGACCCGCGGGATCCCTCCCCGAGCCCCAGCAATGGCTGTCCCGCCCCCTCCGGCGCGAGTGTAAAGGAGGAGAGCAAAGGCGACCTCAAGGTGTATAGCCTAGTGCCCCCGGACGCCAGGTCGGCTGAGGTGGGGGCTGGGCCTGAGGGCGTGAAGAGGGAGATGCCCGACGAAAAGGAGGCGCTCAGGGAGAAGGGCTGGGCGGAGTCGGCTGGGGGCGGCGGGGAGCCGGCCCGAGGCCTGCTGTGGGTCCCCAAAGAGCGCACTGCCGATATCCTGAGGGCCAGCCCGTCGCAGTACAGCCAGGGCACGCTCAGTCTGCTCAGCCCCGTCTCACAGGAGCAGCACCAGCAGACCACCACCGTGCTTAGGGATTCCCCCGGCCTGGTGTTCGGCCTGGGTGCGGACGCCAAGGGCTTCCTGCCGGGGGCGCACACACGCGGCGTGGAGAAGGCAGGCCAGTACTCCTCTACTGACAGCAAGGCCAGCAAAGAGGAGCCATCGTCACTTTTACGGGTAAGGCGCCTGGGGGTCCACTCCTCCAGCCCCCCACTTCCTCCCTCGTTTCATCTCATC